>PVHT020000113.1:2183307-2427587 GCA_004024745.2 Catagonus wagneri
GGGGGGCGGAGAGCAACAGGCGGCTGAAACACCCTGGCTGGCATTAAAAGGACCCTAAATTTCCCAAACTGAGCCACAAGTTACCTAGAAACTAAATCAAGGCTCGGCCCCAAGAGGAAGGCGGATGGAGCCCCAGGCCATGTCACAGGGATGCAGGTAGAAGGCCTGCCAGGGCTTTGGAGGAGGGCTAGTCCTCCAGTCAGCCTCAGACGCCCGCCAAGCCCAGAGGAGACCTAGCTGGCAGAGCACAGAGGGAGGAGGGAGGAAAGGAGCGGGAAACGGAGGCAGGCAGACGAGCAAGACCTGGACGAGTTATGGTCAGCACACTAATGGCCCTTGAACCCGTTCTTACAAATAAAGTTTTATTGGAACCCAGTGGCTGTCATTCATTTACCTGTGCTGCCACAATGGCCAAGGTAAGTCTTTGCAGTTTTTGGCCCTCTGAGTCTAAAATATTCACTAGCCACTACACTCTTTGGAGAAAATGTTTGCAGATCGCCAGACTTTCCCTTAAATAATAATCTTGAATTTAACTGGAAAACGAAGACAAACATTAGCCTGAACCGCGTATATTTGGAGGCGTCTCGAGCAGGCATCCCCTCTGCCGGGAAAGAGAAGTCATGTTTAATAAGGTCCTTATGTTCAGTGTCACAGGACAGGGACAGTCTCCGGTGGGCACACTCTTCTCCCGGGACCTGGAGGCAGGAGGCTGTGGCTCAGGCGGCGCAGGGAGAGCTGGGGAGCCAGGTCCCAAGCCTGAGGCGGGATTCTCCACCTGCCACACAGGTGATGAAGGCGCAGGAACCCATATGCAGAAGGAGGCGCGCCTGCCAGTCCCGGTGCGATTTCCAGCACATTTTGTCCCAGGGAGCACCGTTCCCTGGATGGACAGGACAGCGGCCTCCCTTCCGCAGGCATCACAGGTAAACCACTGCCTGGTTCAGCCTCTGCTTTGACTCTGAAGCTTTGAGAGTTTGCTGCTGGGCTACTTTTCCTCCCTCTCCCTTTTCATTCCAGACCCAGTCCCTCCTACTTGCAAACAGGGGTGGGGCGGATTGACTTGCCTTTTCTGTCACCCTGAAACATCCAGGCCTGCACAGCCCGTCCTGGGACTTGAGAAGGGGGTGCCGTGGGAGATCAGGCCTATTTTCCCATCTGGGCCCAGCCTCCTCTCCTCCATCAGCAGCTTCTGAATACCATTTAGTTATGCATATTTAGAGCGGGGCGGAGGGGCGGGGGACGACAAAGTCACTCGAGACGGAGACTGCAAAATAATAATAGCGTCCAGGCTAATGAGAGGCAAACACCTGCGATCAGTTCTGCTAAATGATACGTCTTTCTTGACTATTTAGCTTGTGAGGGGATCTGAGGAGGGCACTTAGCCTAATTCCAGGGTCTTCTCTTCGCTCGCTAGGAACTGCTCAGCCCTCTTGAATGCAGAATCCGTTTGCCTAATTGGATCTCATCAGAGCCTTCTCCTTGCCTTCAGCTGGTGGAGGCCCATTGTGCCTTGGAGGGAGGGGACAGATGCCAGCAGGTGATCAGCTGGGAGGTGGCTGTGTAAGCTCCCATCTGCCCCACGGCGAGCAGCAAGTCTCACACTGCCACTCAGCTGCAGCCACCAGCCTCCGTCAGGGCACTGTCCCTACTCCCAAAGCCGCAAAACAGCCACGGTATTAAAAGCCCCCAGTAAATGAAGGCTTCCTGTGCAGTAGACATGGTGCTAGGCACTCTGCCTACCTTTTATGATCAGTGTAAGTCCTACAAAATCCTGTAAGGTACAGGCATCATTGGCCTAGTTTTACAAATAAGGAACTGGAAGCACAGAGAGGTTGAGGAAGTAGCCCAAAGACACACAGCTGGCGAGTGGCTGGGCAGGGACAGGGCATCAGGCGGAGGGAGAGGGAGGAACTGATTGCTGTGACACTTGGGCTGCGTAACGGTCCCCCTTCCTTCCTATCGACTGCTCTAGATCAACGAGCTGGGGTGCATTACATCTCTTCAAGATACTGCAATGTTTTCCTTGGAAAGAGGATTGCTGCCAATGTTTCTTACAGATACAGCACGAGAACATTAAGGAAGACTGGGGGGGGGCAGCTAAAAGAATACCCACCCCCAATCTCCCCACCCTCACATAAACACCATGAGGACTTAGATAGAGGACAACTTTATGTACACTTCCAAAATCTGCAGGACGCACCAGAATTCTTTACAAAGTCCTTTCGAGTATCAAATTAAAGAGCATATAAATGGGACTATAGGACTTTCCTTTTTTTTGCATTTTAGGGCCACACCCATGGTCTAAGGAAATTCTCAGGCTAGGGATTGACTTGGAGCTGCAGCGGCTGGCCTACACCACAGCCAGAGCAATGCTAGATCTGAGCCTCGTCTGTGACCTACACTATAGCTCACGGCAGCACCACATCCTTAACCCACTGAGTGAGGCCAGGGATGGAACCTACGTCCTCATGGATACTAGTCAGGTCATTACTGCTGAGCTACAATGAGAACTCCCAGATTTTTGTCTCGAATCTAATTGTCATGAGGTGACACCGAATTGTCTTGCCTTCTGACTCTACCTAAGCAATCAAATGTATGCATCTAGAGATAAGGAATTTCCCATATTCATCAGAAATAAGAGTATAGAAGGCTGGTGCATAGAATTTGGCAGTTGCCAGACAGCAACCCAACTGAAGAAAGATCAGCCCTCAGAATGCACCCATTCTTAACAAATGTATGAAGAAGATCCACTAGGCAGTGAGCACTGTGCTGGGTGCCGAAGGGAGAAAGTGAAATAAGAAATAGGCCTGCAAGGATTTTGCAGTCTAGTGTCAGACAGATAGTCACACAGATCATCCTAAATCGGTATGCTAAGTGCAGAGATAGAATGCATGCAGAAATACAGATCAACGTGCAAATCAAAACACCATAAAACACTGGGAGTTTGGGGACTAAGAGAGGTGTCAGTTTAAACCCCAGCTTTCCTGCACACTACCAGCTGGGGTGACCGTCCACTGGGCACCAGAGTTTAGCTTCCTCTCCTGTGAAATGGGGTAACCATACTCTCTTTGAAGAGCTACTAGGTGGGGTGTCGGGTGTAGACCGGCATGAGTTGGGCAGGCCTTTCCCCGGCCTGTTCAGGTGCGCAGATGGAGCCGCCTTGAATCCATGCGCTGTGGAGGCTCAGACCCCTAACCTGCGCGAGGGCAGCCTGTCTTCAGGGGACCCCAGCCCTCACCCCCCAGAATTCAGCCCAACTTCTCCCCTTCAGATCTCTGAACTTGCTGGAGCAGAGTCCAAGCAGAAGCCCCAGAGACCGGCTGATGGAGCTGAGGGACCAGGAAAAGGAGCTGGCAGGGCGGGGCAGGGGCGGGGAGCGGCTGCTGCAGGAAGGCAGGTCTGTCCTCGGCCGGAGTGGAGAGGGAAGGAAAGAGGAGAAATAATAGTTTGTTTCTTGCTGGATGTTGGAGCACATTTCCTGCCTCTCACAAGGGCAACTGCTTGACACTTAGGCAAGGGAGCATTCGGGGAGAAGAGGACAAGATCAAATTACAAGTGACAGCATAGCCAGCGTCTGCAATTACAATGCATTGTAAACAAGGCGAATTGGAATTCCAGCTGCCAGGCCTGGCCGGAGAGTGACAGGGGCGGCGTATGTCTGGGAAGACGGTGGGTTCCTGCACATCTGCTCTGATCCAGGAGAGCGGGAAGATGGGACAGGAGAGAGCGGGACCTCGGGACTTTGGGAAACGTGGTGTCAGGGGTTGGCAAGGAGTCCCGAAGGAGCAGGGGAGCGAGGGGGGTGGGAAGACGGGGGAGGTCAACTTTGACCAAATGACCAAAGGAGGGGGTGTGTGTGTGCGCACGCGCGCACATGTGAGTTACGCAGGTGTCATGTTAACGCCATTTGTCCTTCTCTGGCTCATTCAGTAAGATCTTTTCTCAAAACTCTAATCACAGCCCATCAGCCCTCAGTGGGCTGGGACTCCAAACCCATCCAGCACTTACTAGCTTTGCCTCATTTCGAGCGTGGCCCCGGGTTACAAATGTATAGGGCTGTCTTTGTAAATAGGATCAGAACCTTGTCTTCTAGGTCTTTCTAGACCCTTAGCACCCAGCCCAGTGCCTTGACCATGAGTAAAAAGAGCTCAGCGTTTGATGCTTGGTAAAATTCTACCAGGAAAGCATGTCTGTCCTCGACCTTCTAGAGTCCTTTTGATTGTCTAGTTCCAGGTGGAGGAGTCAGGTTGCTGACGTGTCAGATCCCTCTGGCTGCAGCTGGGTTTTGTGTTCTTTCACTACTTAGAAAAGACACCAGAAAACAGATATTCCTACTCCTCCATTCAAACTGCTTCACAGCCTTGGCTCTCTAGACCCCTTGCCACAAATTATACCATCAGTAAGACTGAATGAGTGGTTAAGAGGAAGGGTGTCTGATTCAGTCTATCTTGGATTTGAGTCCCGGTCTTTCGATTTACTACTCATGGTTTGGGATCAACAGCAATCTCTCTACGCCTCGGTTTCTTCATCTGTGAAATGGGGGCCCTTTTAGTAACCCTTCCATATGGTGACAGGAGGGTCATTGCTGAGCTAAGCGCCTGGCCCACCACAGCCATTCTGTCAAGGCTGCATTTCGGAGTCCTTGTCTACCTTCACCATCAGTTGTGCTCACTCTCACTCACTGGCTTCTTCCCATAGAGAGAGGGATCGTTTTCCCTCTGTCTCACTTTTTATTTTGCCAGCCCTGAACTTGGTTCTGACCTCTGGCCATTGTTGCTTTAATCCTGACAACTACCTGCTCCTCTCTGCCCCTGCTGCACCTGTTATCCTTCCCCTAGTCCTTTCCGAAGCGTAGTCCTGAGAGAATAGGGTTCCGTCCAGATGCTGTGGAGCATGGGAGGTACAATCCCACTCACGTGGGCGTCCTGAGGAGGTAAGGTTCACACACGTGGAGTGAAAATCTAAAATAAACATTCCAGTATCAAATTCACCCCACGTGTAGGTATTTCAAGTTTTCAATCACCCGATATTCATGAATGTTAAGACCTGACTATACTTACTGACTTGAATGTGTGGTCAAGATTATGAAAGTCAGACGTTCACTGGCTGTAAAGCAATGTATTCAAACTCTCTGTGCCTTAGCGGCCTCATCTGTCAAATGGAGCGAATAACAGAACCCACGCCCTAGGATGAATGTGAAGATTAAATGAGAAAATACAAGGTAAGACTTATGGAGCAACACCTGCACATAGGAGGCGCTATTTAGTGTCCCTCTCTTTTCTGAGACCTTCTGCTCACTCCACAGCCCGCCTTATTTTTTTAAGTCAACTGAAATTACTTTGACAATGACCGTTGTCTGATATCACTTTCAATAATTAAAAAAGTTCTAGTCTTAGAGCCAACGTGAGATCAGAAATATAGATTGTTCCTTCCAAAGCATTAAAAACAGTTTCTTAATGCTGAAGCGGGTCACACATTTTCTTTTTGAGAACCCAGCATCTTTCCCTTTAAAGCGCCTTCAGAGGAGGAGGGGGCATTAACATGGGCTGAGAATGCTCTTGTATTAGGCACCTATTGCTGTGTACAAACTAAGCAGCTGGAAATTGCTTAGCTCACAATTTGGGGGCAAAGAATCTGGCCTAAGGTCTCCTGGCTGGGGTGACAGTCTCAACTGAAGGCTCAGCTGGAAACAGGGTTCTGCCTCAGGATCACTTAACATGAGCGCTGGCAGGTTTGGCCCCTGGCCAAGTGGGCCTTTCCACAGGGCTGTCCCGCAGTGTGGCACCTGGCTCTCCTGGGGAGGAGCCACAGCCAAGAGAGAGAGGGAACCTGCCCAAGATGAAAGCCGCAGTCTTCTTCATAACTTAATCTTGGAAGTGACATTGCATCACCTCTGCCATATTTTATTCCTTGGAGTCCAGGCACCAAGTAAAACCCACTCTCCAGGGGAGGGGGTCACCCAGGACCTCCCATATCAGCAGGTGAGGGTGGCTTGGCCACAGCCTCCTACACAAAAGGGGATCTCTGGAGAGACTTTGCACCCCTGTAGTCTTGGGACCCTGAGATGAAAAAGGAAGAACTGACATGCTGTTTAAGAGGACTAAGCACGCGCGAGCGCGCGCACACACACACGCACACACAAACACACACACACAATTAACATGACAGAATATAATCCCATGCTTTGCATGAGCAGGTGCTGCGCTCACCAGTTTGTACACATGATCCCTTTTATTTGCCAGAGAAAACTCTGCGGAGGGTGGGAGCCCTGAGTTTGTTGCTGGTAAACTGAGGAGAATTCGCCTGGCCAGGGATAAGAAAGAAGATAACAAAAAAACACTAACAAAGGAATATGGCCTAAAGCCAAGGGTGGGGGACAGGAGGGGGAAAAAGGAGAATGAACAGAACCAGAGAAGCAAAAGACTGGCTGGGCCCTAAACTGCAGTCATTTGGGGCAGGTGACATTTTTACACTTCTTATATCTTGGTGTTTGACAAGCCCTGGTTAGAGACAGAGGAAGGGGGCGTGGCTTCCATGGCCTTTCAAGATGGACTTTGGGCATCGGGAATTGCGCAGGGAATGGTGCTCTGAGGCTGGGGGGCACCGCTCCGCGGCAGGCACTCTTTGCTGGTGGACAAAGACAAGATGGCGGTGGTGGCCCAGGCACCCTCCATCGGGGGTGGGCATAGGGTAGCTTAGTCCCGCTGGGGCCCCTCTGCCTTCCTTCCCTCCAGGCACCACAGCCCAGACAAGGGCCTGGCAGTGTCTCTGAGGCAAACTTCCTCCCACAAAGCCTGGGAGAACTTGTCAATGGCAATCAGCCATCAGCCCGGGTTCCCCAGCCAGGCCAGCTGGCAGGAAGGCTGCCAAGGCAGCAGATCTGACGAAAGAATTCTCAATCACATTTACATGCGCATGGTGCAAAAAGGGAAAGGAAGGGGGGAAAAACCCCTCCGGAATCCAAAGAGAAAGTCACTAACTAATCCACCAAAAAAAAAAAAAAAAAAAAGAATCAACCACAGATTTGTCTCAGATGTTCTCAAATTGCTGTCCTTAAAAGCTCTGCTTCCCCCGTCTTCCTCCTCCTCCCATCCGTCCGATCGCCCAAAGAAAGTCTCTAATTTTGCCTTAATTTGTGCCTTGGTTGCAAGAACAAAACAGGACGTCACCGCAGCTTTCCCCCACCCTCCCCTCGGCCCCTCCACAGCTGTGCTTCCTCAATGGCCTGATAGCCTCCTTCCTCCGCCATCATTTCCTATTATCTGCAGAGCTGGTCCTCACGCAGCCAGGCCCAGTGGTGCCCTGGGACGGGGGGAGCCCCGAGACGGCAGCCTGCCTACGACCAGACGTCAAAGGAGGGTCATCTTTACACCAGTGACGCCCTTGACCTCCGAGGCAGGCGGGGACCGCAAGCGCTGGGGCAGGGAAGGGCAAAAAGCAAACTGACACAGCCTGCAGGATGCAAAGTGTCATCCTGCGAGATTAAAGATATCTTGGGCATCTTGCCAGGACCCTGGGGGCAGCCACAAATTTGGGTATTGACATCATTTTTCAAATAAAAAATAAACACACGCAGCCTCGTTACTTCCTCCCAGTTGAATCCTTTCGGAATATCGGATGACACGTTGTTTCTCTCTTGCCTACTAATGGGACCTGGGGTTTTATTCTCAGATACAGTCCTGGCTTCAGCCAGACAAGCTCTCACTTAGAATCCTCACTTCCCCCTCTCTGGGGAGGCTAATTTAACTCCCCTCTCGTGGCCTCCGCCCCTGCCTCCACCAAGGATGAGAGTTCTGAGGCGCTTCTAATTAATCTTTGAAAATTGCTCTGCGATCCTGGGATATAAAGGCTGAGGATTATTAGAAAATGCTGGCTGGGTTAGTAGCCGGCCATAAAAGTGAGCTGCTGATCAGCTCACTTTTCAAGCTGCAGTTACTGGGAAGGGTTGCCCGTGCTTTTACGTGATGGGCACATCATCCATCCTCAAGAAAAGCACAAGGGCAGGGACCTAGGGGTGCCCACCCCCGACTCAGGGCGGGCTCAGCCAAGTGGGTTTGCAGCAAAGAATTAATCTCAGCTTTCTGCTGTCCTAGGCGTCGGGTAGCGGCAGTAAACACGGGTGGACCCTCCATGTTTTCTGTTCTGCCCCAGCAGCATTCAGGAAAAACCCACTTGTGGCAAAATGGCCCTCAAGTCCCATCTTTTTAGGCGGTGGGGAGTCCCATCTTAACACGTTTTAGCTAGACACTCTTGCAATGAGTTAGATTTGAATTAAGGGGGGGGGATGAAAGTATTTTGCAGGGGTTCATGCAAATCGAAGAATGGAATACATCTCTAAGAAACTGAGGATAAAGAACCCTTGAGCCCATCGCCCCACTTGCGACTTATTTCTGGTCCATTCATGAAGATTTAGCTAAAAATTCCTTGCCTTGGCATCACTGTGATATCAGACTCACTCAGCCTCGTTCTTTCTTTGAATCTCCATCTGCGTCGAGCAGATATTAATCCACACCTCCTAGGATATTTGGTGGAGTAACTAATTAATGTTTAAAGAATGTTCTTTGAACACGGAAAAGCACAGTGTCTGAACGGAAGGTGTGATTACTCTTTCGAATTGCACATTTGCCAGGGTGATTTTTGAGGAGGCATATGACCTTCAGAAGAAAACTATCCAATTACTGCAGTTTGTTTATTATTCCATGTTAAAACATTGTTAACACAGACGTTTTCCCTTAATATTTTATGAAGAAGATATCTAAGACAGATTTAATATTTTAATATCCATTTGCCACAAGGGCTAAGGAATTAGATAATGGGAAGCATGTATGGGGGCGGGGGTGGAGGAGGAGGAGGGACTGTGACGAGCTTTCAGATTTCTCTGAAATGAGTTAAATTCAAGGGACGAAGAGACCATCTCTTCTACTCTTGGGGGCCAGCAGGATGGGATTCAGCTTAGGGATCCGAATCCAGACGGAAAAAGCACAGAATACCATCCGTTCAACGGGAACCGGGGAGAGCAGCCTTCCAGCCCAGCCTCCCGCGCCCTGTGGCAGTAGGGTGGTCGTGCTTGCGGAGCCGGAGAGCCGGGACCCCCACGGGAGAGAGGAACGAGTCCCAGCTGGAGCCGCTGCCTCGGGAAACCCCTTCCCTTGGATTTCTGAGGAGTGTGGCCGTAATTCATGGCTGGGGCCGGTGCGGTGGGGGGGCAGACCAGCAGGAAGAGCTCAGAGTGGGGCTCACAGGTGCCCAGTTCTGATGCAAAGCACCTGCCCAAGCAGGGGTCGGCCTGAGAAGAAACTGCTTTTAGATTTTTGAGGTGTGTGCCCAACAGAAGTAGCGGGGAGGGGGGCATGGAGCTGGGGGGGGGCGGGCCGTGACACTGACCAGGATGAATAATGTCGATGCATAAACTACCGACGGTCAGCTGTACCCAAGGCTGCTCTACGTGCTCTGAGGACATTAGTGGAAGGTTCCTCCCACCAGCCCCGAGACAGACATGATTCTCTTCTTCTGATGAGAACACAGAGGCTTGTCCGGAGTCAAAACAAAACAAAACAAAACTAGTGAGTGGTGAAGCTGAGACTTAAAATGCAGGCAGCCTAACTCCAAAGCATGGCTTAACTGCTAAGTTAACTTTAGCAGGGCATCACTTAAATTTAGAAGTGACGATCCCGCTATGGCTCTAAAAAAAGATGAGAATTCATTTCCATGCAGTTGGGCCCATGGCTGACAGGCGGCAAAGCCGGGCTCCTTTCTTTCTCCAAGTTTCTCATAAGCGGGCTGGTGCCAGTTGGTGTAGTTTCCAGGCCATGTTTCTTGCTCAAGGCAATTCTTGATGTTCCTTTTAAACAGATTTAGCTAGTCTAGGAAACCTGCCACCCCGCCCTCCCAGGGTGTAACTCTGAAAGAAGCTGTGCTTTCTGAATTGGGGGTGGGGCGGGCAAAAGTCTTGCTGAGTAATGCTGGCTCTTGAGGGGCATGTGGAGGTTGGGCGAGGACTCTAAGAGACTTTTTGATTTACAGGATTAAGAGTGGGATCACCATCTAGAAGAAGAATTTGTGATAATGAGGATGGCAAGGTTCTACATAATAACGTTAAGCCCTGTGTTCTTTGTGGGCAGAGTAACACTGTGAAGCCCGGATGGCAAAGTTAGCTCACCATCTCCGTTGAGAAGGGGCTGGGGGGCCCTGGAATTAGAGAAGGACCAGGGTTCCAGGAGGGGGAGGACATCAGGGCAACGCCCAGAGTAACAGGTGTCAGAAGTGGGATGTCAGGTCTCAGACTTCTTTTTCCTGGAGTAACTCCCCTGGGCTACCACCATATGGTCATGCCTCTTTGGAGAACCAGGAAAAGAACAGCATCTACATTTGGGGATAAAGAGGGAAAGAGATGTGGGAGCACATGGAAAAGAAATGACAAGACCACACGGGTGATGGGGCCCTGAGCAGCCTGGGTGGTTGGAAACCTACAGAGGCTGGGAAGAGGCTCAGAGCCAGAAACAAGGAGAAGAAAGAGCAGGCTTCTAGGATTTTGTGAATAGAAAGAAGACAGCCTGGCCAAGAAGACTGAAAGGCTGATTTTTCCAGAATGATAACCACTTTTCTTTGAATATGCATGTGTCATCCCCAATATCCTGCACCATTTTAGCAATAATCCAGGGTCCCATAATTCTCTGTTACTGCCTCCCACCCTTTGTTGTTGTTGTTATTTATCTGCACACCAAGTAGACCTATTTCTAACATTTTGATGGCCACCACGGCTTCCTGGAGAGAGACTTTTTGCTTTTTCCCATGTGATTATGATTCCAAGGGTTCTTTCATAGGATCCACAAGAATCCAAATGCAATGGACAAAAAAAAATTTTCATTGCTGTAAGAAAAGCAGTCTTTTGGATGTGGCAAGCTTGATGCAGGAGTAAGAAGAAATGATAAATCACATTCCTGATTGCAGACACTCGATAAAGAAAATCAGCCTTGAGACCTTTGTCAGCCCTGAGATCTGGGGGGTCCTGAGAAAGGTCAGTGAAAGTACAGACTTCTCCCCACCTCTCTTTTCCTTCCATTAACTTTTTCTACCTATCAGGTCACTTGTCCAAAGGCGACAGTCCTGGGAGTTCTCAGCCCTGTGGAGTGGCCCTGTCTCCCCAAGTCCTGATCATAGTGCCTGGCCCTTTGTTCTCGCTCTTTCTTAGAGATTCCAAATTGTCTGTGTCTACAGCATGAGCAGAGGACAAGGGTGGCAGGTGGGTGGGTGTGGGCCAAATCGCCGTCTGTGGCCTCACAGTGCTGATGTGTAATCACAGCTCAGCCATACACCGTAATGTGGCCATAAAGACTGCAGAACCACAGTATATGAGAGTTATGCCTGGAATGAAGTCCAATCTGTGATAAAGCAGCCAGCGTTAATGCCACAAATATGTGACAGCGGGCAGAGAAATGACTGATTGGGGATGTTTATAAATATAGGAAGTGAGCTGCTTGTGGCATCCAATAGAGGGGTTAGCAAAATGAAGACAGATGGCCGCCGATTAGCTCTCACGTTCCTTTATGGCTGCCAATCTACGCAGGGCCCCAGTGTTCACTCCATCCCCCGCAGCCCTCCCAGCAGGGCTGCCAGACACCTTACAGACCGGCTCCACATGCTGGCTCGGTCTTGAACTACAGCTTGCTTAATAAGGACTTCTGAAGTGACGGCAGGGAGGAAGGTCACCCAGCACCACCATTCCCCAAATGGGACTGGTACCTTGGCACTACAGACAGAACCGTGGGATTTACTCCACTGTCTCATAGGAGCTTTCGGAAAAAATCTAGAATACTGCATTTGGAGAAAGGTTTTAAAGATGCTGAAATGCCCTGTGCATCTTGTCCTGGTGCATGGCAGCCATGCCAGTTTCTAGGCAGAGGCTTCCTTCTTTGGCATTCCATTGATGCTGAATTTCTGAATTAAAGTTCTTTCTCTGGAGCTCCTACCCTTGGGTCCTGAGCAATGTATTGAGCAAGGATTGGCCCCTCTTCCTTCACAAGACAGTCCAGCAAATATCTGAAGGAGTGTCTTGTCCATGTATGGACGTGGCTTTGCTCCCTCCGTGGACAATGCCGGCCCTGTTTCCCTTTGTACACATACTATGTGCTCTTGTGGCTTTAGCATCTTGGCCAGCACGGGCCATCTTAATCCTTTAAGTGTGGTGCAGTGGTCAGCAAGGCACTGGGGGTATTGTGTGACTGGCTTATAGCAATGAGGCTCTGAGGATTGTTCTGTATAATATAACCAGGGGATGGTCCCTCCTGCTTGTAACTTGTAGGAAACTGACAATCAATAAGGCCAGTGTATTTTTTCCTCTTCCTCTTCCATTCTGTTAAAACCAAACTCTTCTTCAATCAACTGCCATGTCTTCCTAATTTCAAGCTATTCGCCTCTAGGCCCCATTGTTCCTGAGACCAAAGTCCAGAGCAGCAACTGCCCATGATGGTTTCTACCCTAATTTCATCTCTATGATCAATCTATCAATCCTGATCTCAACACAAGAGATTTAAAGCGTATTGGCCCAATACCTCAGGCTCTCCATCCACTACTAGCTTGACTTGGATTTGTGTTTCTTTTTTTGCTTTTTAGGGCCACACCCTTGGCATATGAAAATTCCCAGGCCAGGGGTCGTATCAGAGCTGTAGCTGCTGTCCTACACCACAGCCACAGCAATGCAGGGTCTGAGCCGCATCTTCGACCCACTCCACAGCTCATGGCAATGCCGGAACCTTAACCCACTGAGCGAGGCCAGGGATCCAACCTGCACCTTCATGGATCCTAGCCGGGTTCATTAACCCCTGAGCCATGAAGGGAACTCCCTTTGCGTTTCTTTTGACTGCTTAAATTCCATTTTAGTCTCCAGATCCAGTTGGCTCCTACCTATGCAGTTCTGGTTACTGGCTCCCTGTCTTGGTTGCCATAATGGTCTTGCTAAGCTTCCAGGCCTGGGGATCTTCAGCACAGGGTGTCCTGATTTGACTCTGCCAAAGTTTCCTGCCAAGAAGTCATGGGACTTATCCTTCCTCCCCCAATCCAGCTGTGCACCTAGTAAGGAGGAGTCAAAATAACAAATACTTCAAATGCATTACTGAACTGGACCTCATAAGAACCCTGCAAGGTACGTAGCTACAAATATATCCCCATTTTACAGATGCAGATGTTGAGGCACAGAGGATTTAAGTGATTTACCTAAAGGTACAGAGCTGACAGGTAACAGAGCCAGTATTTAATCCTGCACAGTCCCGAGTCTAGAGCCTGGGCCCTTAAAGACCCCACAGTATGGTTTCAAGATGAATGCCTTTACAAAATGAGTGATAGTGATCTTTTCTGTATCTGGATCTCAGCCTGGAATGGTTGCCAGCTCTGACCCACCACCCTTTCCTGCAGCCATGGTTTTTAGGACACAGGGTGTCCCTAATATACCGGCCTCTCTCCCAGTGGCATCATCAGTGCTTAGCTCTCTCTGAAGGACCTTCCCAAAGAGTCCCCACCCTGGGGAAGTTACTGCAGTTAGCTAGACCATGCCTGCATCTAATATAAGATATGACATAAATCTGTATTTGAATAATTTACTTTTTCAACGTGATTATAAGATATTGCATTTTTTTTTCCTCTGGTTAAATTTCATCATCTTAGATTTGACCCATTCCTCCAGCCTGATAAGAGCTTTCTGGATTCGACCACCTGATAAATTTACTTTGCCTCCCAATCATGTCATCCACAAATTTGATAAGTGTCATCTCTATGTCTTCATCCAGGTTGCTGATGGAACCATTTAATGGCACAGGACACAGTCAATGCCCTGCGTCTCCTGCAGCCCGCGTTTGACATTGATTGATTCCTTCTCAGCACCTGTTGGCTACAGTGCTCATCCACTTACTAATATACCTAATTTTGCTAGTATTCAGTGTAAATTTCTTCATCATTCCGACAAAGCTATTGCCAAAGCCTTTAAAATGCATTCCTGAAATACCGATTCACCATGCCTCCCGCCCTTACCTGCAAAACACTGTCGAAGTCGGAAATGAGGTTTGTCCGATGTGACCTAATATTAATAAATCTAAGACAGTAGGAAATCCCTATTAATCCACACTGTGAATTATGAAAGTCTAAAGAAAACTCCATGCCTTCAGCACACTGGGTTGTCAACTGTCGCGGAGTCCTAGATTTCCTTAGAGGGGTTCAGAGGCGATCCAGGGCTTGGGGTGTGGGGGTGGGGGAGGGACGCAGCCAGGCCCCGCTGCCAAAGCCGCTCCACTAGTCTGTAGATTATAATAATGTTCTATACAGCTCCTTCTTGAAAAAGGGAGATGCAAAATACACTTTGAAAATGACTGCTTTAAAGGAGGAAAGCACGCTGTCGGTCCGGGGTCATACTTGATCGCTGTATTGACTGGTGCTAGGGACACACGCTCTGCTAATGAAATCGAGACACCATTATCCGCATTTGCTCTGTGCCTCACAGAGGTGCTACCGAGTTGACGGATAGCCTTAGGACAGAGCGACGGAGCAAGCCCATTATTGAAATGCACACATCTAAATGCCCAACAGAATCCTTGTCATTTTTTCCAAGCGATCTGCTCAGAGGAAGTTTTCCCCTCCCCAACCATTGCCTGAATGCCTCCCAGCTACAGAGTGTTTTCAAACACATGACTTCCTCAACCTCTGCCACAATCCTAGTGAGGGAGATGCGATTATTCCTGTTTACCAGCGAGGAAGCGGTTGCTAAAATGAGGTGAGACAAGTTGTTTATAATCACACAGGCGGCCGGCCGGGTCAAAATTCAAACTCAGGTTTGCTTGCTCCCAAAGTCTTTGAAATTTGCCTTTCTACCTCATTGCCTTATATACCATCAGCTGCAAATGGCTGGCTGATGTTTTCCGAGCGTTTACCACGAGCGAGGCACTGTGTGCGGTGTTTTACAGAGGTTATCTCATTTGCCCTCACGATAGCCATACTGTCGGGGATGTTACAATGTCCAGTTTTGCGGATAATGATGAAAAAAGTTCCCAGGGTCACTGAGGAAGAGAATGGCAGAGCTGAGCTTCAAACCCACCTAACCTGACTCCAGAGACCCTGCATGCGTGCTGTTCTTGTTTACATCAGGGCGAATCTTATCACACCTGATGCAGGTGGGTGCCCAGTGGCTATTCTTTGAGGGGTCTTGGAGGCTGTATCCATTCCCATAAGTGAGGTGAATCTACTGTAAAGAGATTACATTTTTCTGCTGAGTGAAGCATTGGCTTGTGTTTTAATGGAAGCAGCTTCCGTCAGTCATTAAAGGTCTGGGGGAGAAGCAAAGCCTCCCTGATGCGTCCAGTTGAGAGTAGAACACGGAAAGAGAGAGACAGCCAGAAAGGTGAGCTTTGATAGGCTTAGGGGTGGGAAATAGGGCAAAGGCTCAGAGGAGGGGTGGAGGCAGGGCTGGGCTAAGAAGCAAGGGTGGGCGCTATAATGGGAGGGAAGAGGCGAGCAAGGCAGGCTTTATGGTCAGCGCATTGAGCTACGGGCTGATCTTGGTTCTTTTGAAAGAAGACCCCTCGACTATCCACATCCAGCTGTTTCCTCTCATCTTTTCCCAATTGTGCTGGAGGAGAGTTGAAAGGATGCAGGCCTGCAGAAAGCTTGGCCGATGTGAGCAGAACCAGGCTCTGAAGCAGGGGCGCTTGCCGGGGTGTGGCTGCTATTTGAGGTCTGGGGGCTGGCTCCCTCCCACCTCTGAGTGGCAGGAGCAGAGTTAAAGGAAAGGAGCACAAACCACCACACCGCCTTCCCTCCAGCCCATGCTCTAGACACCATGTCGGAGGCTGGCTTTCTGCCGACAGGTGTTTCTATTGCTTATGGAGCGTGGAGGAAGATGACAGCTCTGAGTCGCACCAGGCAAGGAACAAACAAATTTTAACCCTGTTAGCGCAAGACACTTTGCACTTTTCCTCCTTTTAGAGTATATTTGCCACCTCAAGTAATTCAGCTGGAACCCACAGGGCACCCAGTGAGCAGAAGCACATCTTACCGGAGGCAAGATGTTAATAAGAGGGTACAAGGTCCAAGGGACAGTCTGTGCAAGGTCCCCTGCACCCTGGACTGTCAGAACTGAGTGAGGCTGAGCCAGCATTGCTATAATCGCCGCCCCCCCCGCCCAGCCACCGCTTCCGAACCTCATTAAACTGTTCTCTGTACGGAGAAAGGGGATCAAAGGAGGAGGAATGGGCTGGGAGTGAGAGAGCGGAAGGATCCAAATCAACTGTCTGAACGGGAAAGTGCCAGTGATCTGCCAAGAAACAAGGTCATTTCACTGAATGCACTACTCCGTTAGAAAGTATTATTTCAGGAGTTTTCCCATCATGGCTCAGCGGAAACAAATCTGACTAACACCCATGATGGACGCAGGTTCCATCCCTGGCCTTGCTCAGTGGGTTAAGGATCCGGTGTTGCTGTGAGCTGTGGTGTAGGTCGGCGGCTACAGCTCTAAATCGATCCCTAGACTGGGAACCTCCATATGCTGCTGGTGTGGCCCTAAAAAGGAAAAAACGGTATTATTTCACTTTTCTTATACATCCTATTGGAAGGAGCTGTATTGAACCTCCCTATATGTTCTGTCCTATGAAATAAAGAATATGATATATAGTTCTGGTACTAAAGAAACATCTCAACTGGAAGAGAAAATAAATTGTCTCTACCCCCAGGACACCTACGAAAAGACCACCTTAGGAATAAGTTCTAATGTCACAGTGGATTTCCTGTCATGGCAGCTATTTAAACCATGTCTGTATTCAATTCTGTTAGGCTTATCATAATTTCTTTTTTGTCTTTTGTCTTCTGGGGGCTGTACCCGCAGCATGTGGAGGTTCCCAGGCTAGGGGTCAAATTGGAGCTGTAGCTGCCAGCCTACATCACAGCCACAGCAACGCTGGATCCGAGCCTTGTCTGCAACCTACACCACAGCTCACAGCAACGCCGGATCCTTAACCCACTGAGTGGAGCTGGGGATGGAACCTGCGTCCTCGTGGATACCAGTCAGGTTCGTTAACCAGTAAGCCATGACGGGAACTTCAGGTTCTGATTTTTTAGGACAAAATTCCCCAACATTTCTGCAAAGAGATTCCATTGGGAACTGCCCAGATTCAGAAGAGATCTGGGGGCAGGAAAATGCTCCTGGGATAGCAGATGCTTCTGCTGACTAAAATAATCCATTCATTTACCTTCCAGCTTCTCCCTGGCCGTCTTAGAAGAGGGAGCTATTTTGGAAGAATGAGCCTTGGCCGAGCTGGACCTGCCTGGGAGAGGTATCAACCTATCAGCTAAACCTCTGGGAAACAGCAGACATTGTCAACGATGGCAAAGAACTGAAGTTACTTTCCGTTGAAATGACCCTGAACTCTGTAGTCAGAAGTCCCCGCCTTTGCTTCCTCGCTCTTTGAAAACACCGCCCGGGCTAATTCACAGTGGCTTTCTACAGCGAGGCACTTTCTGTAACACATTTCATCTTGCCAATTTCGAAAGGCAGTTATTTTGCAAATGAGCAAACTGAGGTGCAAGGATGCAGTCATCAATTAGCAGAGACAAGGCATAAGCCCTGGTTCTCCTGACTCCGAAGTCACTCTCGTGAGTCAAATTTTATTTCTAGGAATGATGGCAAAGCACCTGCTCTCCAGCCAGAAGGAAGGTGGGAATTACCAGGAGTTCTGCAGCCCTTTCCCGGCAGGTCACCAGGCTGGTAGCTGCCACTTGTCTTGCTGAGGATCCCCGTGTCCCCGAAGGGGGGTGGTGCAACAGTGGGGTGGTGTCCCATCCCCATACGACTCCAAACCAGGTCTTTATTGGCTCCAAGCCCCTCTCCACCCCTCCTGTCGGTCGGGTGGCTGTAAGGAGATGACAAGTGGAGAGTCAGTCACAGGTGACAGCGGGGCTGTGTACGCTCAGCCAGGTGGCTGCTCCGGAGCCTGCTTCCCATTCTGCCTGCATCTCGGCATGTCCTCCTTCATCAGCACAAGACTTAGCTATCTTGAAACACTGAAGTTTTCATCTCCTCTTGATTGGGCTCTACAGCAGTTTAAAAAGCTTCTGCCTGAAAGCAAGAATCATGTCACACCTTAATAGCCTCATTTCTAGGGCGACGGGGGCTTTTTAAACTCCCTGAGCATTGATGGGGATGTCTGAGCGGCGGGCTTTGTTTGTCTCCTGTGCATTTCTACTCAGGGAGCCGTCTCTGAGAAGTCTTTCACTGAGCGCACAGTCATCCAAAGGCAAAGAGAGACATGCTCTACATGAACATTAGTGGCAGCCGAAATTTGTCACTCCGGAGATCAAAAGGCACAGCCAGGTAAAGGAAGACAAAGGGGAGGCGGGGGTGGGGGAAGGGGGTACAGACACCCAGGTGGATGGAAGGGTTGGGTGGGTGTGGTGAGGTTTCAGGTCAGCTTTGACCGCACTGGAGAAGAGCAACAGAGGAGAGCTTTCTTTGGGGGCAAAAGGATTTCATTGACCCGAGTGTCGGAAGGATGCTTGGTCCTGGGAGGGGGCCTTTGGGATGAGCCCACTGTGACTTGGCCACCTCCTGGGGAAATCCTGGGGCCAGAGTGTCCTTTCTGGGGCGGTGCTCCTGCACCTCAGGGAGCCACACTCATGAATTTACCTGTAAGACAAAGCCCCTGGGTGGGGCTGTACAGGTGCACCTTCGTGCAGGCTGACGTGTTCATGCAGCTAGTTGTATCACATTTATTTCAAAGGGGTCCCACCAGGGTCTCAGATTGCTCTTACAGTTGTTCAACCAGCCTGCGGTGCCCTTCCGGACAGAAAGCCAGCATGCAGGATGCCACGTCACGTAGGAAGGTAGACTTTGCTCGTTTCACAGGACTCTCTTCCTCCCAAAGCCACTCCTTGGAGTGTCTCTGCACGGAGGCATGTTTGTGACCTAGTTCTGAAAGGCCAGGTCCTCTGCTGCTTTAATTAAATAGTACAGGACTCCAATGGCAGCCGCCTGGGCCGAGGGATCGGCTGCGGAGCGGGGATCGGGCCCCCCTTTGTCTTTGCACACCACGCTCTTTAACAAGGAACGGGAACACAGGGGGAGCGGGGCAGAAGCGCCTTCTGGGCATGCCCTTCTCTGACCGCAGCACCCAGCGAGAGGCACGTGTGGGCGGGAACGGTACCCGCACAGCTCCATGCTTTGGTGATAACTGCAGATTCCCTCCCGCAATAGCATCTTCACCCGAGTGAAGTGCTGAGAATGTGCCTGGGCTCTGGAGGCGGACTCGTTCCCTTCCCCGTTAGATGACCTTGGGCGAGATGCTCAAACTTCCGGAAAAATGTCAGTTTTCTCCCGGGCAAATTAAGACAGGCATAATACCTACTCTGCAGAACTTTTGGGGATTCATATTAATGTATGCAAATCAGCGGGTTCAGTGCTTGGAACCACTGCAATGTCACTCCATCGGGAGGCTCTTCCAGCCCAAGAAAGGAGCTCCTGTTATAATCCAGCTTCCACCTTGCATCTTATCAAAAATGCGGTAAATTAATCAGTGACCGGTTAATACTTACTGAGCATCTAATGTGTACCAGGCATCGTTTGAAGCACTTTTTCTTCTTATAATAATTGATGCGACACCACAATAATTTGAGGCACAGAGCAGCTTGGTAACTTAGCCAAGACCACGCAGCACAACTGGGATTTAGCCCAGGTGGGTTTGGAATTCGCTGCTCTTACCCACCACACTGCACTGCTACGGACCTTGGTCATCTGTCTCGTGGCTGGCTTCTCTGCCTCCCTGAATGTTCTGAGAGGTCAGGCATCACACTGCTGTTGTTCATTTCCAAGTCTACACTGCTGGCATGTAACAAGCAATGGTGTACCTTGAATGAATGGTTGTTATTTTTATTTTATTATTTTATTTTTTGTCTTTTGTTTTCTTTAGGGCCACACCCGTGGCATATGGAGGTTCCCAGGCTAGGGATCCAACTGGAGCTACAGCTGCTAGCCTACACCACAGCCACAGCAATGCAAGATCTGAGCTGCGTCTGTGACCTACACCCCAGTTCAGGGCAATGCCAGATCCTTAACCCGCTGAGCAAGGCCAGGCATCAAACCTGCGTCCTCGAGGATGCTAGTCAGATTCGTTTCCACCGAGCCACGATAGGAACTCCCAACGGCTGTTACTTTTAGATTATTCCTTTAGCCTGAATTATTTCCTGTGGGTAAAGGACTCTACAAATTTATGATCCACTAAATCTCCTTTAAACATGCTCTCAAGGCATGGCACTCAAGGTTCACACAGGGCGTCTGGGTTTTAGAATTTTTCGGCGTCTGTGAAGAAGTCCAGCACACTCCACCCTTCACACAGCACAGGCGTCTGTCATCTGCCCACACAGAGTCCACTTTCCAGCTGAAGGGTCTGGACAAATCTCAGTCGGCACCCTGTCTGCTCCATCAACCGTCTCAGCTGGTCCTGCCTGGCCTGCTTCAGGCCGACGTCTTCATGGCCCTGTGCCCCTAGGACGGGAGGGAGGCTGGGGGCTCAGTTCAGCTCGAGTGAGAAGAATTCCCCTGGGATCCAAGGCAGATGAGCTCTGAGCTCTTCTTCAGTCAGGGAGGGATGACGGCCCAGGTGAGGTCAGGCAGGTGCGGGGCCTTCCTCTCTGTGCCCCCAGCACCCAAGGGCCCCCGTCACATCACTCCAGTCTTGCACTGGCTGCTCCCTCCCACGGAGACCATCTTCCCACAGATCTTCAGGAGCCAGACTCATTTCTTTGCGACTCAGCTCCAAGCCTCTTCTGAAAAGCCCGACCTGAAATCCCAGTCTCAAGGGGCTGGCTTACCTCCCACCTGCCCCTGTCTTCGTTGTCTCTGTGCACTTAACACCCCAAGGACAGCTTCTTTGTTTCTTCGTTGAGTGTTTTTTCCCAAACGCCTGTCTGTCTTGTGCGCTGCTGTGGCCCTGGTGCTCAGAGGACGTGTGGCACTTAAGAGGCACACTCAGAGCAAAGCAGGAAATAGTGAGCTACATGCCTGGGCTCACACCAGCAAGGTGACCTCCTTGAGGGCAGGGGTCAAGGGCGATTCATCTCTGTTGGCTTTGCAATCAGGTGCCTCAAGTTCAAGAAATGCTTCAGGAAAGGAGTGAACCAATACCTGAAAATTTTAATTTCTCCACAGTTGGGTGGGAAGGAAGGCAGTGGTAAGCCTGATGGAAAACGGACATTCCTTTCCCCGGAAAGGAGGTGGTGACCAGAGATAAAAGCAGGCAAAAACAAGGCTCCTGGAGAGCTGAGTGAGGAGAGTTCAATGCCTAGGAGATGGTAAAAGAATTCCACCCACTTCATACTAATTTACTGGGGAGATTGTGGAAAATGCTGATTCCAATGAAAAAAATGAAAGTCTCTGAAATTAAGGTTCAAGAATCAACATTTTAAATAATCTTTGGATTCCACCTATAAGTGATATCATATGGTATCTGTTGTTCTCTTTCTGACTTACTTCACTTAGTATGAGAGTCTCTAGTTGCATCCATGTTGCCGCAAATGGCATTATTTTGTTCTTTTTTATGGCCGAGTAGTATTCCATTGTGTATATATACTGTGTCTTCTTTATCCATTCATCTGTCAATGGACATTTAGGTCGCATCCGTGGCATGGCTATTGTGAATAGTGCTGCAGTGAACATAGGGGCGTGAGTATCATTTGGAATGAAAGTTTTATTCAGATTATGTGCCCAGGAGTGGGATTGCTGGATCATATGGTAGTTCTATATTTCGTTTTCTGAGGAACCTCCATTCTGTTTTCCATAGCAGTTTTATTTGTAGACTTATTAATGACGGCCTTTTGACAACAGACTCACAGACATGGAGACCAGACTTAATGGTTGCCGAGGAGGAGGGAGTGGGATGGAGTGGGAGTTTGGGGTTAGTAGAGGCAAACTCTATATTTAGAAAGGATGAGCAACGAGGTCCTACCATATAGTACAGAGAACTATATCCAATCTCTTGTGATAGAACAGGATGGAAGATAACATGAGAAGAATGTATATAAATGTATGACTGGATCACTTTACTTTACAGCAGAAAATGGCACAATTAGAATGGATAAGCAATGCGGTCTTGCTCTATATAGCACAAGGAACTATATCCAATCACTTGTGACAGAACATAATAGAAGATAATACGAGAAAGAACATGTATGTGTATGTGTAACTGGGTCACTTTGCTGTATAGCAGAAATTGACAGAACAATGTAAATCAACTATAATAAATTTTTCTAAAAAAGTAAAAAGAAAGAAAGAAAGAAAGAGAAAGAAAGAACAAACAGGTACAGATCGTTCATAAAAGAACCACCAATGGCCACTAAATTAAAAATGAAATTCATCTCTACTGTTACTAAACAAATGTGAATTACAAAAAAAAAATAATAATAATAAGCTTTGGGCAGTTCTTTGCCCTCTGCAGTTAGAGGAACCCTGGGGTAGAAGCTTTAAGAGCAGAGCTCACAGGGGAGTGGGGACTGAGCAGACACCTAATGATGTCTGGAAAGAAGAAAAAGCCAAGACAGAAAGTTGAGGCCCGGCACCTGGCAGGTGCCCTCCACAGAGACCACAGCCCCCTAGAAGCTCAGCTGGCTCTCAGGAGAAGGGTTTCTGAGGCTCAGAAGGGCAAACCCGGAGCCTGAGATAAGAAGGCCCAGGTTTCTTGGACTAGAAGGTGAGAGAGAGAAAAACCTGGATCTATAAGTAGAAATAAAAGAAAGGTCAGGGAAGGACAGTGGGAAAACGCGAGGAGTGAGGCACTGATCCATGCACAGACCTTGGAAACCTCACAAAAGGGAAGACAGCAGGTGCAGCGGAAGACCTATTGTGGGGACCACGCATGAGGACCGTCCAGAGCCGGCATCACCACTGCCCCCCCGGCAGCCATCCAACCAGTAACCCTGAGCATGGACCCTGCCCTGGGATAGCACCTCCATAAGGGTTGGGTCCCTTGGACCTGGGTGACGCCCCTGCCCCCACCAGCGGGGTACTAAGGCTGGTGCCATCCTCACTATGGGGGACAAAAGGGATTGACCCAGGGGGCATCTTTGTGAAGCAATTTGGGACAGAAATGCTAGCATTTACACAGTTGAGCTGATGCGGGATCACACTCCCGTTTAGAATGATCATCCTTTCCAAAAAAGTAAAGACCACATTTTGCATATTTGGGTTGAATTTGATTATTCATGAAACAAAAGGACTCACAGAACAGACACACTTCTAATGAGCTACGGTGAGGCTCCTGGAGCCACAGATCTGACCAGATTCCAGGTTTTTACTCATCCCCCTCTGTGGCACCCCCCCGCTCCCCACCCCGGGCCCCCAGGCCGCCGTCTGCAATGAGGACCCAGTCCCCTCCTTACCCAGACAGACAGGAACAGAGCAGGAAGCCTTCCTTTGGAACCCAGCCCCTCACCCCAGCTTGGCCCCATCTTCCTTCTCCCCTGCCTCGCTCGGCCCCGCTGTGAAGGCTGAATTTCAGCTGCACCATTTTTCCGAATCTAAAATATGCGGCTTCTCGGTGGAACCGCTCTCACTTCTAAAGCCTCTTCCATTCAAGGCAGTACCTGGCGGGACTTCTAATCGCAGGCAATTGATATTCTACTGAGCATCTTTGGAAAATAATCCGCAAACAAGAGGCTGCAGGCTATCTAAAAGTCTCTCTCGCTTCCCCTTCTCCCTCTCTCTCTGTCTTATTTGAAAAGCACGGCTCACAGCTTAATAAAAATACAACCCGAGCGAGAGCAGGAACCCTCCCCACTTGGTGCAACAATATTATCCTTTTAAGGGTTCTGTTAATCGGTTTAAAGTTGTGCCGAATTTGGCTGAGAGGTGCAAGGTGACTTCCCCCCTCCCGCTGACAAGACTGTCCTTGCATTTCAGGAGCTGGCACGGGTGGTTCAATTAACAGAATGGCCGGGAAAAGAGGGTCAGCCTCAGAGAGCTCAAGACTCACACTGCGTGTGTGATGAGATGAGCAGCGGTGTGGCTTTCTTGCTGCATCCCCCTTGCATCAAGGCGCACACACACACACACACACACACATGCACGTGCATGCACGCGTGCGTGCACACACACACACACACTCAAATACGCACCACAGGCAGACACAAAAGGCTGAAAAAAGGAGTTCCTGATTTGTTTTTATCTCCTGGCTGTTACGGAATGTGTAATACATTCCGCCAGGAAGACTTACTAGCTTTGCGAGAGCAGACAAATGCACCTGTCAGTTTAGCGGCCTCCTCGGAGCTCAATCAGCGTGGCCCGGGAGGGGTCCCTTAAAGGTTTAATTTCTTCCAGCTCCGCAAGTGCTGTGATAGGGCTTATCAGGATCGTATTGACTGCACAAAATGAGACTCGGTGTGGGGCGGTTTTCTTGAAGGCAGAGACGTTAAAAGCACGCACCAGGAACCCATTTAACAGGTTTCTAATAATATCATCTTCTACCGACATCATATTTTCATGCCCAACCACTTCAGGCTCGGCGTGTACACACACCGTACTCATCCTCCTCAGAAAGGCAGAGCTTCTAACAGGGAGGCTGGGGAGGCCGAAGGGGGAACCCAGGCAGGACCTCCCACGTGCGTAGATGACTCGGCGCAAGGATCAAGATCCTCCCTTGAAGAAACTATGACCCACCGAGCAGGCACCACAACACGCCTGAGGTTTTGCTGGAACACAGTGAGAGTCGATGATTTCAGCTGGTCAGAAGTAATATGCGAAGTGCCCACAGGGACACAGGGCCCCATACAGATTTCTCAGATATCTTCCAGTACATATGCAAAATACATCAAATGTATGACTAATTTTTACTCAAAAAATGTGGAACGGAGAGGCACTTATTGGCTCACGCATTCGGTCATTAAATATGTATTTGGTGCCAATGAAGGTCACTGTTATCAAGATGCTTCTAGATTAAAAGGGACAAGAGTCATGAAAACACACATGTTTAACGAGCGTGGAGAATGCTAATCAGCTAGTGATCTCCAAGGAGGGGGGCACCCCCCCAGGTCCCGGGGTGGGGGCACAGGGGCAGAGGGACCTGCTTCTCCAGTCGCTGGGAAGGGAGGAGGGGCAGGGAGCTGACCCAGAAACCTGGTCGAAGAGAAGACTGACTTGGGCCAAGAGTGTTGGTTGGATTTCTCCCGACAGAAAGTGGAGTTACTGCCCTTCCTGGACATGCCCCGGGAGAGGCGCAGGAGAGCAGAACACGGCATGCGCACAACAGCTGAGTTTCCTTGAGGCTGGCAGCTGATGTGGAGGCGAGAAACAGCTCAGGAGAGATGAGAAGTCGGCGAGGCCAGTGCGAGCAGCAGCCAGCGCAGCTGGCCGGCAGCCGGCAGAGAGAACAACCGCGCTTCTCGGGACCACCGGAGTCCTGAGAGGCCCCAGAGTCGCTGTCTCTCCCAGGGTGTCACAGGCTGTGATGGTGCAGCTGACAGGTCACAGGACTCCTGCAAAGGGCAGATGCTGTGGCCTGGGGCACGCACACAGGAAGTTGTCTTAGAGAAAGCCGAGGGCTGAGGTTCCAGGAGGAAATGTGTGTGTGCTGATGGGACTGTGTATGCTGATGAGACGGTGTGTGTGAATGAGTGTGTGCTGATGGGACTGTGTATGCTGATGAGACGGTGTGTGTGCATGCTTGTGTGAGGGTGTTGATGAGTCCGTGTGTTACGTTGAGACTGTATATGTATTGATGAGTCTGTGTGTGTGTTTGTGTTGATGGGACTGTGTATGTGTGAGTGTGTGCGTTAATGACTGTGTATGCTGATGAGACGGTGTGTGTGAATGAGTGTGTGCTGATAAGACTGTGTGTGCTCATGAGACTGTATGCGTGTGTGCTGATGAGACTGCACATTGGTGAGATCTGTGTGTGTGCGTGTGCAAGGCTGCTGATAAGTGTATGTTGATGAGACTGTGTGTGTACTGATGAGACTGTGTGTGTATAAGTGTGAGTGCACAAGTTGTGAGAATGTTCTTGAACAGAGGAAAGGGGAGCAAAGGCTCGAGGCGGAGAACAAGCATTGCAGGCTGGAGCACAGCGGAGAGACGGTTGCACCAGGAAGAAAGAGTGAGCCCGTGAAGAGCTACTTTCTGTTCCCTGGTTTCTCCCTCAGTAAAATGGAGCCAACACTAAGCTTAGGCCTCTGAAAGCTCCACAGCTACACGAGGCATAAGCCGCTGGGAGGAAAAGCCTCAAACAGGCTGCCCCCCGTCCCAGGGCAGCTCAGACTGATCCGACCTGAAGCCCCTCAACCAAGCGGCACAAGCGCCCTCGACGGTTGTTTTGAGAACCAGCCAGGAAGGCCTGCAAGCCCGCTGGACGAGCGGACGAGAACTTGAACTTGGCGAGCCGGCGGCCCATGAAGCCTCAGGGACAGAAAAGACAGCAAGAAGACGGCTGCCGGGGCCTCACACTGTTTTTATCCCCATGGAAAACCTGGCCAATTGTCTTGGGGGCGCGGATCACTTGACACAGGAAGTTAGTGGATGCTTTTCATAGAGAGGGTGCCCAGTTCTTTGAAATTCCTCCAAGGGTATCGCATGAAGTCTTTTTTAGCATTTGGCTTCCACGCTGAGCCAGAGGAAAGGTTCAGAGCTGGAGGGACGGCGGCTGTAAAAGGGCAGTGGGTGGAGCGAGGGGCCCGGTGAGGACCCCACAGCACAGGAAATAAAAGCACATTCAGCAGCGGGGTCGCCCTGGCCCAGTCAGGCCAGCACCCCAACCCAGAGGGAGAGCCAAGGGCAGGGACAGAGGATGCCGAGGGAGGACTGCAAAATACAAAGGTTTTCTTGTGACCTCCCCCCAGAACTTGCCAGTGCTGTCCTTGACAAATGGAAACTTTTCCCCCAAACCTGATAAATGACTCAGAATTAAAATTAATAGGTTTTTTTTTCCCTCCAGGAAAGAAATAATCATTAGCCTCAGCAGCCAAACTGGAGTTCAGGCTTCTGTGATATAATAATAATAATCTGCGCTCTCAAGGCTTCTTTCAAGCAAAGGTCTCAGAAGCCTTACCAAACCTTAATTAATTACGCTTTGCCGACCACCACCCTCACCGCCACCTGCCCCAGGAGGCAGGTAGCTATTATCTCAGCTTTCCAGAAGTGGAAACTGAGTCTCAGAGAAGTGACAGCGATGTGCCCAAGGTCACTCTGGGAATGAGCAGCGGGACAGAGAGTGAAATTGCAGACCCTGCCCCAGGCCCTGAATTGGGGGAGCCTTCTGCACGTCTCCCTCCGGGATGCTGGAGGGGTCAGGTCTGCAGAGGAGGCGGGGGGGGGGCTGGCGTCGCCTGTAGGTGCAGGGGGAGGACCACCCCGCTCGGCCAGCAGGCTTCGAGTGACAGCAAGAGCTCCCCAAACTATGCATTTTTATCTGCAAGATGCAGGCTGCCTGGCAAGGCAGCACTGCGCTGCAATTTGGAAACGAACAGAGCACGGTTAGGAAAGACAGGATTACAACACGTTCTGGACAGAAAGCTCCACGCCACCCTCTTCGGGGGCTTGTTTAGACCCTGACCTCCACGCAGCGCCTGAAAGCGAGAAGCACGAAGGGAGGGCGAAGGTGCGTTTCAGATGGGAAGGAGGGCCTTGGGAGAGGTCCCCGGTGCCTGCTGAGTCTCTGGATTGATTCCGTTCTCCTTGAGCTGCTCCCCGGCTCTGCCCGGCCTCCTCCAGCATCGGGCGGGCCGGCTGCCTGCAGTCAGAGCCCTGCAGCCCAGAGCCCTCCCTGACTCCATGCCTGGTTTAGCGGCTGACAAACACCGTCGGCGGATCCCCCTCCCTCTCCCCATCCTCCCGTCTTGGGGGCTGCCGACACATTCTGATATCTTCTCGGGAGATCCTGCTTCACACAATGAATCTGCGTCTTCCGTGCCTGTCTCCCTTCCCCTCAAAACTCGGCAGCTTTTCTGAGAGTGGATCTGGTGCAAGATGAATGGCCCAGAGACTCTTGGTGCATCTTTCTTTACACTTCACCTCCCCCCACTCTGGATGAGAAACAGACTTTGCCCTCATCCATCATAAGTCAGCGTGACAGGGCTGTCGCTCCCCAGGCCGGGCTCACTGTACAATCCTTCTCTCTGTCCTGCTTCAGTGCGTGGCCTGCTCTCTTGGGGACAGTCAAGACCTTAAGAAAAGGCCTTAAACTGTAGTAGAACCAAACAAACAAACAAAAAAAAAAACATAAAAATAAATACCAGTAATAATAGGAGGGGAAAAAATGAACCTTAAAAATGAGGTAAGAGAAAGTCAATTTCTAAATTTCTTTTCTCAGTGGACCACTCTCTGTTTAAATGGGATGTTGTGAAATTCTAATAAATCCAGTCTTTTTCCTGACATGTTATCAATCTTCAAACATCCCTAGGGGGTTAAGGGTAAATCCTCTTTACCTGACTGTACAGGTTGGAAAAACGAGATGAAAGGCGGTGAGAGACAAAGGTGAGACTGGAAGGCCTGAGGAGAGGGAAGGCGAGGGTGCTGTGGGAACACCCTTGTGTGGTGGGGACAGTGGACAGAAGCAGGATGCTGGAGACAGTCCGATCACTCCTCCTCCTGCCTGTCCCCCAGTGGGAGCTGAAGGAACAAAAAAAGATCCAGATTTTTAACAGAGGAAAAATCCATCGGCAAGGCTGAAGCAAAAGGTCGCTGGGCTGGGAGTCAGGAGACCCAGGGCCCAGGCCACGCTTGGATGCAAACGACGGAAATGAATTTCGGTACCTTTAGCTTCGGGGTGAGTGGGGGATGGGACACAGTGTCCCATTTCTAACACTGTCGTTCCACCTGCAAGGCTTCCAAGGCCTCTCCAAATACTCAGTTTCTTCGATTTTATTATTACACTAGATCTTAGCCAAAAGGCCGAGAAGCGATCTTTCTTCGATTTTATTATTAACAGGGTTCTAGACACTAAAAATTGCCAAGGAGAGTCAAGGAGCAGAGGACTTGCTGCAGGTAGGAAATGGCTGTGACACTGAAGGCTTTTAAAATCAAAGTAAGCTCCCATTGTGGGAAGAGTTTTGTCGCTCGTTTGTCGAACGAGCCCAGCTGGCCGGCCAGTAGCCAGCCCTGGACATGGACAGCGGTAAGCCTTCTCTACCAGGATGGGGACAGGAGAATGGCCTTCTAGAACAGTTCAACCAGGGGTGGGCTCTCCGTCCTCAGGGAAACTGTCAAAATAAGTGCTGGTGCTCAGAGAGCTGCCAGCCCGGACGCAGCCCCATAGTTGGGCAGCCGTTGCTCAGTTCCCCGGAAAGGGGAACTGGGGAGAACGATCCAGGGGCTGCGATTAAAGGCAGGGCCGCAGCTTTGGTGCCTGGGCTGGTCTCACGACTGCCAGTTCCCGAAGATTCCATCCGCTCTCCGCTCACTTTTTAATTCACGGCTACAGCATGGGCAGGCTGAACCTTTGCTTCCAAATGTTATTGGAAGATTTAATTAAGCACCATTTGAAATTTTTGAATGGAAATTGCCACATTACTCATGATTATTATCCATTTCCTTTAAACATAGGGCCAACTGCTAAGCTGTTAGGCACAAGCATGGAAATTACAAAAATATTCAAATATCCATTATCGGAGACTCTGTTTGCCAAGCATCCTATCTAATCAGGGAAAGCCTGCTGGAACAGATGGGCCCTACACTGTGCCCTATACGCCAGGAAACTTGGACATGCTAGGACCGTGTGCATCAAAGTGCCAAATACGGCCGCTTCATTTTCCACCGGGCAAAAGACAGACCGCTTGTGCTTTTCAAACTGCAGCAAAAGTCCTCTGACTCCAACCCAGGAAGGTGACCAACATTCCTGAGAGACAAAGGCCCCGACCTGACTGCCTGAAGCAAGGAATCCTGAGTTATTTCCTGGGACAGAAAAACTGTCTGCTGAGGGGACTCAGGGAACACAGCAGATTTTAAGGAGAGGGCTGTTGTAAGCTGCCTAAACGCAGGTGCTTAAACATAGAGAAAATGCCTTCTTTTCAACTTTATATTTATGAGTAGTTTACAGAAAGCTTTCCAGCCAAAGGAAACAAAATTGGTAAACACAGTAAGTAATAGATTCAACAAATACAGCTAAGGATAAAGAACTCATTTACATTTAATGAGACAGCGATTGTTTATTAAATAAGAAATGGTTGTGTTTATGAAGATGGCCTTAAAGGTTTCTCAGGAAGAATACATTAAGCGTGGAATATAGCTGCTCATATTCAAAAGATTTGACTTGAGAAAAGGAGGAAGGGAGGGGCCAAAGGAATAATGAAAAAAGCAAGAGGCTGATAACTTCTTCTGGAATATAGGGCATCCGGCAGACAAAAATTTAATGGAAAATAAATTCCACAAAATGTTCCCTTCCTTAGGCTGCCTCCACAGTAGTGATTTTTTTTTTTTTTAAAGAGTGTATGATTACTAGAGAATTTATGGCACGTTGGAATATACATTCCGGCCCTGACCCTGTGTAACGGATTTTTGAATCAAAATCTCTGCAACTATGTTTGCCACTATGGGGATATATGTTAGTTGCGGCTATCTCTCTAATTTCTAAGGTAGGAAAAACTAGGGCTTTCCACTTAGGAAAATGGAAAACTCCCTAGCCTCCCATGAAAGATAAGACCAAGCAAAAAAGTGTAGCAGCACAGCAAAGTCATTTCTGTCTAAGATTTGCAAAGACCAGCTGAATCACAGGATTTAGTGAAGACTTTTACCTGCGGGGTCTCTTAAACACATGTGGTGTAGCCACTGTGCTCATTCATTTTGGGGGACCAAATCCTTTTTGTAACTTGCTGTTTTATGTCTGAAATAGCATCACACACAGAATCGGAACACCTGAATTTGAGCCCTGGTGAGCCACTAGCTTGCTGTGGCAGAAATTCTAGTTTTCACCAGGATCTTCTCTTCCTGTTTCAAAGGCTAGTCTACCTCTTCCATACACTGGTACAGTTGGGTCTGCATGTGACACTATTCTGACTGATAGGATGAGGGCAGAAGTGATGTTTACCATTTTCAGGACAACTTCTGGCAGGAATAAATTGTGATTCCCTTGGTTCCTTACTCCTCTCTGCTGTTTGGGTTACAGATGTGATGGCAAGTGCTGAAGCAGCCACTTTGCAACTGGAGTTAAAATCTGTGGCTGTCAAAAAAAAAAAAAAAAGGAGTTCCCGTTGACTAGGAACCATGAGGTTGCTGGTTTGATCCCTGGCCTTGCTCAGTGCGTTAAGGCTCTGGCGTTGCCATGAGCTGTGGTGTAGGTCACAGATGTGGCTTGAATCTGTTGTGGCTGTGGTATAGGCTGGCAGCTGTAGCTCTTATTCGACCCCTAGCCTGGGAACCTCCATATGCCACATGTGTTGCCCTAAAAAGCAAAAAAAAAAAAAAAAAAAAAGCTGTGGCTGTCAAGATCACTCTGCCAGTCCTAGGTCATCTACCTAATTGAAGGACAAATTCACTTCTACGTGATTAAGCTACTGCATTTGGAGGTGCCATGTTAAAGCATTGTTTCCTGACTAACACAGAACTCAATTATAATAGCCTCTGAAACTAAAACAGTATTTTATACATTGACCTCTGGTTTTTAAACACAAACTTCTTAAGGGTCAGGAATCTAGTAAAGTTGACACTATAGAGTAAATATACTATGCTCTTCCCATAGGTATTAAGGACAAGGACAAGTGAAAAGGAAGGAGAAGCAAAACCGTACCCTTAAAGATGAAAAAGAACATCAGTTCATCACTTTACCAAAGAACTGTGAAGAAACGTCATATTGAAATACCAGGAGTAGTTGCAACATGAAGACCACTGTTTGTAATAGACACGTTTCATTTAAGAGAATAAGAAGAAGGTCTAGATCAGGCCTTTGGGCACAAGGTTGAAAATGTGCAATAATGGAGGTTGACTCATCAAGAGAAAATCAAATCACAGCCAGAAGCCACTGCTGGTTACGTGAACTAAAAACAAACCAACAAAAACAGCCTTTGTTTTTGTCTTCATGTGTACTTCATAACAATTCCTTCGGCTATATTGTTAATTTAATTTTAAAAATGCTCAAACATTCATAGAAAAAAATGATAAAAGAAACCCATGCAGTCAACATTCACACTGAACTATTATCAAAATTTTGCCATGTTTGCTTATCCTTGGCCCCTTCTTTTCTTCCTTCCTTCTTCCTTCCTTCCCTTTCTCTCTCCTTTCCTTCCTTCCTTCTCTCCCTTTCTTACTCCTTCCTTCCTTTCTTCTTCTCTTTCTCCTCCTCTTTCTTCCTCTTTCCCCCCATTTTTTGAGATCAGCATGAGTCACATGCAAGTGGAATGGCACATCGGAAACCAGAAACCTGAATTCTCTCTCCTGCAGGCTGAAGCGTTTGCACAGCCAGTCTCAGCCGTCCACGGAGGGGAGGGAACAGCGTCCTTTCCCTCAGACTGACCTCTGTCCCCTTAAAGACAGGAAAATTATGCCTCGCCAGCCTGCTGGTGCTTGGCTGACTTTCCAGTTCCCTACTCTTCAGGCCAAGGAAGGAACTGATTGGGTTATTAGAATATTGCCAAGCCCATTAGCAAAGGATATTCTAAAAATCTCAAAGGATCTTCTTGGAACTGTGTTAATAACAGAACGGGCATATACACAAAACGGGAGGCAATCCTGACAACTTGAGAACAAACACACTGGTAGCTCTGGGCAAAAAGAATGAGGCAGCCAAGGCCTTGAGAATAAGTAGCAGTTTTATATAAAACTCTGAGGATTGGGGAACACACTTGTCCTCTGACTGCTTGATAAGTTGCATAATTATGTTTCCATTCCTTGTCTCCTAAGCCCACCAGAATGGGTCTGTCAAATGGGTGGGTGGCCTTGCAGAGTCAGGGGCCAGATGGAAAGGACCAGAGAGGACCACTGGGTCCTGCTGCCTGCCAGGTACAGTTAGAGGGAACAACCAAACCAAAGGGGGCAACCAGGGCTCCAGGCCAGCCCCTCCCTGGCTCAATCCAATCTTTAGGGTGGTCCCTATTTGCATGTAAAGATGAAACACAGTACATCAATAGAGGGATGGAAGCGGGGGTGCTTCACTAGTCGGTAACTTGTTTCTTTTCAGCCGCCTTGAGGAAGACGCAAAGTAGCAGCAGTGGTGCCATCCCTCAAAGGTAAGCCGCACCTGCACAGTGAGTTAGATGTTGGGTTCTGGGGCTCAACTCTTTTGATATTCCAGTCTCATACTGACTTTACCACTGGCTCAGAAATACAGGCTTGAGACCACCACGCTTACCCACCGCCCACCTCCCGCCATCACTGACCTGCCCTCTGCCTCGTTAGCCCCATCATCAAAATGCTCTAAGAATCATCCAATGGATCAGACACAAATGGGTCAAGAATAGACTACCCTACATTCCAGGAGGTGACAGTGAAGAGCAAAAACCCACCCTTGTCTACAAATCACGTAATAGAGCTGATAAAACATGATCAACTTAATTTCAAAATGTGTCTTCCAAGTAGAAGTAAAATAAATCTTCCTGAGGAAGAAGGTTTAGGGGCACGAAAAGGCTGGAAGATCTGGACACTGTAATTCAGTCATGATGACGGAAGGAGGCTAATCTCTTTCAGCCTGTAAAAAGGATTCTTGTCCCCACTACATTTTCAAAGGAAGAGCTCGAAGCACAGAGAGATGGGCAGCTCTCAGCGGGTCGGCTGTCCACGCTGAGATGGAGGCGATGGCCAGTGCTCCCCAAATCCCCCCTTCTCTGCCCTTCCTCTGAGCCAGGCCAGCCTTCTCGGGGCACCCCATCATGGCACCCACACCTCAGCCACAAAGACGTGTGCAGTAGCCACTTACTGCCCTCTAAACATGGCTTCTTTCTTCCTCCCAAGGTCACTGGCAGCTGGAGAGAGAAGATTCTTCTACACATTTGCTTCAAGAAGACTGGGGTCGGATCCTGCTGTCCCTGATGCCTGCCCTGCTGCTCAGAGCATTCCAGCCCTGCCGCAGCCTGCCCTCCTGGACCTGCAGGTACCGTCACACAGACACACAGTCACACACACAGACACACACAGACACAGACATACACACACACACACACATACACACACACACACACACAGACACAGACATACAGACACACACACACACACACAGACATACAGACACACACACAGATATACAGACACACACACACAGACACACACACACTCATGCATTTACCAAGACTGCACGTAAGCTATCTCGTTGTTAGTTCCTGGCCCCAGGATGGTATAATAATAAGTGATAACATTTACAGCGTGATCTTCTAAGATACACAGATATTTTTCATTTAATTCTCAAAATTCCCTATGAGATAGGTGCAATTTTTCTTTTTTCTTTTTTCTGCTTTTTAGGGCTGCACCTGTGGCATACGGAGGTTCCCAGGCTAGGGGTCTAATCGGAACTGTAGCCGCCGGCCTACACCACAGCCATAGCAACAGGGGATCTGAGCTGCATCTGTGACCTACACCACAGCTCAGGGCAGTGCCGGATCCTTAACCCACTGAGAGAGGCCAGGGATCAAAATCCGCAACCTCATGGTTCCTAGTCGGATTCGTTTCCACTGCGCCACAATGGGAACTCTGAGATAGGTGCAATTTTTAAAGCCTTTTCTTTCTTTCTTTTTTTTTACCCACAGAGGAAGATGCTGAGGCAGTTACAGTAATTTTCCCAAGGATTCACAACTTGTAAGTGGCAGATCCCGGCTTTCAACCCAGATACTCTGACTTATCCATTATTAAAAACCATTTCCAGTAAGAATGTAATCTGCAGCATTAAGTGATAATGCTCTGGCTTTCAGGTAATCTATATATACCAAGTTGTTTCTGCAAATTTATAGTGATGGATGGGAGTCTTTCTACCTGCTTCACTCAGGGGGCTGGGGAGGGAGGTGCTGGTGACTTTAATATTACTATTATTACTATTATGCCGGTGATTTCTTTATTATTATTATTATTATTATTATTGCCACAGCAGGTAGCAACCTGATGCGGGATCTCAGTTCCCAGATCAGAGATTGAACCTGGGCCACAGCAGTGAAAGCGCCAGAGTCCTAACCACTAGGCCACCAGGAGCTCCAACACTTCCTGTTTACTGATTTATTTACTTATTTATGCCTTCATTCATTCACTCATTCTTTTTTCTGCTGCTACCACAGCATAAGGAAATTCCCTGGCCGGGGTCAAGTCTGAGCTGGAGCTGCAAACCTACACCACAGCTGCAGCAACACCGGATCCTTAACGCACTGCGCCAGGCGAGGGATCGAACTGGTGCCTCAACAGAGACAAGCCAGATCATTAACCCACTGTGCCACAGTGGGAAGTCCTCTTTTTAAAGTTTTAATGAACTGATTCTTGATGTGGGAAGGCGACTTGTGGAGGACACCAATAAGAGGCGGCCATCGGAGGCTTCCTGCTTTCTCATCTTGCCACCTGTGTTGGCTTTCCCTCCTGTTCATCTTCCATCTCTGTTTGCTTGTGATCTGTTCAGCCCCCAGGATGTGTTTTCCACCATGAAGCTCTCACAACACAAACTTTCACCGAGGGACACGAAACCATCATTTCCTGGCGAAAGCAAGAGGCTTTCCTTGGACTTGGTTTCCTTGGGGGATGGTTAGCTTCTTTAGGGCGTGTGCACAGAGGTCTTTGCCCCTCTGCTGTATGTAATTCTCCCTTTGCTACCTGTGGGTCTGGGGCTGAGGACTCCAAGTGCATTGTCACTGCTGGGAATTTAAAAACGTCTGCTGAGTCCATCCCCTGAGGGCAGTGACGGCTCTAAGGAGCAGATGCTGGCAGAGAAAGTGTGTTCTGTGCCCCAAGGGATTGTCATCTTTCTAAGAAAGGAAAGGAAAGGCAGCAGTGGGGTCTTTTCTGCCTGGGCAAGAGCCAGAAACACCCCTCTCCCCAGATGCCATCTGGAAACCAAAGCTGACAATTGGGCTGGGACCAGTTGATGAAAGTGAGGCGAGAGCCCCTCGGAAATGTTCCTAGAGGGCTGGATGCTGCACTCAGTCCTAATCTCCCTCTAACTGCGCTTGCCACAGGCTGGACACTTTGGGGACATGCAGGCAGCTGAGGACCGTTAGTTAATTCTCCCGTCCTGGGGGTTCTGCTCCCCCCAGTTCGTGCCATCACCAGGAAAAGACTTGGGAGCTACCAATGGGTTTCAAAGATTTTTCACCCTTAGAAAACTATCTCCAATGCAGATTTAATCATAAAGACCAAGTGCCCACTAGGTCTAATGGAATTCTACTCAGTTTATCCCATCTTTCCTCTAAGAACCAACAACCAAAGTAAAACTTAACTTTGTCCCCAGGTTGGGCAAAATGTTTCTATTTATCTTATATTTGTGATGTGTGGAATTAACCCACTGGGTTAAATACATACCAGTGACTAAGTGAATGCATGACTTCTTGAAAAGATCTGGGTTCTTTTTTTCCTTCTTCCTTTTTTTTTTTTAGGGTCACACCTGTGGCATAGGGAAGTTCCTACGCTGGGGGTTGAATCAGCACTATAGCTGCCAGCCTACACCACAACCACAGCAACGTGGGATCCGAGCCGCATCTGCAACCTACACCACAGCTCACGGCAACGCCGGATCCCTGACCCACTGAGCGAGGCCAGGGATCAAACCCGCTTCCTCATGGATACTAGTCGGATTCGTTTCTGATTAGTTCCAATATGACGGGAACTCCCAAGTGCCGATTCTGTTGTCTGGCTAAGCTTGTCACCCAGAGGCACTCTGGGTAGTTAAATTAGAAAGAAGCTGGAGCAGATGCCGTCCTGTCAACAGCCTCCCATCCCTCAAGCAGGAGGAGAGCTGGGAGGCAGTGCCCCGCAGAAGGAAAAGCAAAACATATCCAAGCAGAGACCAGGTTTCTCCAAGAAACAAGGGGAAAACAAGTCCAGGCGATTTCCCAAAACTTTTTTTTGAAATGTAATTGCTCTTGGTACACAGCAGAGTAGTGTTAGTACGTAACTTAATCTTGGAGATGCTCACTTGTCAACTGAGATAAGGGTCCAAAGCAATGGAGGATAATGTGATAAAAAGAATGCACACACACATATATAGATGGTTGTGTTGCTTTGTTATACAGCAGAAATTGATGGAACATTGTAAATCAACTATAATAAAAAAAAATTTTTTTAAGCCAAAGGAGATTGCAAGAGAATATTAGAAAGTATATCCTGGAGTTCCCGTCATGGCGCAGTGATTAACGAATCCGACTAGGAACCATGAGGTTGTGGGTTCGATCCCTGGCCTAGCTCAGTGGGTTAAGGATCCGGCGTTACCATGAGCTGTGGTGTAGGCTGCAGGCACGGATCGGATCCTGCGTTGCTGTGGCTGAGGCGTAGGCCAGTGCCTACAGCTCCAATTAGACCCCTAGCCTGGGAACCTTCACATGCCGCGGGTGTGGCCCTAAAATGACAAAAGCCAAAAAAAAAAGAAAAGAAAAGAAAAGAAAGAAAGTATATCCTGTCTTCCTTTGTATTCTTGGGTTATCGCCTTGTAGATGCGTGTGTAGACGTGTTTGAAGTGACCTGGATAAACTTTGCTGGATAAAGAAAGACTGTCTGCAGTAGCACTTGTTTATAAGTGGTTACATTCTGTTAGAGCTTTGCTTTTGCTGCCAAAAGTCCCAAGTGACTGAATGTCTTGTATGGTTGACAAGGGCTATGCCGTCAAATATGGGAAGAACTTATATTTTTCACTTTGTTCTTTAAGCCTCACATTACTGCAGGGTCATCATGTAAGTCATTTATTGTTCCCTTGTTCATTCCATAAATTTGACTGAGGTCATACGTTGTGCCAGGCATTGTCCTAGGAACTGTGGCCATAAATGCCACAAAGCCGTTTAGAGGTTCACGTACTCTGACAGGAGGACAGATATGCCAGCACATAATGTCCAGAGAGCATGTTAATTAAGCTAAGCCCAAGCTATAGAAGCAGTAAAAAGGAGAAAAGGATAAGCCATACACGATCTAACAGCAGGAAGAGAGGCATTCTTAGATGAGGTGCCTTTTGATGTGGGCCTCGACCAACTGAAAAATGATTGGGGTTGAGTAGGCAAAAAATGGGAACGAAGCGACGGGTAGCAGAGAAAAATGACAGGCAGGTAGGTGAAAAAGATCTGAAATAGCAAGTGGTCAAGTGCACTGGAAAGGGAGGTGAAAATCACGGAGGTGTCAGGTTTGAGATAACCGTGCATGCCACGTAGAGAGGTCAAAACTTGATTTTACAAAAGATGGAGAAAAGGGGAAGACCTTAAAACCGTGATCTAATAAGATTTGCATTTGAGAAAGATCTCACTGAGGATGACGAGGCGAATGCAATTCTATGGAGAGGAGAAGAGAAACCAAAAACATCGGGTGGTGTTGGTACCCACAGAGGTCAGAGAATCTGAAGTTCCCACCGAGAGTGTGGCAATGGGTATAAAGCGCAGGGAGAGATCTTTTCAATGTGCAGGAGTTGGGAAAAAGTTGGCCTTAGGAAGTAACTGGACAAAAGCAATATGGAAGGAGGAGACAAGACCCCAGGTTTCTAGAACAAGATGGCGCAGCCATTGATAAAGTCAGGAAACGCAAAAAAAGGAACTGGGGGGCGGGAGGATGAGTTCAGTTACCAGGCCAGCCCTGAGCCTGTCTACCCGGCTTCCGGTCATGCTACAGCGGACTGCCGTGACCTCATCTAGCACTCAGGAGACTGGAACTGGTCTCTGTTCACATTTCGATTTTGTAAATCTTTTAAAAATTGTGAACTATAAAGTGCCTATCAGATGCATGAAACATAGATGTGCGATCCGAGGACTTACTGTCAACTAAATGTCCTTGTAACCATCCCCCCAAGAGGACCCCGGAACTCAGGTGCTTTTTTTTTTTTTTTTTGGTCTTTTTTGGGCCACACCTGAGGCATATAGAAGTTTCCAGGTTAGGGGTCGAATCAGAGCTGTTAGCCACTGGCCTACACCACAGCCACAGCCACGCCAGATCCGAGCTGAATCTGAGAACTGCACCACAGCTCATGGCAACGCCGAATCCTTAACCCACTGAGTGAGGCCAGGGATCGAACCTGCGTCCTCATGGATGCTAGTCAGATTCGTTTCTGCTGAGCTACATGGGAACTCCCTCAAGGGCCTCTTAGTGACATACTCCCCTTTGTGACTGAGCGTCACCCCACCTCGAACTTTATCATGACCACTTCCTTGGGTATTTTTTTTCCCTTTGTTTGTTTTTGTTTTGTTTTGTTAGTCTGACCACCTAAGTCTGTGTCCTTAAACATAAGGATTTAATTGGGTGTGTCTGGGATGCCATGCACAGTGCGTGATCTTCTGTGTCTGTATAAATACCTCAGCTCAGTGAGTCATCCTCATTACTTGCAGTTAATTTGTTTGCTTTCTTCCTTTCTTTCTCTCTCTCTCTCTCTTTCTTTTTGGCTGCACCCACTGCATATGCAAATTCCCAGCCCAGGGATCAAACCCGCGCCACAGCAGCAACCAGAGCTACTGCAATGACAACACCGGTTTCTTACCTCGCTGCACCACCAGAGAACTCATTCGTCATGAGCAGTTAGCGATGACCAATTTCCAAAGCTATCTGACACCCTGTTGCATGAAGGGACCGCAGTGTATGTCTTCATCCCACCATGACAGACATTTCTGTTGCTCCCATCTTGAGGCCACTGTCAGGAACATTGCTGCCCAGTCTCTGATGCACGTGTGCAGAGTTCTTACAACTCGGAGGATAATTTCTGGGTCCTGCGGTGTGCATATCTTTGGTAGATAATGGGAGACTATTTTCCAAAATGACTGCCCCAATTTAAGTCCCATTTGCTGTGTGTGAGGCATATGTTACTCTAGTCCCATCGACACTTGGTGCTGGTAGGTTTCTTTCCTATTTTTTTTCCTCTCCCCTCCCCTCCCCGTTCCTGTCCCTTTCCTTCTCCCCATCCCCTCCTCCCCTTCCATCTCCATCCTTTGAGTGGACCTCAGCATCTCACTGTGGTCCTAATTCTTGCCCTGCTACCTACTGATATTGAATCCACCTTTTGTGTGCTCTTTCATAAAACGCCTGTTTTCAGTCTTTTGCTCAGTGGAGTCTGCCGGATTGTCTAAAAATTTAGACTTTGGTCAAAACTCATGATGTGCAGGACACTTTAAAGCTTTTTGTAGCAATCAGAGCCAAGAGGAGAAAGCTTCAACTCCCTTGCCTGTTCTTTAATGGCGCTGGATGGCCAAAGAAGCCCGCCTCTCTTTTCTGCTACACTCAGTGAGTGGGAATCTTGATGTAAGAGGTGAGAGTTTAACCTCAAAAAACTAGTTTTTTTGTGTGTTATACCTTATCCGCTGGCTGGTGGCAGTGCCCTGCTTTCTTTCCTCACCCGGGGGCTCAGGCTTTGCCACTGTTGCCATAGCTTGTGGCTTGTGTGCCTGGGTTTAATCCCCAGGGGAAGCCCCAACGAGGACTTCTGTGGGTCCTCTCAAGAGCAGAGCAGGTAGAAAAGAGCCTTTGGGAATAAGCATCTTATCAAAGAGCGACATCAGGATAGAAGATTCTTGAACATTTGCAGGGATGCTAACGAAGGCTATAAAGACAAAATGGCGGATGAGTTGGCTCATGGTTCCATGGGTTTGAAACACACCAGGTTTAATAATGTTAAACTGGTTTCTCACAACTTTCTGGAGCGTTTACATGTACCGAGGCTCGAATTTCAAAGAGGGTGCGGATAACTGATGCCATGTTCCCAAACTTCTTTGACCGCTGCCCTCCTGAGATTTTATTTTTATTTATTTATTTTTTGGAGGAGCATCTCACAGCCTTTCCACACTAGCTGTGTCCCCTCGCCTTCAAAGTCCATGTGTTTTTGGTGGCATAGTCCTGACAGATTTGCCAACTCTCTTGGCCATCTGAGAAGTGTTTCCTTTATGACGTCATCTTCTGCAAAGTTACCCTGAATCCTTCCTCTCCATCCAGCAGCAAGGAGTGCACTGGATACAGCGGTAAAAGACAGGGCTCTAAGGAAAAGGCTTGAACCCAAGACTCTGCCACTACCAGCCGGCAGCACTAACAAATGGCTGCACACATCTAAGCCTAAGTTCTCTTACCTATAAAAAGAGAACAGTGTCTGTTTCACAGGACTTTCTTTTTCTTTTGAGGCTTGATTAATACCTTTCATGTGTTGTGTTCAGAACACAGCCCGGCACATAGGAAATACTTAATGTAGTTATTTACTGTCCTAGTTGGTATCTTGTTATTATCCCTGCTTCTTTTGCCAGCCTGGATCCCTGACTCTCCAGAACTTGAGCCACACGCTTCCCTGGAGAAAAGCAAGCATTTGACCTGCGCTCATGGGTCGACCACGTGGGGATGAAATTCACATCTTCACACGGTTAACTCTACCAATATAACTCACGATGGGTGCAGATGCTTAAGAAAAGGACACTCCCTTAAACTTCACATTGTCATTTGAAGGATGGAACCGCATCGTTCGTGTTCGATGTTAATCATCTTTGGGGCAGAATTTCATTCCCTCCTGTGAATATTTATTCCCCCACACCCTGCCACTTTCTGATTCTTCATTAATAAAGATTTTTGAGAGGCTGTTGGAATGGGCTTGAATTGCCTCCAATGGAGTTTGTCCTCGAAGGAAAACCCTTCCTTGGCATCCAAGGGATAGGAGCACATGGTGGCAAAAAACTTTGGGTTCAGAAGACACAACTCTTTGCGGCTGGGGGAGGACCATTTCCCAGGCTTGGGGCACAGTTGAGTCTTTTTTTTTTCCTTTGGTTTTTTTCTGAGAAATTAAGGATGCCATCACCACTCTATGGTCCACTGTGGGAAAATATATATGAAAGGTTCAGCTTAGCGCCTGACACTTTGTAGGCAGTTCAAAAGCTTTGGTTCTCTCTCCTTCTGTCTCTTTCTGCCTAGAAATTCTTCTGCATAAGATATGAGCCCAGACCTATATCTCCTTATGCACCTGATTGCAATATCCTGGGCTGCCATCCCAGATAAATGCAGGTTCCTTTCTATTTGAACCCCCCCTTCAACCTTGTGCTACTCATGCTTTCACGCTTCTGCTACCAAACTCTAGAATGGGATCTGAGGATATTCCAGAAAGGGAGAAAGCTTACACAGCAAAGGAAACCATAAACAAAATGAAAAGACAACCCACAGAATGGGAGAAAATATTTGCAAATGAAGAGAACGACAGGGGATTAATCTCCAAAATATGTAAACACATGAAGCTCAATATCAAAAAAACAAACAACTCAATCAAAAAATGGGCAGGAGATCTAAATAAACATTTCTCCAAAGAAGACAGACAGATGGCCGAAAAGCACATGAAAAGAGGCTCAACATCACTAAGTATTAGAGAAATGCAAATCAAAACTGCAATGAGGTATCACCTTACACAGGTCAGAATGGCCATCATCAAAAAAGTCTACAAACAATAAATGCTGGGGAGGGTGTGGAGAAAAGGAAACCCTCCTACACAGTTGGTGGGAATGTACATTGGCACAACCACTATGGGGAATAATACGGAGGTTCCTTAAAAAATTACCAACGGAATTGCCGGATGATCCAGCAAACGCACTCCTGAGCATCTACTCAGAGAAAACCATGATTCCATAATTTGAAAAATACATGCACCCCAATGTTCACTGCAGCACTATTTGCAATAGCTCAAGACATGCAAGCAATCTAAATGTCCCTCATCGACAAAGGAATGGATAAAGAAGATGTGTTACATATACACAATGGACTACTACTCAGCCATGAAGAAGAAAGCAATAATGCCATTTGCAGCAACATGAAAGGACCTAGAGATATCACACTAAATGCAGTCAGACATAAAGAGACACACACCATATGATACCCCTTATGGGTGGAGTCTAATTTTAAAAATGATAAAAATGAACTTATTTGCAAAAGGGAAACAGACACGGCTTTCAAAAACAAATATATGCTTACCAAAGGGGAAATGTGGGGGGCGGGGGAGGAATAAATTAGGGATTTGGTATTAACATACACACACGATTCTGTACAAACTAGATAACCACGAGGATCTACGGTACAACACAGGGAACTCTACTCAATACTCTCTAATAACCTACACGGGAAAAGAATCTGAAAAAGAACGAATATATGTATCTGTATATCTATGTCACTTTACTGTACACCTGAAACTAACGCAGCATTGTAAATCCAAGAAAACCCAATCAAATCAAAAAAGAAAGTAAGAAAACAAAAATTTTTTAAAAAGGGGAGGCGGGGAGAAGGCCTCCTTCTCCCATCTGCCCCTGAACCACCACTCTACCTTCTTGGCATCAATTCCGGGCACTAAGAGTTGTGAAAGTGGGGATAAGCGGCTTCTCTGCCTCTGCTCATTCGTTCATTCATTCATTCATTTAACCATCATCTGTGCACAAGTGCCAGGTGTGAAACCAAAATGCATGAGACATGAATTCTGGGTTCAAAGACCCCCGGTTCTGCAGGCAATCAGATCATTGGCTATGAAGCCCTTTCTGTCTAAAGATTCACTGCTACCCTTTGTGTATCAGTGCTCGAAATTCCTGCTTAGCCGATACCTTACTTTAAATGATTGGTTCGTAGTGGAAGTTTGCTGTTGGCTTATTTCTATTCATTTGAGGTACCTTCTCACTGCTGGATTTAGATATACAAAGAGGCCCAGAGGTAGTGGGTATATTTGATACGGTCCTCATGAATAAATAAAGCACCAAAGGGTCAAGTTCTCTCCACGCCCCTGCCTCCCCCAGGAGGCCCTGCTGGATCCGGACAGTGCAGTCGGAGGGGGTGGGAAAGCATTCCAGGGGGTATCAGCAAACTCTCGTACCTCCTGAAGTGTTGTTAGTATCATATTTAATCTGAATGTTGTCATAATTATTATAACTTTACATTTATATACACTGAGTCTCAGAGGAGAGAGAAAAGCATCATGAATATAAAAGATGATCAAGCTTTACCCTCCCTTCTAGGGAGACAAACACATTTAAAAAAAAAAAAAAATGGAAAAAATTCTTGGAGCTCCCGTCGTGGCTCAGCAGAAATGAATCCGACTAGGAACCATAAGGTTGCGGGTTCGATCCCTGGCCTCGCTCAGTGGGTTAAGGACCTGGTGTTGCCGTGAGGTGTGATGTAGGCCACAGATGTGGCTCAGATCTGGCGTTGCTGTGGCTGTGGCGTAGGCCAGCAGCTACAGCTCCTATTAGACCTCTAGCCTGGGAGCCTCCATATGCCGCAGGTGAGGTCCTAAAAAGCAAAAAAAAAAAAGAAAAGAAAAGAGAAGAGAGAGAGAGAAATCTTCTCCCGCCTTCTCCCTACTCACTCCTTGAGGCATTAGCTGGTACATGCACTGCCTGGGGGCTATTTCTTTCCCAGGTGGGACTGACTTAGAAAAAATGAAGGAGGGGAGGGTGGTGGTGAAGGCAAAGCATGTTTGTGTCCAAAGGAACAAATAAATCTTGCCAAGATTCAAGAAGGAAGCTGTATTCATTATCTAGAAACTTCCAATCCCTGAATCACGTCCTGTAGATATGTCATGTCACAATCACTAAAACTCCCAGAGAAGTGGTACTCTCCCCATTTTATAGTTACAGAAAAAGAAGCTCCTTCATTTTTCTTTTAATTTTTTTGCTTTTTAGAACTGCACCTGCTGCCTATGGAGGTTTCCAGGCTAGGGGTCAAATCTGAGTTGTAACTGCCAGCCTACGCCACAGCCACAGCAATGTGGGATCCGAGCTACATCTGTGACCTACACCACAGCTCACGGCAACGCCGGATCCTTAACCCACTGAGCGAGGCCAGGGATCAAACCTGCATCCTCACGGATCCTAGTCAGGTTCGTTAACTGTTGAGCCATCAAAGGAACACCCAAGAGAAGCCCCTTTAAATTCAGAACCTTGCCCCGGATCCCTTGGCTGACACGCAGTTAGAGAATGAGTTGGAACCTCTCTCTGTCCCTTCCTGCCTTTGCAGTGCGATCTTGCAGACAGGCTTGTGATCTGATTCAGATGCCTCGTAGCAGCCTACCGCCTAGCAGGGTGCTGTGAGGTCTGAGAGACACCAGTGACTTACAAACCCAGCCACCCTCCTCAAGGGTTTGCCAAAGTGGCACTGGGACTAACACACAGAATCCAAGAACAATCAGTCCATGATGGATAGGAACCGGATGTGAAATCAGGCGCTGGAGCCTGTGGGGGTTGAGAGGAAGGGAGATAAATAAGAACTGTGGTCCTAGGAACGCCTCCTGGGAGGAGGAGAAGCCTCTAGAACAGGATCCCTCGGGGGCAAGGGAGAGCAAGCCCCATGGAAAGGCAGCAGGACGGCAGGAAGTCCCATGGCAACCCTTGGGATGTAGGGACAGGGAGAAAGCAGCCCTGCTTGGCAGAATGAGGGTGGCCCAGGGAAGGTGGGGGCACACAGAGGGCCTCAAGCCTGGGAGATGGGTTCAAGGGGGACAGAGGCACAGCTGGGGAAGCAGGGAAGAGAAAGAGCGAGGGTACGTCCCCTAAGCCCCCTCTTTCCTCACGAGCTGCAAGGCCAGCTGCTTCCTCATTCCCCCCCCCCCGCCCCCGTTAGGGTCACCGGGCAGCTTCCAGAGATACCGGCAGGGTGCCCGCCACTCCTGGTGGGTGTGACCACTGCCATGCGGGGCAGCTGCAGACGCTGCTGGGTCGCTCTTGCTACCTGGGAACCTGGTTGGCCAGATGGAAAAGTTCCAAGTGAGAGGCGTTGGGCAGCCCCGGGCAGGGGGCACGGCTGGCCCTGGAGTCTGGAAGACGTGACATGGTTCATGGGGCTGGGGATTGATGGGCAGCTTTTCAGCCTGAGCAGAAAACCCCGCTGTGCAGAACTGAAAAGGAAAGGCAGGTGTCTAGAAATGGGATGACAGGGAAGTGGGACAACGATCAGAGGCTAGTGGAATTGCTAACGGAACGGCGGGGAGCCTTATTTCCACCAAGGGTCACTGGCCATCAGAAGATAAAACCAACCCCTGGTTACTTAGAGGTAAAAAAAAATGACGGGTCTAGTTGGCTCAAGAAATATATAGAGCTTCTACTCATCTATTTTAAAGTGAAGGGATGGGAAGCACGGGGTCCAGTCACGGAGCTCTGACCACACCCCTGCCCTGCTCAAACCCTTCCTGCCCCCGGCACTCAAAAAAGAAGAGATCCGTGGCCTTACCTCGGCACCTGATGCTCTCAAGTACGGATGTCCCTTTTTAATAAAAGGGAGACAGAAATTCAAACACGACAGCAGGGTATTCGTTGAAATATAAATACCCCTTCTCCGTTCCCTCGGCTGAGGACCTGCGTGCAAATACTCTGTGCTTTTCCCAGTATCTTGCCAGGCTGCTGATGATCAAACTCAGCAACCACCCCTGGACCGGTTCTCACGGCCACCCTCCCAGCCGGGTCAGATGCCGTGTGGATGCTTGTTAAACTCCCCGGGCTCCTCGACTCCTGGCTTCTGCTCGGACAGCTCACTCTGCCTGCAAACCTGTCCTCCCACCACCCACTGCCAACGAACCTCCCACCGTCAACACAGTTTAATATTCAGCCCAAATGTCATGTTTTCTACATGCTTTTCCCTGATATAACCCCGTAGACCTGCGTCTCACCTTCTTCAAGTTCCCCTCCTCTCCTGCATGTATTCAATCGTTGCCTCGACTTGCTGCCTGTCTCCCCTTGCCGCATCGGGGCTGCTCACCTCTCTGTTCCAAAAAACTAGCCGAGAGAGGGGGCGCAGAGTTAAGAGCTCTGGGAATGTTGGTGGAACGAACAAATAGGTGGATGAGGAATGCATGAAAGGCATCAAACCAAATCTGGAAACGCCCTCCGATTCCTTATTCTAGTCAAAAGGAGACGAGAGAGGAGTTCCCGCTGTGGCACAATGGGTTAAGAATCTGACTGCAGTAGCTTGGGTCGCAGCAGAGGCACAGGTTCTATCCCCGGCCCTGCCCAGTGGGTTAAAGGATCCAGCCTTGTCGCAGCTGTGGCACAGATCACAGCCTCAGCTCAGATTCAGTCCCTGACCTGGGACCTTCCATATGACACGGGTGCAGGATAGGAGAGAGAGAAAGAGAGGAGAGAAAGAGAAAAAAAGTGGTGAAGAAAAAAAAATGAAGGAAAGTCTAAAAGCCACAGAAAGGGAGACCTAAGAAGAAAGACCTGAGACATAAGCTTCCATCCATTTACAAAGACACTAAGACAAGCCCGCTGCCCACATCCTAATATTTGCTTGACTCTGTTCATTAGCATCCTTAGAAATAGTACATGACCACCTCTCACAGTTCTTTCTCTTCCTTCTTAAACTCTCAGAAAACCTCTTCTGGGTGGAGTAGACTGAACAGTTCTTCGGGGAAGAAAGTATTGTCAGAATTGCAGTGATGGGGATAAAAGAAACGTTACCCTTTGCTGCCGAAGGAACTAGTGTCTGTAAGAAGGAGGATGGGTGGGTGAACAGGGAAAAACATGACAGATTGCGGGGCGTCAGGGTCCTCTAGACCAAACTGTGGGTGAGGTTTTAATGGCACAGGGCCTGCTTGATTCCGCAGGACCTCGGCAACTGCTGTATAATCATGTGGTTGGGTGGCCAGGGGTCCATTTTTCCAATTCGGCTGTGGGACCACTTAGAGGCTCACAAGAGGGAGATGACGGCCTCTCCCAGGAGCATCTTTCAAATCTACCCAGAGCCAGGGGGGTCAGGGACTGTTTTGAGAAGTAAGACACTCTCCAAATTTGGATTCAGCCTGAGTGAGAGGGCGTGTCTGTGATTATGTGTAATGGTCACGACCTCTGGCTGTCAAAGAGGAAAAGGTTCTAAGATGAGATACCTTTGGGGCCCCTCAGAGCTGGGCTGCTCCTCGTTTCTCCCTCTTGAGCCTGGAAAAATGACCTTGGGAAGAACCCTGAATCAGGAGAGAGGTTAGAACCAGGGCCAGAGAAGGGTAAAGGCCCTGCAGAACCAGGAGTCAAGGGCTCATAACGGACCCTGAATCGTAGGATGAAACCGCGCGTGTCCCGAGCCGAGGAGGGAAAAGCATCAGCATAGGAGCTGCCGAGGAGAGATGGAGGGATCACAGGGGCTGGATGGGACAGAGCCACCAACCGCAAACCCCACGGATGGTACAGGAACAAGAAAGCCACCCCCCCCCACCGCTTTTTTCTTTTTATGGCTGTACCTGCAGCACACGGAAGTTCCACAAGGGCTGGAGCTGCAGCTGCCGACCTATGCCACAGTCACGGCGACACTGGATCTAAGCCAAATTTTCGACCTATGCCACAGCTTGCGGCAACACCAGATCTTCAACCCACTGAACGAGGCCAGGGATTGAACCCACATCCTCACTGAGACTACATCAGGTCCTTCCCGCTGGTCCACAAAGGGAACTCCATCTCCCTTCTGTAGCGTCTTAATATTCAAAGCAAATTGCACTACTCTGGAAATGGGGAAAATATTTTTAAAATAAGGGAAAAGAGGGAGTTCCCATAGTGGCTCAGCGGTAATGAACCTGACTAGTATCCATGAGGACGTGGATTCCATCTCCGGCCCCGCTCATTGGATTAAGGATCCGGCACTGCTGTGAGCTGTGGTGTAGGTCCCAGATGCGGCTCAGATCCCAAGTTGCTGTGACTGTGGCTGTGGCATAGGCTGGGGGCTAGAGCTCTGATTGGACCCCTCGCCTGGGAACTTCCATATGCCATGGGTGTAGCCCTAAAAACACCAAAACTTTTCTTTAAAAAAAAGGGGAGAAATAGAAAAATGTGTTTAGTCCCAAGAGCTGGGGCAAGCTGTCTGGGAACCCAGAAGGATCCGAGGACCTGTCTCCCAGCCCTTTTTCTCCACACCAGGTCCTTTCCACATGACTGGGCTGCTTAGGCCCTGTCCCCTTCTTATCTGCCAGGAGCTGGGGTGAGAAGCAACCCACATGGGGCAGGGCTCTGAGGAGGGACAGCATCTCGGCAGGCGGCAGACCCAGCCTCTTTCCTGGGAGGGAGGGGGGCCACCTGCCTGTGCGTGTTTGCTAACACGCAAGAGCTGCGGCCTGTAATCATCATTAGCTCTCTTTGGTGTTTACTGACTGTTATTAATTAGAATGAGCAAACTTGGCATTAATGTGCCTGCCATAAGGATGAAGGCTCTTACTGCACAGCCATCCTGCACAAGCAGCTACATGGGGACTCCTTTACCAACTGCCACCAGGATGGTGCGGGACCACAAGCCCTGGTTGATGGAGGACTGGGCAGAGGCAGGACTTGGACCTGCATTGCTCCAGAAGTTAGGAGTTCAGGGGAGCTGCGGCAGAGTCGAGGCCAGCAGCGCTTCTCCTCATCTCGCTTGGGAGCAGCTAGCAGGCTCGAGGTAGCTTCCCACAGCAGCCCAGAAAAAGCCCCGTGGTTCCTGGTCACCACACAGCGCCGCCCTCTGGCTCTGGCCACAGCAGCTTTCCCCCCCGTCAGAACACTGCTGAACACAACTTCTTTTCCAAGCCAGTGAGTGAGCGTCCTGTTGCCCTCGACGACGCAGACCTCCAGTGGGTCTTGGGAAAGAGCGTGAGGGTGGGTGAAGTCGCCAAGAAACAGAAGGCATCGTTTGGGCTTCTGATCTATCATAGAATACCATTATTTTCTAGTTTTTTGGAAGTGATGCTATGCGTCTGTATTCCACACACACACCCCCCCAGAAAAAGAAAATATCAGCCTTTAGAGAGGAGACTGTCACTATGTGGGACACTGGGAAGAGAGGAGGTGGAGGAACATGTCAGAGAGAAGGGTGGGTTTCCTTCCGCGTGGGTAAGCAGGCTGGGATGCGGAGAGGTCTCAAGAAAAAAAAACGCACTGGCTCAGAAGAAGGACACGCAAGAGCCTTAAGGCAGGAGAGAAATGGATTCTGTGCAGAGAAGTCCGACGTCCCCCTCCAGCTTCCCAGAAAGAGGCAGAGTGGTTACCGCCACGCACATAAAGGCACCACGTGCACGTCCTCCAGGTTCTAAGCCCCGTGTTTTGGGTTGTGTGGGGACCCACTCACTTTTCCAGGGGATCTGGGCTCAGCTCAGACCCACTGCAGGGCTCAAGTCCGAGCAGCCAGGGGCGCGAGCACCAGCCCCACAGAGACGAGGAACCGACCGTGAGCTGGGCCGCACAGCTCCTCACCCACAGCAGCCGTCCTGCCCTCGCCAGCCTGCGAGGGTTCTGCATCTGTGTCGGCAACCGTGCCTCCAGTGCCTCTGCTTCCCGTGGACACGTGCCCTTCAGACGGAGACACAGGTAGCAGTATGGGGGTTGTGAAAAGGAGACAAGTTGATGGACGAGGGCACCGGGGTAGCGGGCAGACTGGGTGACTGAAGTTTAGGGAAAGGACGGGTTAGGGTTCTGCGTCATCAATGGCACCGCGCGGCTTCAAAGCCCTCAGACAACTCCACAGTTCTGAGATCTCAACGACTACGAAAAGGAAGCTGCCTGGGTCCTGGAGGATTCTGCCCGTAGGGGCATCTGGGGAACCGCACTTGACATCCTCATGGTGCTTCATGGACCCCAACACCCAGAAGCGCACGGGCAGTGTCGCTCTGCAAAGGTGCTCCTTTCTGCCAAACTCGTTTCAAGTGCTACTTGCTCAGCTGAAAATCTAACAGCTCCGTTAGGGAGTTTGAAGAGATTCACAGAGTTTCAATATCAATTTCCACCTCTCCTAGGCCTTCTTGACCCTCCTATGTGAGCTGGCTTTCTCCAGCCTCTGCGGGCTTATCAGATCCTGCATGTTCCCTGAATGCAAACAAAGCGTGGAAATGGAACGGACAAGTCTTTCCCATTTGGTTGCGAGCTGTTCAAGGTCAATTCCTATGACTTATTGATCTCTCAGCTCCTCGAGATGCAGTGCCCAGCACGCTGTAGGTACTGATGAGTGGGCCAAAGAGTGAAAACCACCAAGCAGAGGTCTTTTGGGAGCAGCTCTTCTATTACAGACACTACAGGGGTGATATATTTATGGTTGACATTGAACCCATGCATAGAGAGATAAGGAACAGAAGTTTTGAAGATAATATAGGTGTTCAAGGACGGAAAGAGTGAGGATGGGGAGGAAGTGATGTTTACTGAACAAACTACTCTTTAGCTGGTACAAGACACAGCCTTTAAATAGGTTATCTAATTCAGCCTTCAGGTATTCCTGACAGGTGTACAGGGCTCTCCCTCTCTGCCAGCCCTGTTCTGAGTGAGAGAATCCAGTGGCTCACAAGAGGACAGGAGGGGACCTCAGCACTGTATAGTCACCAGCCCAGGTGATTCTACAGCTCAGGCAGGATTGATGTCCTGCCAGGCTCTATGTGGCTTCCAAGGGCTCAGCCAGAACTTAGAGTCTGCTACCTGAGGCCCTCGGGTCTCTCTTTCCACATTCTGGGCTGTATATATTCCAGAAGACTTGGGCCAGGGAACAATGCCATGTCTCTGCTATGCAATCATGAAGAGCGTCTGGGGAGAGCTCTCAGTTTCGGAGCATTCCAGGGCCTCCAAACAGCCTTTGGTGATGTTGAACAGACTCCACAATTCCATCGGTCAGTGCTGGGCTTGGCGTTAGGCATTGGGTGGGGAAGGAGAGGGCTGTCCCTCTGTTACTTTAATTTCTAAATCATTTTCAGAGGCTGGTATACCGACAGCCTGTTGTGTGGAGGGGGTGCCCGCCATGCAGGGAAGAGGGTGGACGTGGCCTCCTTTAGACCTCTCCTCATCAGAATTACTGTTTCAAGTAATGAAGAAGCCCAGGAATTGATTTGATGCCTAATGAATAATCAGCTGCCATCAATAATGGTAATCACTAATCTGGTGCAATTAGAGGCAATTATAATAAATGCAATTTCCTCCCGCGCTACTAACGAACTGCAGAAATATGAATTGAGTTAAGGGGGCTGGCAGTGATTTATGTGATTGTGAGATCATAGATTCCATTATCTTGAGAAAGATTCTTAAAGGAGCTGCGTAGTATTTTGACTGCACACCGAACTCACGAAAAGTTAGGGAACACAATTCTGAAGGTGACGGCCACAGAGGCCACTGCATTTCTCTTGCAGCTAGCTTCGGTTGATCCTGGAGACTTGGAGACTCAGCAAGGACTGTCACAAGAAAGCCAGCTCCTGGAAGTTTTGCTTACTAGAGAGAGATTCTGAGTTCAAACCTCCAGGTCTTGAAGAATGAGGCCTAATGAGTCCAATCAATTCTGCACGAGAGGGTGTTGACAGGAACATCTGGATGGGAATGACCCTTTTTTTAGTCCCAAGGAAGGCCTGCCTATTGGCCCATTAGCCTTTCCACACCCGAATGAATCCCAGATTTCAACCGAAAGGCGTTTTTATGTAAATTGAGCGACCCTAGAGGTTTCCGGTGTCTTAAAGACGCTCAAAGAGCTTTAATTATGTTACTCTTGCAAAAAAAAAAAAAAAAAAAATTTGTTTTTGAATGGCCATCGATTTTCTTAAGTTGTCAGCCAGAGATTTTTAAGGGGCTCCGCAACAAGACACTCCCCGCAGGTGTGATAGGACTGTCATAAGAATGAAGGCGAGAGGTAGGGTGACTGATGCCTCCACTTGCCTGGAGATTCATGGGATGCTAAGATTTCAGTGCTGCTCAGATGGGGACGTTGGGCCAACCAAGCTGGGTTGTTCCCATGGAGACAGAGGACAAGGCCAGATAATGCAGGAAGAAGTTTTAGACTTTAACCTCATTGTACTTAGAATGAAATTCATTCTCCCAGCTGCGGACTAGAAGGCTCTCCATAATCTGACCCCAAACTCCTCTCACCGGTAGACCCCATGGAAATTTATTTCACACAGGTCTTTGATTTTCTCTTTCTCCAATGTGCCAGGTAGCTTCTTGCCCCAGAGCCTTCCCCTGGCCTCTCCTTTACCTGGAGGCCCCCAACACTGATTTCCCCATAGCTGGCTTTTCCTTGTCATCGCCTCCAATGACTCTGTCACAGCTCCCAGGTACTTGCTGTTACATCCTAGTCTGCGTGTGGGTCTGTGCCTCACCCTCCCTGTTCCATTGGCTGCAAAATCACAGACCCACAAGGGTGCCCAGCCCATGGTGGGCCCTTGGTAACATCCAGCCCATGAACTGCTGAACCTATTTTCCAGTCCCGCTTTCTACTGCCTCTGCACAGAAACTTACCACCCCCTCCACACACACACACACACACACACACACACACACACTTGTATCCATGCTGGTCCCCGCACGTTCCAATTCTGTCTTTGCTGGAAACGCCTTCCCTCGTAGCCATCAGCCAAAAGTCTTCCACAAGGTAATTCAGTGCCTTTCCTGGTCCCTTATTGCAGGAGGGCCCCCTCTTGTCTGTTAACAAACATCTAGCTTGTACTGGGTGCCAGGCTTTAGCTCCCAACATGTCTCTTGCCTTACTGTGTCATGTGTGTTCTGTGTTATCTCCATAGACGGTAGGGTCCCAGAGAGCAGCGGCTTCCTTCCCCTTCTCCCCCACCCCCAGTCCCAGCTCTGTGTCACCTGCTCCCCAGTCCCGGAACAACAACTGAGGGCGAATTCCCATCCTTGCGAGGATTAAAGCAGGAAATGCACAAGCCTACCACACAGTCCCTCACACACAGTGGGATCTCCTGCACCAAGTAGGACTGTGACTTGAATAGAAAACGACCCTGCACGGGCAGTCACAGGGAGACAATTGAAGTTTCTGCCAGCATCGATGCTGGTCTCAGGGCTGCCACTAATGAGGTATGTGGTGATGACCAAGTCCCTCTGTCCCCTGCTCGGGGTTTCCCTGGGTGCAAAATAAAGAAATACTGTTTGTATTTCTAGAATGCTTCCAGCTCTAAGGCTCCACGGTTCCATGTGTTGCTCTAACTGCAGGATGGCGGGGTACCTCACTTGTTCATGTTTAAAATCTTAAATGGAGGAAGTTGTTGTCCCCCCTCCCCTTCTCACTGGTGGTAGCAAACAAGCAATAAATATGGAAATCCTAAAAGCCAAGGAAAATAGTGAGCAGTCCCCATCTTGCTGACAAAATACACAGAAGCTGCAGCCCAAAGTGAATGGGCTTATCCTCCACGGCACTCACATGGATCCCTCACAGGACAGGTATCTTTTGACCTGCAAACACCTCGCCCCCCGGCCCTGCTCTAGCCAGGCAGTAAGGGAGGGCGCTGTGTTCCTCCACCAGGGAGCTGAGGTCAAGCTCAGTAAAACAGTTTGAAGGGGACAGAAACAACGCAGGTGAAAGGGGAGGGCGCTGGGAAACGAGTGACGGAAAAGAGGACACACAAGGCAAGGTAGGGTGTTCCACCTGCAAGGCAGCCAAGCCTTCTCCTGCGGGAGGTGAAGAAATCCACCTGCACTGCATCCTGATTAGAAGCTGTCAACCTTCAAAGGGTCATGGAAGGGGCACCCAGTGCAATGGATCAAAGCCCCAGGAGCGGAGACCTAACTGCTTTCCCCTAACGGCGCCCCTTTTCAGCAGGAAGCAGTCTGAGAGGTCGTCACCGACGCCCCGCAGTTAGAGTCTCCAACTCTAGAGTGGGGGCTTGAGGCAGAGTAATAACTCAGGTAGTCAGTGTAGGAGCATGGGCTCCGATGCATTCTTTGATATGGCTATTGATTAACATTTGCGGCTTAAGGGCTCCAGGGAGTAACATCCCCGCAGGCCTTGCTTACAATGGGGCGTGTACCTACGCCCAGATGGACATTAATCCCTAAGCCCCTGTGACTCAGTCTACGGGAAGAGAAGGGCAAAGAAACCATGAGACTTACGGGACATTTCCACCCCAAGACCCCTATTGGACAAGGACCGATACAGGTAATTGGGCAAGGCCAATGGGAGAAAACCACATCTTTCTGGACCCCACGTTGGTAACCCCCATCTTTAAGAGATAAAAGCCCCTACAGGACAATAGAGAGGAGGACTCTTTTCCCCCTCTCCCAGCTGTCCTGGGAGCTGTTTGCTTTTCTGTAATAAAGACTTTGCTTGGGGAAAAAAAAAATTCAGCCTGCAGAACTGCACAGACGACTCAGTGATCACGCTGCACCTCTGCCTGCCTTTGAAACCCAAGCCAGGGTTGCCTGGGACTCCCTTTGCCAGCACCTGTCCCAGGAAGAGGCTACAGAATGAGAGCCTTTTCAAGCTGATCTTTAGCAACCTCTTCCCCAGAGGGCACTGGATTGGTGGGTCTGCAACTCCTGCCCCTCCGCGAGCTGCCTCCACCCAATGCCTGCCCCATCTGGGCACAGAAGGGCGGCTGCTCTTCCCGAGGACAACACGGTCCCCTCCGGCGGGTGAGTCTGTGTTACTTTCCCCGCCCAAGAGGCAGGTAGAAAGCTCTCTGGGCTTCACCAGGCACCTTCAGAGGGGGTCCCAAGATCCCTCTCCGATTTACCGAACCTCATTCTCAAGTCCCAATGTCCCACCCACACCCCACTCACTCTTCGTTCTGTCACTTCACTCTGGGTGAAATAAGACTCATCCCACTGGGATCAATCCCTTCAATCTCACGTTGTGTCACTTAACCAGAAGGACACCCAGCTCCCTCAGGGTCTGAGCCCCCCAAAGCATTCACACCCTTGGGGTTTTGACCTCAGCAGTGATGATGACCCCAGACCAGCATCGAGCAGGAGGAAAAGGACGGTGAAGGACCACTCAGAGCCATGACCCGACCCCACTGAAGACCACACCTTCCCTTCACCTGTCCAAACACCTTAGCCGCGCTCCCGGCCCCAGCGGACATCCTGCCTCCATGAAATGGCCTCTGCATCTTTTCTTCCTTGTGGAAGATTGCCTTTTCCACTGCAGTCCTGGGCCTGCCGGCATCTCACTCTTTACCCCACTCCTTGAAAACACTGAGTAATTGTCTTATATGTTCATGCCTTGTTTCCTTAAGTGGAATACATCCCTTATAAAATCAAAAGTGTCAGAGTGACAGATGGATAAGAGAGAGATAGATGAATTTCTGATAAAGAAAATTGAATAAAATGCTAATTGTAGAACCTAGTGATGGGTTAGCGGGTACTCACTGTAAAATCTTTTCATCTTTTCTGGATGTTTGATGACTTTCATATAAAAATGCTGAGAAACACTTAAAAGTTCCTTATCTTCTGCTTCACTCATTAATCTTGAGTAAATGTTTATGAAGTGCCTACTATATTCTGGGCTCTAAAGCCTCTGTGCACCTTTCCTCTAATAACCAGGGTGATGCTGAGAAAATGTAGTGGGTGCTTCAACAATAACTGCAGATTGACAATCCTGTCCATACACGGCCCTTACCTTCCAGGTTGCATCTGCTTTTTTTTTTCTTTTCTCCTTTTTTTAGGGCAACACCCGTGGCATATGGAGGTTCCCAGGCTAGGGGCTGAATCAGAGCTATAGCTGCCGGCCACAGCTACAGCAATGTAAGATCTGAGTTGCATCGGTGACCTACACCACAGCTCACCCCAATGCCAGATCCTTAACCCACGGAGCGAGGCCAGTGGTTACTATTCAGATTCGTTTCTGCTGCACCAAGACGAGAATTCCCCTGCATCAGCCTTCTGATTTGCGGTCAGGGTTGACCACATTCACACAGCAGGCCTGAGAAACTGTTGGGGTACCAGGCTACACTGCAAATTACTGCTTTGGCTACTGCCCACCTCTCTGCCCCAACCTGAAGGAGGACCAGCCTGTTCCCATCAGCTGTGGGGTGCAAGTGACCTATTTGCCCCTGGGGCCCTCTTAGGGAAGGTATAATTAAGCAAGATTCCCTTCTTCCAGGTTCTATATCAAGAAAAAGAAGAAATAAGGTAACTGTTGCCCCCTACCTCCAAACACCTAACCTCTGCCTTTATTATAAGCATCAGGATTTTTTTTTTCCTTTCTGGTTGCACTGCAACATACAGAAGTTCCAGGGCCAGGGACTGAATCCACACCATGGCCATGGCCTGAGCTGCTGCAGTGACAACGCAGGATCCTCAACCTGCTGAGCCACCAGGGAACTCCCAGCATCAGCTTTTTACAAGGAAAGAGTCATTCTTTGCAGCAAAGCACTGTCCACTCCTAAGAGTTGTGTTATAGATATCAGATAAGTCTGGCAGTAGCAATGCATTGTCTTAGCATCCTAAAGCCAATCAGTCAACCGTGTTTTGGGTGTGGTTTCTCTGGCCTTGAATGGTTTGTGTTCTTCTTCCTCTTCTTCCTTTTTTTTTTTTTTTTTTTTTTTTTTTTTTTGTCTTTTTAGGGCTGAATCTGCAACATATGGAAGTTTCCAGGCTAGGGGTCAAATTGGAGTTGTAGCCACAAGCCTCCACACAGCCACAGCAACGCCAGATCCTTAGCCCCACTGAGCGAGGCCAGGGATCGAACCCACATCCTCCTGGATACTAGTCAGATTCCAAACCTGCTGAGCCACAACAGGAACTCCGGTTTGTGCTCTTCTGAGGGAGACACATGCACAAGCAGTTTCAAGGCTGTGGGACATGCTCCAAGGGAGATCCACGCACGCCCAGAATGTGGGTGCTAACCCCTGGGGATGGTGACAGCTGTCCTCGCCTCTCTCCCTGGAGGGACTGAGGCACCAGTCCTAAGCACCTGGAAATGAGGACATTTATGCCATTTGCCTGGCACCGAATGGACTGTCAAGAACTTCAGTACAGCACTAGGTGAGGAGGCCAGCGCAGGGGTGCTGAGTGCCCTCTTCCTTCTCTCCTGGCTGCAGGCTTTCAGGCAGCAGGCAGTGAACGCACACGGCGGACTTCCTCCCGCCACACTCCAGGTCTGCGCCTCTCCTTTGGGAATTAATCATGGCCCAGGATGTGACGTGACATCTCCGATGTTACTGAATTGAGTAGTTATTTATTTCTTATTTTTCTATCTAACTTTTTTACCCACTTAGGTACAGCACTGGAGGCTAGAATTTAAGACACCGGAAGGCAAGGCTCTGCCTTGTTTTCCAGCCCCCGCAGCGCCTAGCGCAGTGCCTGGCCCTCCGAGGGTGCTCGGTCAATGCACCGATTAATTAAGTCCTCCTGCTGCCTGAGGCCTGTCATGCTTCAGAGCAGCAGCTGTCACCTGGACCACCCCGGCCACGGGGCTACTCAGACAAATGAGCTCCGTCTACCTTTCTGCCCTGAGCTGCATCCAGGCCCCGGGGAGGCAAACCCAACGTGAATTTTAAAACCACGCTCAGTGGTGGATGCCGAGCAAACACGCTTGCAAGGAAAGGTTTTTCTCCGTCTCTCTTCCAGGGCGCTGGAGCGGTTCCTTCCACTGCAAATACAGGGATTTGTGCTGCCTGGTTGTGCAGCAGCTGGGCGGGCGGGGTTCAGTTCTGTCACCACGGGCTCAGCACCCTCTGATGATGGGCTCAGAGCTCCAGACGGCAAAGCTCAGTCCTCCTGCCCCGGCCGCGGTGTGATCGTGGCCATTTCCATAAGCGACTTTTCCATCAGGGCCCTGTGCTCAAGGCGGATGCCTGTGCGATTGCTGGGCAGCTTTCTTCCCCCCTCCTAAATATCGTAACGAGGCTTTTTATTCGGGCAAAGAAATAAGCCCACAATTTCCTTCTATTGGGGTTAGGAACTGATGCGCTAACATTTATGAAGCACCAGCAGAGCGCTAGACCCCCTCCCCTCTGCGTCCTATTTAACCGCAACAGGGAGCTTGAGGTAAGAGAGTGGCCCCATTTCACAGAGGGGGTGCCAAAATTCAACCATGCTTTATGATGGCCCAAGGTAACAAGCTAATAAGGAAAACTTGGTTCTAAGGCATGTGCGTGTGCGTGTGTGTGTGTGTCACGCTGCCCCTATGCCCCTGGCTCTGGCCTGATGTCACCATGTACACAAATTCCCCATAAGCATTAGGAGGGCTCGCACTCCACCCACAGTTCAAGCCACATGGAGCCTGTCCTCACTGCCTGAGAACATGGGGTGGCGGGGCTTGGGGATGGGAGTTTCAGATGCTTTCAGAAATGCCATAAGCCGGTCACTTATTATTCAGGGAAACACCCAACAAACTGATGACTTCTTTCCTCGCTATCAGTGTCAGCGACCAGCTGTGCACTTGGACCAGGGGCTGTGAGGGATTCAAGTCTGAATTCACGAATGCAGTTAAGCCTCCCAAGGAAGGCAACCGTGGGGATTAGGGCTTGTGGAGGCCTGGTAATTCTGAGGCCCGGGGGAAAAGGGGCGAGTGGGGTCTGGGCCACAGAGAGGGGCCTTCGAATCTTCTGGAAAACATGCACATTACATTCCTCCTGGTGGAGAACCTCTGCCTCCGGCTGGACAAGGCTGCTCGCACCTCTCACAAGCGTCCTATCTTAATAAATCTATTTCTTGCCAAAAAAGAAAAAAGAAAAAGAAAAGAACTACAAAGAAATATATGATATTGACAACATCTAGACATTTAAATACTTCTCCAGTCCTACACCTCAGCAAAGCAGCTGTTTTACTAAACTTAAAAGCAAAAAATGCTTAAAACAGTATTGGTTACATTTATTTCCTATCCCATAGTCCCCAGTACTCAAAATATATTCAAACACACACACACAAGAAACAATCCAAAAATGGACAAAGGACTTAAATACACATTTCTCCAAGGAAGGTATATAAATGGCCAACAAGCACATAAAAAGATGCTCTAATCACTGATCATTAGGAAAATGCAAATCAAAACTGTAATAACACTTCACACTCACATTAGGATGACTATAATTAAAAAACAAACAAACAGAAAACAACAAATGTTGGTGAGAGTGGGGAGAACTTGGAACGTTCATGCATTGCTGGTTGAGAATGTAAAATAGTGCAGTCGCTATGGAAAACAATTTAGTGATTCCTCAAAAATGTAAACACAGAACTACCACATAGTCCAGCAATTCCATTTCTAGGTACCTATCTTAAGGAATTGAAGGCAAGGACTCCAAGAGTCGTCTGTACACCGGTGCTCACAGCAACATTATTCACAATAGCCAGATGGACACACACAATGTGGTGTATGCCTGCAATTGAATACAGTTCAGCCACAAAAAAGAAATGAAATTCTGAAGCATGCTCCAACCTGGATGCACCTAGAAAACATTATGCTAAGTGAAACGAGCCAAACACAAAAGGACAGATACTGTGCGATTCTACTTATAGGAAGACTTGACCAATTAGCATAGAGACAGAAAGTAGAAGGAGGGAGGTGAGTGGGGAAGCGGAGATGGGGTGTTATCAATTAGTGGGTAAACGGATTCTGTTTGAGATGATGAAAAAATTCTGGAGGTGGATGGATGGTGGCGAGAGCGGTACAACAGTATGCACGGACCCAAGGTCAATGAATTGTACGTTGAAAAATGGTTAACAGGGCCGGCTTCATTTTTTGTTCCAGTGTATTTAAAAACAAAAACTGTTGGCCACTCCCCACTTCTGGCAACCCCCAATCGATGATGCCCTGTGTCTATAAGCTTGTTTATCTTTGGATTCCACATATAAGAGAAAGTGGTTCGTATTTGTCTTTGTCTGACTTATTCCATTTAGCAGAATGCCCTCAAGGTCTAGGTGGGCTGGTATGTTTCATTTTATGCATATTTGCCACAATTTAAAAAACAAAACAAAGCAAAAATACTGCCACCCCCCCCCCCAAAAAAAATGTTAAGCCAATAGATCCTGAAGGCTGACTCTCATCTCTGCTTTCTCCCCATCAAACAGCCTGGATGCCTCCTTGTGTCCCAAGGTTTGGGACTTTGAACTGGTGTCCCTCTGTCTGGGCTCCCGATACCACCCTGCCCTCGAAAATATCAGCTTATCGCAGAAGCTTAGCCCATTCCCCTGACGTCAGAAGTCTTAATGTTTTCTTCCTTGTTTCCTTCAAGCTTTTACACACACCTTACTAGATATTACCTTGTTTTACACCGATTCCATTATGTGGAGGGGGAGTTTCTCACCTAAGGGACAATGTTTTACTCACTTTCGTATTCCCAGCCCGTGGTGGCATTCCTCACTCCTAGCGGGGGCTCGATGAATATTTAATCACACTGGCGGATCTTGCAGGTGTTTTCGGTTGTTTTAGTTCTACGGGGGGAGAGGGGGGCTGGCTGCCTGAACCGCTCAGAGGAAGTCGGTGCAATTGCAGCCATGGAAGAATCTGACACCTCGGGGGAGAAAGAGGGGGATGCCTACTTCCCGGGCTCTGCTTCAGTGGCAAGGCTGTGGCATCTGACCCACGTGGAGTTAAATCTCTGGAGTCCTGGTCTTGCTATTTAACCCGAGGAAACTCAGTTTCCTCCTCTAGGATGTGAGCAGAGCAGGTCCTGGGTAAACGGTGAGGGAAGATTCGGCGAGCTGGTGGTGGAGGCCCCCCACGCCCACGTCAAGGGGAAACTCCAGGTGGGCAGGGCGCCTCCCCTTGTCATGAGGCGGACACCTGCTGCTCTCCGCCCATCATTTTCCTCCCTTCTCCCTACCCCAGGCTGGTTTTCTTCCTTAGTCACCTCTTGATTCCTTTCTTTCCTTCCTTCCTTTTTCAGTTTTTTTTTTTAAACAAATGCAAAAATGCAACTTATTTATTTTTGCTTTTTGGCTGCTTTCTCTTTTCTTTCTCTCTCCCTTTCTTCCCTTCTTCTTTCCTGTGCAGCTTTTTTTTTTAAAACAATGCAAAAATGCAATTTATTTATTTACTTTTGTTTTTTGGCTTCTTTCTTCCTCTTTTCTTTCTCTCTCTCTCCCTTTCTTTTCCTTCCTTCCTTCCTTGTTCAGTTTTTTTTAAAACAAGTGCAAAAATGCAACTTTATTTTTGTTTCTTGGTTACCTTCTCTTTTTTTCCTTCTCTCTCCCTTTATTTCTCTCTCCCTTCCTTCCTTCCTTTACTGTTATTTTTTTAAACAAATGCAAAAATGCAATTTATTTATTTACTTTTGTTTTTTGGCTATGTGCTTTTTTTCTTTCTCTCTCTCCCTTTCTTTCTATCTCCCTTTCTTTCTCTCTCTTTCCCGTTCCAGTTATTTTTAAACAAATGCAAAAATGCAGTTTCTTTATTTATTTACTTATTTTTGTATTTTGTGCCCCCCCCCCCATCCCCTGCAGCAGTGTATGGAGTTCCTGGGCCAGGGATCAAATCTGTGCCACAGTTGTGACTTGTGCTGCAGCTACGGAAACACGGAGTCCTTAACCTACTGTGCTCGGCCAGGGATTGAACCTGCATCCCAGAGCTCGCGAGACATCACTGATCCCGTTGTGCCACAGAGGGAACTCCCCAGTTTTTTTCTGCATAGATTATTCCATCGGCAACGGGATCATGTTCTTTCTAGTCTCAACATTAACTCTTTATTTTGCTTCCTTTCTAGGATGGAGGGAGAGAACTGGGGAACAGAAAGGAGACGAGTGCCTTTTTCTCTCCAAAAGGGCCCTCTCTGCAGCTGTTCTAAGGTCACCACTTGCCTGTTTAAATCCCTTCCCCTGGCCGCATCAAAGGGCAAACGCCCCACGTGAGGCGGGGTTGGCAGGACCCTGGTTGCCTTGGCACGTCGCTGTGGTCTTTAAGCTTCTATTCTCGGGTGAATCACAGGGCTTTTGTTCCTGTCCCGGCCCTCCCTATAGTGGGAAAGTACTTTTCCTCTCCCTCCTTTTTTCTCACCCTCCTTTCTCTTTTGTGAGCTTTCAAGTCCCCCAATTAAATAACTGGTAAGTTTTCCTGGTGAAAAGCACTAAACTTGACTGGATGACTTCCATGGCAAATGTATTCCTTTCTCTTTTCTGTTTGTCCTTGAACATTCATATATTAACCCATCTTAGAGGAGGGGAGAATAAATTAAAACAGGACATAAAGCATTCATCAAGGTAATCTGGGCCCGTTTCAGGCCCATGTAGAATTTCTCTCATTTGTGTATTTGGCAACTTATTGAATTGCTGTTTATTCAGTGTCCAGTGGCACCAGATACTGTGCTAGCATCAGAGAGCCCCAGATCAATGGGATATAGTCCCTGCCCTAAAGGAGTGCTTGTGAATATATAAGGGGGTGTGGAGTGTTTGAGGAGGTGGACTGAATAGGATAAGAGCCCACTCCTTCCAAGGGTAATTATTCATGAATTAAAAAAAAAAAACAGGGAGTTCCTGTTGTGGTTCAGTGGGTTCAGAATCTGACTAGTACCCAGGAGGATGCAGGTTCGATCCCCTGCCTCACTTAGTGGGTTAAGGATCAGGCACTGCTGCAAGCTACTTCGTAGGTCATAGATGTGGCTCAGATCTGGCACTGCTGTGGCTGTGGCATAGGCTGGCAGCTGCAGCTCTGATTCCACCCCTAGCCCAGGAACTTCCATATGCTGTGGGTGTGGCCCTAAAAGGAAAAAAGAAAAGAAAAAAAAAGCCCAAACAAAACAGGAAGAGCTATGCCTTTTTGCAAAGAATGCCAAGCTGATTAGGTTCAGCAGGATAACTCAGGCTAGATGGATGGTCATTCCTGGTTCAGACTTTCCCCTCTTCCTCTTGACTTTTCTCTTGATTACATCCGAGGAATCGGTGATCTTTGGATAAACATCCATTCCGTGAAGCCAGCCTATGCATCCATCAGTTTTGATTTTTCAGTAGACGCTCACTAAGATGCGGGATCTCAGATGCTGAAGGGAGCCATGACTGTCCAGGCCATTCTTCCCACGGGCACTGAGAGCCCATCTGCCTTTCCCCATCCGATTTGCGCTCTGAAAATTGGTTTGCTCCCCACTTCCAGGAAGGAGCAAAACTGAGAGTCTATCACTTTGAAAGCAGCTTAAGGAGGAGGAGGAATTAAGTTGGAATGTGTCTGCGCAAGCGTGCCACCATCTCGGAGCGCCATTCGTACAGCTAATGGAATCTGTCAGTTACCTTAGGGTCTCTCTCAGACCATCGCTCTCTGGATTTCCTAAAAGCTACATAACACCCTTTCCCTCTGGAGACCAGCGCTCCTAGGCGGATGATAAGCATACTGTAGCACTAAGTCAAATTTTGCCTTAAGCCAGCAGTCCGGGTGCCGCTCCCTGACCTGTTAAAAACATCTGTTTAGCAGAAACCACATGGCAGTTTCTTTGAAGATTCAGCAAGAGCCGGGGAGGTTACTGCTATTTCCGGGCTCCTTCCGGTGTGAGCTGCGCCAAAGCAGTACTCACCTCCACGTCACTCCGCCCTAACCGAACTGTCCCTCTGCCCTGGTCACTGGGCCAGGCACCAGGGCCATCAAGGAACTATTACAGGATTTTTTGGGGAATATGAAACCCACACACTGAGCAGTCGGACCCCGCGAGGGTAGAACAGAATCAAACAAGTGTTTACACACAGAAGGTGGGGTGCGAGCTCAGAGAACAGAGATCAACTCAAGCTACAGTCACAGACACTGACTGACCTAGACAAGACTTCCAGAATCAGCCACCCACACATCCCCTTATTTAGTGGTCATTTATTAAATATTCACTCAACACTCGCTACGTCCCGGATCCTGTGGAACTTGGATGAAAAAATAAATCTCAAGTTGTTCAGAGGAAATGTTCAAGTTAATCACAGAACCGGAAACCCAATTCTTGCCTTTTTTTTTTTTTTTGCGTATGGAAGTTCCCGGGCCAGGGATGGAAACTTTGCCACGGGAGCGACCTCACCCACAGCAGGGACAATGCTGGATCCTTAACCAGCTGCGAATGTTTGTCCTGACTGAGACCCTCCTGGGTGTCAGGCACGGGGACGGCTGCAGGACGGCGTGCTGCACACCGACTCGGCGTCTCTGACACTCGCCCAGCCCCACGGACATGCACGCGTTTCTGAGCCTCTCCCAACATCCCTCAATGAGAAAATGTGGGTCCTAAGAGCAGTCCCTCATGGAGCGGGCGTGAGCATTCAAAGACGTACACGTGTAAAGGGCAGAACACCGTCTCAGACACAAAATAAGTGCTCAATAAATGTCAGCTTTTATTATTATCATGGAGCGACCGCAACGGATAAGAGACGGTCCCCAACCTTAAGAAACATTGAATTCTAATGAGAGAGCAGTGTGTCCCTGATACCAGAGCTTTGGGGGAGATGTAAAAAAAATAGGAAAACAAACGAAATGAGAACAAGAGAAAAGAGAGAGAACTGCAAGCGTAATGTGATGGACTGGACAGAGTGGTATGAATACAGTCATTCTACTGATTGCTTTCCAGGTCAGCAGAACAGTCATATCTTCGAATCCCGAAAAAGAAAACATTTCAGAGGCCACCCAGTCCACGCCCCTGTCTCCCATCTATTAATATATTAAGAGCACCGATTAAAAGCCTATCATCCTCTAGTGCACACACTCCAGTCACGTAATAAAGTGCCATGACCCATGGCCCCTTGGCCCTGAACTACGCTTGAAGTGCTGGAATCTTGAAAATAGCCTGGGAGGAAATTAAAAAAAAAAAAAAAAGCTAGTAGAATAGCTCTCCAAGGATGGGTCTTGGAAAACTGATTCCACAGTTACGTTTTTTCTTTCTAGGGCTGAGAATTGTTCACACAGCAATGTCAAAGAGGTAAAGCAAACCTTAGGTCATGGGCGACAGTGGGTCAGGGAACTATTTGGGGGAATAGGATAGGAATGGGAATATCCAGGGAGAGATGCTGGTCACTGAAAACAGATGAGAAAATGTGATCATACTTTTGATCAAGATGATATAAGACTAGCGAAGGGGAATTCCCATCGTAGCACAATGGAAACGAATGCGACTAGAAACCATGAGGTTGTGGGTTCGATCCCTGGCCTTGCTCAGCGGGTTAAAGATCCGGTGCTGCCATGGGCTGTTGTGTAGTTTGCAGATGTGGCTCGGATCTGGCGTTGCTGTGGCTGTGGCACAGGCCAGCAGCTGCAGCTCCGATTCGACCCCTAACCTGGGAACTGCCATATGCCACAGGTGCAGCCCTGAAAAGAAAAAAAAAGGAAAAAGACTGGCAATGAAGTCAGGGGTGCAAAGCACTAAATACAAAATCCAGGGGTGGGAGAATAGAAGTTGTTTTGTAGAACATCAGGGCAGAAGTCAACCAAGCTGGATTCAGAACAAGGAAATGTTAGGAATGAAGACAAAAGCCTATACATTTAAACCCGGCACCTAAGGTGAGGTCAGGTGGGACGCTCAGCTGCCTGGGACCTACACGTAGACCCAGCAGCCACGGCGGAGGCAAAAATGACTCCAGATTCCACTCATTAGTACAGATGAGACTTCGGACCCGTAACTAGACTGGGTTTTCACTGCTTGGACAAAATGGGACTGAACCACCAACTTTATTAACTGCTCCTGGCCAGACACCAACACGGAGGACAGTATGAGGACCCATTTCATAAATGCACACACCTTGCCCTCCCCCGATGTTTAGTGAATTAGAGAGTCTTTGTAGGAGTGTCTGGAGGGACCTAGAAACCCTTTTGTCACCTTGGCCGTAGCCACCCGGGGCCACGTCCAGGCAGGAGATACAATCAGTCCGCTCCAGCCCCTGATTCAAATCCAGTGCTGCCACTCGACATGGCTCTAAATGTCGCCGCCGCGGAGGCGACCCCACCTCCCAGCCCTCCTCTGCTCCCAAGCTGCCCCCAAAAAACTATTGTCTTAAAGCATCTCATGTGTTAATTAAAAAGTGGGAATCAATCGTCCTCATCTCTGCATTCCAGGCTGCTGTGCACACGAGGATCAGAGCTGCCTCGACTTCACTCAATTAGAGATAAGGGGAAGCTGACATTTCCACAACCCGCCTTATCGTCCTGCTGGAAAAAAACGGCCCAGATTAAAATGTACAGAGATGATTTCGTTAGTCCTTTTCCTCCTCCTTTACCTTCTTTTAATCATCATGAAGAAAGCTGACAGTCAAGCTGATCGCTCCAGCCCGCGGCGATTAGCCATCCCGAGCACCCACGTGGCCGCCTTAGTGTGAGCCCCGCTGCAGACCCAAGACCGTGCCCGGGGCTGGGTGCAAAGAAGCTCTCCACCTGTGCATCCAGCATATGGGCCCCAGCTTCTACGGGCCCCCCATACCTTATCTGTGAAAGGGGCAATAATGTGGCCCAACGGTCCCTACTGGGAGACCCAGAGTCTGACACCAGGCACAGTCAACCTGTGCTTAGGTTGAATGCAAAGGCTCTGGGCCTCAGTCTGAGTACTTTCTGAATGGAGAAAGGAGGCTGTTCATGAGTGACCCCATCCATCATAAGCATCCCTGCGTGTTGATCACAGGCTCTTAATCCAGGCAGTTTAGAGACAGTATTGCTAAGCAACCTTGCAAGTCTGCTACTGCGATCCCTACTTTACAACGAGGAAGCTGAACATCGGAGCGATTCATGAACTTGCTGAAGTTCACACAGGTCATGAGCGGTGGGGTTGGGGTCTGAACCCAGCGTCCATTCCCTCTCCATCACCTCGTGCCCCAGCGACGCTGAGTCTCTCTGGGCAGTCCAGGAATCTGGGCCCCCGACCTTTTCATTCATTCGCGCCATGAAGAGAGCGCTCCATTATTGGCACTGGGTTGGGGGTAAAGAAGTGATTTTTCAAATTTGCCCAGGCTCTGGGCTAAGCTTTTTTCTGGCTACCTCTGTCTCTGCCCAGTGAGAGGCAGCCCTTGTCCATCTCACTCGCTATCTTCTAGTCCTTCCCACATCACCGCTCTGCAAACTGCCCCTCTCATCTGGCTCACAACCGCTGGCAGACCACAGCGAGCAGCGCCCACCACGTAAGAAAGCTGTGCTGGCGCCTGGCCACATCACTGTGCCCCTCGGTAGCCATGGGGCGCCCCACCCTGGTCCCCTCCGATGATGACAGATTGTGTTCCAGCTGCCAAGAGTGTTACGGCCCCACCTCACATCCGTCCCCTACTCCCAAGCTGCCCCCAATAAACTCTCTATGCTACCACCTGCCAGCCCTCCGGGGATCCCTCAGCTGGAGAGAAGCCTCTTACTCAAGGGCCTGGTCCCCTCCCTGTGCCAGATTCTGCTTCCTGAAGAACCCATCTTCAAACTCAGGACAAAATGAAGGAAAAGATTGTTGTTGATTGGGGTGTGCCCTTGAAATCAACCCCTACAGACAGGGGTGGGGAAGGAAGGAAGACAGAGGGACAACTGGAACTGTGATGCAGGCAGGTAAGCACCTTGGTGGACCCCGCAGGGAGGACCTCTGGAGAGAGAAGACCCTTCAGCCTGATTCCGAGTGGACTGAGATTGCCAGGGCTCTGCTGGGTCCCTGGATGTGACCACCCGGCGAGGGGACCGGGCCCTTGAGTAAGAGGCTCCTCTCCAGCTGAGGGATCCCCGAAGGGCTGGCAGCCAAGGGCGTCTGCCAGTAACACTCCTGGCAGCTGGAACACAATCTGTCATCATCAGAGGGGATCAGGGTGGGGCGCCCCATGGCTACCGAGGGGCACAGTGATGCGGCCAGGAGCCAGCACAGCTTTTGTACGTGGTGGGCGCTGCTGGCGTGCCAGCTGCAGTCTGCCAGCGGTTGTGAGCCAGATGAGAGAGGCAGTTTGCACAATGGTGATGTGGAGAAGGACCAGAAGATAGTGAGTGAGATGAACAAGGGCTGCCTTTTTAGGTGCGGCCCTAAAAAGCAAAAAAAAAAAGGTCCTGAGTCTACAGGGAGAAGAAAAGGAGCCCAAGTGAGCAACATGACCAAAGTGAGCTGTCTAGGACCCTCTAAGCCAATGCAGTCACCAGCCATAAACCAACTCCAGTTGATACGTGAGGCACAGGAGACTCAGCCAGCCACGTTCTGACCAAATCCCACAAGTCAGGATGGTTTTAGACTCGCTGTTCCATGGCAGGAGCTAACTGAACCAGAGACATGGCCTAAATTAATCTAAGAGGTCTTCTCCCTCTGTCTTTGGTCTCATCTCCTCCAGAGCCTTCTCTTAGCACTGCTACCCTGACCAACATCTTAACCCCTCCCCAGCCAGCTCCATCCTTCCTCTTCATCTTCCAACTTGCACAGAAAACTTTTCACCTCCACATATGCCTTACTGTCTCTTCTTCACTCTACTTTCAAATGTCACAAATGACCCATCAGCCACCTACCACCACCGCCACACCATATGCTTCCTTGTCCTTTGAATTCTGACCTCTAACTCTATGTCTCTTTCCTATGAACGTAGTAAAGTTTAGCAGATTTTTCTTGCATCGCAAAGTCTAGTGGCATCGTGTTAAAGTATCATTTGCTTTGGAGAAGCCGTTCCTGAAATTCACCCCTGCAGATTAGCATTACAAGCTGCCGACTGCTCTCCTTTGAGGTCATTCATTCATTCACTCATTCACTCAACAAACATTGATTAGAATTCTGTGCTGGGACGTCATCTGTGACTTGAGGCTCCCGGGCCACTAAATGGCTGAAAAAAAATGGCCAAGTCAGAAATGGGTTTACTGGAGATCTTGCTGTGGTGCAATGACATTGGCAGCATCTTGGGAGCACTGGGATGCAAGTTCGATCCCCAGCCCAGCACAGTGAGTTAAGGATCTGGTATCATCACAGCTGTGGCTTAGGTCACAACTGCAGCTCAGATCTGACCCTTGGCCTGAGAACTCCATGTGCCATGGGTGGCCAAAAAAAGGAATTAAAAAAAAAAAGGTAAGGATGGAAGGGAGGAAGGAAGGGAGGAAGGGAGGAAGGGAGGGAGGAAGGGAGGGAGGGAGGAAGGAAGGAAGGAAAGAAAGAGGAAGAAAGAAAGAAAGAAAAGAAAGAAATAGGTTTACTAAGTCGTCTGGTGTAGCCAAAACCAGTCCGGGTCAAATATGACTCAGCTAGATTTTAAAGACATCTATAGATGTTTTCCGGACCAGCTTCTAGGACCTATGTTGTCAGGAAATCAGCCCCTTTGGTCAGCACAGCAGTTCTCAACTCTTAACTACATACTGGGATCATCAGCATCACAAAATAAAAACACTAATGCTCGGGTCTCCCCTCTGGAGATGCAAGAGTCTAGGGTAAGACCCAGGCATCAGTGGGGCTTAAACAGCTGCTGAGTGACTCAACATGCAGCTGGGGCTGGACAGCCATCGACTGACTTAAATCCCTAATAATGCAGCTTAAGACCATCCCCCCCACTCTGAACTCTACAGGGACAACAGGAAAACAGTGGTGGGAGAACATTTTGGACTCTCGAAGTTTTCCTGAAATCTCAGCAGCCTTTCTACCCCAAGTTCAATAATCCCAGTCTGTTAACCCTTCCTCACAGGTCTTATTTGCAGCACTTTAATCACACCTTAATCTTGTTTTGATTTAGCTCAAATAGGCTTGTTTCCCTGGAGAAAGCTTTTCCAAGCTAGAGGTCTCTGTTTTCTAGAAGCGTGTAACCCTGATGGTTCAATTCAACTGTCTATTGCACAGAGGCTGCTATAAAACGCGTTACCGGTAAAGATTTTGGCAAATCATTTTATTTTATTTCTACACTTAGACTAGTTAAAAACGAAGCCCTTCACATTTCAACCAGGGGGCTGTTGCAAAAATTGGTAGTAACGCCTTCTATCACCTAATTCATGCATCCGCTGACTGGTACAAGGCTGGATTTTGGTTCTCCCAAATCTTCTGTCTTTCTTCCAGCAGGTGCAGTGATCAGTGGTCCTAAGAAAAATAAGACTGGCTCAAAAGTCAGCCTGTGGTTCTGAACGTTGGAAGGAGAGGATCTGAGATGGCCCGCGCGGTTAAACCTTACACACCCCTGAGCTTGACAAGCAATCATAAAATTGCTCATCTCTTTAATCCGGGAACATCTCACTATCGTCTTTTCATGTACATTTGCATGGCTGTCCTTTAATGTAAACCACGTCAATCTAAATTTTAATTTGCTTATTCTCAGAGACATTTGACCTATTGTTATATTAGAAATGAGAGAAACATGGACTTGCGAAGAATCCAGGGATAAAGAATCTTCAGAGATTACAAAAGGGAAAGTGAGGTATGGAAACAGGGGTCTTCGTAACATTTGGAGAAGAAGCACGTTTTTGTTGTTGTTTTTGTCTCTTTAGGACCGTACCCGCGGCATATGGAGGTCCCCAGGCTAGCGGTCAGATGGGAGCTGTAGCTGCCGGCCTACACCACAGCCACAGCCACGCGGGATCCGAGCCGCGTCTGCAACCTACACCACTGCTCACGGCAATGCCGGATCCTTAACCCACTAAGCAAGGCCAGGGATCGAACCCTCATCCTTGTAGATACTAGTCGGAGCTACGACGGGAACTCCCCAACATGTTTAAACTCATATATGGACATATTAATCTCAGTATGTACTTGGATGGAGGGGCGCTAAGTGACAGATTTCAGGAAGTTTTTTTCTCCTTTAGGGTAACATACATATAAAGCTTTTAACTCATTAAGGCGAAGTTAGGCTCACGGTATGGCCACAGGGGCAGGGCTGTCATAAAGCACAAAGCATAAAACTGAAGTTAACCATCATAGATCACTTGTATTTGGCAGGATTTTTAAATAAGCTTTTCCTGTTCCCTGAGTTTCTAAGAAAGAGTCAAGGTCTAAGGACATTCATCCATCAAACTGCTCTCTTGTAAACGACCTAAGGATGGTGGACAGACGCTAAAGAAAGAGTCCTTGGAACTTCTTGCTGTAGTGAAGTCACAGACTCCTGGTTTCAAATCCCAGGGCTACCATGTGTCAGCTCTATGGTCTTAGGGAAATGGCCTCAACTTTTCAAGCTTAGTTTGTTTATCTCAAAATTGCAACGATACCCAACTGTCAGGAGGACGAAAAATAATCTTTATAAAGTATCCAGAGCAATGTATTACCAGGCTGGATGCTCAATAACGATAATGATAACCACAACCTAATTACTATTACTGGCGGCTCCTACTTTACTAATACTAGAGGAATTCCAGGACTTTTTTGTTTGTTTGTTTCCTGGTGTTTTCTGTTTGTTTGTTGTTTGTTTATTTGTTTCTTTGTTTTGTCTTTTTAGGGCTGCGCCTGCGGCATATGGAGGTTCCCAGGCTAGGGGTCGAATCGGAGCTGTAGCTGCCTGCCACAGCAAAGCCAGATCTGAGTCACATCTGCAACCTACACCACAGCTCACAGCAACGCCGGATCCTTAACCCACCGAGTGAGGCCAGGGACCGAACCCACAACCTCACAGTTGCTGGTCAGATTCCTTTCCCCCAAGCCACCATGGGAGGTCCTCTAGGATGTTTTACTCTCTGTGATGCAGCAGCGGATGGGGACACAAGTGGAAGCCTCTATTTGGCACCTCTCGGGTACTAACGTAGAAACAAACCAGCGGACGCTGCCACATGAACATCTACGGGTAAAGAAGAGCTGGGCCGGTCATAATTAACTCCATGCAGGTTCCAGGTCCTAACGAAGCCTCCGATGGGAGAAGGGGCCAGGGGAGGGAAGGAGCGATGTATTCCCTGGGTCTCAATTTTACAGACTTTTTCCTCGTGAAGCAGTTCAACAGATTGCTGTTCAGAAACATGGGTGAGACCTAATATTCACCCAGTGCTGGCTGAACACACCAAATGACAACACTCTTGAACTCTATTCATTGAGTCTCAACGAAAGGCCTCCGAGGGGTTATTTACGGAGGCTACTAAAGAGAAAGGAAAAGAAAAATATACCTGTAATATGGGATGTTTGGAATATGTTACATCTGAAATGCCCCTGAAGTAGGCTTTGGAAAACAGGTTGGTCTAATTAATTACTATGATCGCGTATCTATGGAAACAGCCATACATTTGTCCTTAAGCTCGACAATCCCTTCCTCCTTTCAGAACACACAAGCCACGCACACCGAGCTTGGGCTTACACACATTAGCTCCTTGCAACACGTACAAAATTAAAGAGAACAGAAACTCTACGGAAGATGGAGGAAAGTGGCCTTTATTTCATGGGGAGCGTGCCCTGCCTGCCGTGAGTAACTAAGGAAATCCAAAGGCCAAAAGTTGGTTATATTCACACGGCATCGATTTGGAATAAGCCTGATGAACGATGTCCCCAACGGTACGGGGATGAAAGGAACTGTCCTATTAATAGCAGGCTTCAGCTCCACTATGGGTTAAATGGGTTAACTGGGCTTTTGTTGAATGGCCTTGTAACATAGTAACCATTTATAACATAATTTCTATGGGAAAATGTGTCCTGAATTCCAAGTGCTCAACTTCTGAGACACTGCCTCCGTGTGCGTTGAGGACTTCCTGTACACTCGGAGAAACAGCCCCGGGAAAGAGAGGCAGCCAGGGGTTAAAGGTCTGCAAATGTGGGTTCCAGCCCTCAGTTTGACACCTGAGTGTCAAGTCCTTTAACTTCTCTGGGCCTCAGTTAGCTCAGCTGTAAACTGCAAAAGGTAACAACCACTTTGTCCAGAATGGAAGCACCACCAGGGCAGAACCATGCCTCTCTTACTCAGCTCAGCTCCCCCAGCCCCTCATAAATATTCACTAGGTGAAGGAATGAATGAATAATTGCCTCATCCCAGCATTGTAAGCAGATCCAAATGGGGCGATGCATGTGAAAACAATTCGAGAAGCTGTAAAATGGAATACAAATGAGAGACATGATAATTATAACCTATTGTTACAGACAGAATGTCACCTTCTGTGCATGCCATGTAAATGAGGACGCCGGTGTCAGTGCTCATTCAGCGGCTGAACTGATACCCAGAATACAGAGTGGTACAGATGGTCCCCACAACCTCAGGTAGCAGCAGGGGCTGAGGCTGGAAGGAGGGTGGAGAAGGGGAAAGTGAGAAAGAAAAGCAAAATGAGTTGGGACCTTGGGTAGAAAACAGGCTCATTAGATGTAGGCAGCTCTGAGCAAATGAATACAGGTACAGGAGTCCTATAAAGTCTCTCTAGGGACCGGGCCAAGGACTAGAAGGCTATTCTGCCTGAATGCCTGAGGCAGAAACAAAGAGTGAGGCCTAAGAGACTGGATTCTACTCCAGGCAGCTTAAAAAAAAAAAAAAAAAAGTGATGCTTGGGCAACCAATTAGGAAGGATATAGAAAAGACAAATATGAGATACAGGATTTCATGTGCAAGCAGAATGAAGCAGTACCCACCCAGATCCCTGCCCACTGTATGCCAGCCTACATGTAATGTTTTTTTTCCTTTTTAAATGATTTTTACTTTTTCCATTATAGCTGGTTTACAGCGTTCTGGTTTTCTACTGTACAGCAAAGTGACCCAGTCACACATACATACATACATTCTCTTTCTCACATCATCCTCCATCATGCTCCATCACAAGTGACTAGATATAGTTTCCAGTGCTATACAGCAGGATCTCATTGCTTATCCATTCCAAAGGCAACAGTCTGCATCAATTAACCCCAGACTCCAAGTCCATCCCACTCCCTCCCCCTTGGCAAGCACAAGTCTGTTCTCCAAGTCCATGAGTTTCTTTTCTGTGGAAAGGTTTATTTGTACCATATATTAGATGCCAGATATAAATGATATCATATGGCATTTGTCTTTCTCTTTCTGGCTTACTTCACTTAGTATGAGCGTCTCTAGCTCCATCCATGTCACTGCAAATGGCATGATTCTGTTCTTTTTCATGGCTGAGTAGTATTCCATTGTGTATATATACCACATCTTCTTAATCCATGCATCTGTCGATGGACATTTAGCCTACATGTAACGTCTGCCTCTTAGTCATCACTCGTGATTAAGCTGCTGAGACAGCCCCAGTGCTAATGGCCAGGCTGGGCAGCGGAGGAAGGGCAGGGCCAGTGTTGAAGGGAAGGTCCCCAGCACAGTGACGCTGGGGGCTTTGTGTGGCACGTGACTTGGGCAGCCGGATTCTGGTTTTTCTACACACTATGCAGAATGTTGCACAAAGATTCTCAGTGCAACCACAGTCGGGCCACTTTCGGGCATGGTTGGAGTTTCTACAGACCGAGACCCGGGCAGCAGCTCAGACCTCGACCACAGCAGAAGCAATAAGACGGCAGTCTTTCTGATCACTGCCCCCGGAGTGTGAGTGGGAGCCCGCACTGGGAAAGCTGTCCCTGTCCGCCCGCGTGTGCTCCCGTAGCTCCCATCCCCCTTCTTCCAGGGGTGATCCTTCTCCTGAGCCTGTACCACCAGATGAAAATAGATGGCCACCTGAGTTGCCGTGGTCACCTTTCCCGCTCCAGCGACCAACCCTGAAATGCAGTCTAGCTAGAGTGGCTCTCCATCTCCTTTTACAGAAACGACTTTAAAGGGCCAGTAGAAGGCAAAAGACTTTTTTTCGCATTACGGAAGAGAAAGGGATAGAGACGATGAAACACAAGAAATTCCGGGCAGTGACACAAGAAATCCTTCTACGCAGTTTTCCAAGATCCAGCCCCCGATGTCGAGAAAGTACAACATACATTTTCGCCCAACGCGGGATGAGACTTTTGCAGACGGACAGGGTCAGGGTGTGGCAAGGGCACAGGTTGGAGACGCAGCAGCCTGAGGTCTGACCTCTAGCAAGGCCACCACACCCCCTGGACTAACAGCCTCGGTTTCTCCATCTGTGACACAAAACGAAATGCCTGCTTCCTGCTAGGTAGACCCATTGTGTAAATCAAATGAGATAATATATGTAAAAGCACTTTGAGAAATTAAAAGCACACTCTAGAAATAAAATATTGATTAAAGGGAATCTATCCAGCCAATGGTGTTTCTTCTCTATCTAGTGTGTTTATTTTTTGAAACGTACATTGTTATCAATGGGATGGATGGGTTCTATTTTATCTCACTGGAAATGCTAACAAAGCTTAGAAAGTCCGTATTTGCTAAACCTAAACTCCACATGAGTCTTCCCCTTGTGACAATTTCCCCACCTGGAAACTGGATAGAGAATACTCCTACAGTGGCAGCACACAGTAAAATTAAACAAAATGGCCTAAATTCGCTTGGACATTCTCACAGGAAGCTTTATGCATGCCATCTCTCTGAAATGTTTCTCATTTCTGTGCTTAAGCACCTGATGCCGGCAAACTGGCCAAACGAGTGAGAGGAAAGCTCTGATCCTAGGACCATAACTCTGTAAATTCATTAACTGTGAATTATGGTTTCGCACCAGGCTTGGCTTCCAAGGCCAGCATCACACATTCCTAAAGTAATGTGCCTGACACCAGCAGAAAAAGGTCTACACTGTTCCCACCTTGAACCCGTGGAGAACGCCTCCCTCATCTGTTCCTGGCGCTCGGGACAGGTGACCCTCTCCAGGTCTGTGATGCTGCCTTCATTATCCTGATATTTAAGGGCTGTGTCAGTGGCAGAGGAGACTGCACAGCCCCAAACCGGCCAGCAGATGGGCAATGTGCGCCGGGAGGCAGGACGCGTAGCACCCTTGGGTGGAGAGCCCTCTTTCTGCCTTGGCGCTAGTCTGAGTCTGGGGGCAGACGAATGCTGAGGCCCTACTGTGCGCTGGCCCCCGTGTCTGGCGTTCGACCTACATCATCTAAGTCAATCCTCACATAACTATAACTCAGACCAGCGATTCCGATTTTGGGTGAAAGGGAGATTCCGATTCGTTAGCTTGGGGGAATGAGTCCCTCTATCTACATTTGAAAAACAGCCAGAGGTGACTCTGAGGCTTTTCAAACCTGGCAATAATATCAATATGAATCAGAGCTAACAGGACTTGTCACTTATCACACGCCAGTCATCAGCTGCGGGCTCAACTTGCCCCTTCCAATTCGGATTTTAAAACAACACGATGAGGTGGATATTAGTATTATCTGCACTTAAAGACAGAGAACCTGAGACTTAGAAAAGTCAAGGGATTTGCCAAAGACTCCACGCCTGGTACACAACGGGGCTGGATTCCCGCCCCGTTTCCCCCAACTCTGGGATCTGTGACCTTTCTACTTTATCCGCTGCAGCAGAATCCTAACTTGAGAAATTAAAGTGTTTATGTCAGGGGAAATTTTCTTATGCTTTTGCTTCTGGGACCTTAGTGATGGTGTCAGTTGACTTATCATGGTTATTATTATCATTATTCATAGTACTATCATTATTCATAGTACTATCATTATTAATTTTTCCTGGCAGTGCCTGATGATGGCTTGGGAGCACCCAGGCCTGAGGCAGGAGCCACAGTAAAAACGGCACAAAGGAGTGGTGCTCTGTTAGGAGGAGATGAGGCTGTGGGGGAGGGTACAGTTGGTTGTCCTGCTCCTGGGCTGTGACTTGGCAGAAGGCCATGTCCCAGCACATAATTAAGATATAACTTCACCTCTGGCCGTCCACCACCTTTATAAGCCTCCCTCTGCATCTCAGCAGCCAAGGACCTTTATACAACAATACTTATCAAGACGTTCCATTCCAAGGACTTTGCCCAGGCAGCTACAGACACCCCGCCATAGCCCTATATAATCAATATCATTGTAGAGTTAAAAGATAATCACAATACTTTTGATCCTTAAAGCTCCTTTGAGACTCAAAAAGTTCAAAGCACCCTCACGTCGGTCCTTCCCCTGAATCCTCGGCACCTCTGACAGCAGGAGGAGGGTTTTAGGAAGGGCGCTGCCGGCGTTCCTTAATCCCGTCTCCCACAAACTTGAGACGGTACAAAGTCAAGGGTTTGCTCCGTTCCCTCCCATCACAGCTGATGGAGGATCAAACCCTTGATTGTGTACCAAGGTCCTTCTCGGTGATGGTTCAGGGTTTCTGGGCCGGCGGGCTCGGTCTGCCCCTGGTCTATGGCCTCCTCTGTCTGCCATGCAAACCCCTGAGGGTAGGTGCAGGGCTGTTACTCCGTCTCTGTGGGCTCAGCCCAGCGTCCCTCCAACACACTGGGGAGGGGGCTTCTGAGGGTCCGGACTGATCCATCAGGCTTCTTCTTTGGAAAGGAGGTTTGGGGTCACACCCTTAGCACTGGACAGGACCCTGCTTCGGCATTAGCATTGTGCAGCATGCGATGCCCCGTGTGAGATGCTGATGGGTGGGAAGCCGCCCTGGGGAAATCGAGGAAGACGTGGCCTCATGGGCAGAAATGACGCAGCCGCAGAACAGAACACAGATCTGAGCGCGGCGGGAGGAAAAGGCAGGAGAGAACCAGGCAGTGACCAGGCCCAGCCTCCAGGGCAGGGGCACAACCAGGATCCAACCTCAGCGATGCCGAGGGCAGGGGTGGGCGGTTAAATGCCGACTGGGGCGATTTTCCAAGACTAAGGAAGGGGGAACTTTCCAGAAGGTACACCTGGGCCAACAAAGGTGACAGTCCCTCCCACACAGGTGACAGTTTCCATGCCCCCAGTTGTGTTAGTGGCTAAGGAGGTGGGAGAGGACATTTGATCAGGTGGAGCACCCGCGGCACGAGGGCCGCCGCTGGGCCTGGGGCGTGAGCTCGGGCCCACCCTGCTGTCCCACCGTCAGTGGTCATGAACTCGGGAGATTAGAGCTGGGGCCAGGCCTGCTGCAGGCAGAGCCTGGAAAGTGCAGTTGGAACTCACACCAGCGAGGAGGGAGGAGGTGCAGCTCAGCCCTGTCACCAAGCTCCTCAGGGCCGGAGTCTGCGAGGAGCGGGTGTGACTCCAGGTGTGGTCCCAGGGCTCGCCAGGTGAGATGGCCATGGCCCCGGAGGCCAGGGACATGCCATTCACTGCACTTCAGCGGGTGCTACCTCTCTGGTCCCTGGCTCTCTCCCTTCTCCCTTCCAATGTCCCTGGAATCCGTGTGGACAGCAGGTGGGGCTGGCATCGCTGTGGTTGGAAGTCCCGGGCCGCAGAGCGGGGCTGCCGGCCTGTGGCCCCAGCTGTGGGTCAGGCTCTTCTCCCTTCCCGCCCCGAAAGGTCCCGCGCTGACACAGAGACTGGCTTTGCAATGTGCTGCCAGTTATAATGGGATTCAGTAAATGCCTCTGTTGGTGCCATGTGAGCTGAGGGTTCTGAGGACAGAGCGGAGCTGGCTGCTGCCTATTAACAAGTGTGTAGAAAGAGGAGGCGGAGGCCTCAGCTGCCAGGTGCCTCAGCTCGTGATGGCCCAAGACAATAATCCCATCTCTCTGGCTTCCTGCAATTGAGGATGGAGAAACTCAATTCGATGCAGAGCCTGGATGCAATCATGTAATATGTATAACCTCGGGCTTTGGGGTTGCGTTTTTTGTTTTTCAAGTGCAGGCCTGGAGTCAAGCTTATGTGAGGTCTTAGGCTTCAGCTTGAAGGCTGAAGGCTCTGGCATTGTTCTATTCAAAGCATATTTAAGCAGGGAGGGAAACGGGGGCGAGCTAGAGATTATACAGTAATAGCCTGGCTGTCATGAGAGTCGGGCCAGAGACAGGCAGAGACCAAGGGTCTCTACAGCCAGGCGGCCTCCATCTCACTTTGATTCAATTACAGCCCGAGACCGCTGGGCCTGTTCCACTGGCTGTGGTCCCAGCCTCACCTGCTGGGCTCATGCTCTTGGCTCTGGCCCTGAGGGGCTGGCTTGGTTCCTTCTGAACTTCTCCTGCTGGTCTGGGGAAGCTGTGTCTACCCTCCCCCTGGCCGCCCTGCCCGGATGCACCTGCTTGTGCGGGTCACAGAGGCACGGGGTGGGGGGACGGGAGGATGAGCTCCTGAGAGCATCACTTAGAGGCTGCGTGGCCCGGAACACAGGGCTGTACAGTTTAGAAAGGGAGACTTCTCCGTCCAGCCCACCAGGAGCCCCGCAGTGGTCGTATTCTCTTCGGAATGGTTTTCGACCTGAAACACTGGCGTTTCCGAAACATTAGATGACTTTCCGAAACCACAGAGAATGCTGGAGGCAGAACCTCGGTTAGGACGTGACGAGCCAGTTTCCTTCCACCCAGATGGCTCCTGGCTCCTTCCAGGGAATCGGGAAGCAGGCTTTGCTGGAGCGAGCTCATCTCACAGCCGAGCAGGCATGGCAGGCCCTGCCCAGCCAGGGCTGAGCAGAAGGCAGAGCCCTGTGCCAGCCCCCCTGCAGCTCATTAGATCCTCTAGTTACACAGGCCCCTGGGACTTCCCAAAAGGTCTAATGCTAATAAAAATAAATGCAACAATAACCAAACAATAACAGCAATGATATGGCATGTAGGAATTGTTAATTCAGACTGAAAAAAAACTGTGCTGCTATTATTACATACTTAGAAGAAGTTAGTAAATTGAAAACAGTCATAGAACTTTTGAAGAGTTGGAAACAGATCTGAACTGAGGGCTGTCTGGTGCCAAGCCCCATTCCTCGGATAGTGAGGAACCAGGACAGAATGCACACAGGTCCCTCTGCTTCATCTATACCAGAGAATGACCTAGACAGAGGTGCCAGGCGACTTGACCTGGAAGATGCCACTTTGGCAGGCTCTGTCCCTCTGGGCCGGAGCTGCAGAACCATGGGGCTGGGCTGCAGTGCAAGTCTGCGAGGGCTGGCTAGCTGCTTGGGGAGGTGGGGCATGTGATGCTTGGGCTGAGAGATGGGCTCAATCCCAGGTCTGGAATTGCACAGCTGCCCTCCTAAGTGGGAGAGCCTGGGGGGCTTCATGCAGCTTGTGAGTTCCAACCCCTGGGACGTGATGGCCACACAGCTGCCAGGCCCACAGCCCTGCTCTTTGCAGGCTCCGCTTGACGCACACTCATTAAGCCACGGAGAAGAAACTCTACAGAAATGGAAAACACTTTCTCCCCCAACACATCACCGCCTTGGTGAATGAGTTTCTGATCATCTGCTTGATGAACTTTGTCCTCTGATGGCCTGTGGCATTTGCATCTGTATCAAGCCAACTGGCACTATCTTATTTGCCAGCCTCATCTGTGTGAAGCAAAGGGCCTGAGACAGAGCTCTAGTTAAACAGCTTGGACCAGTCTCAGATTACCTGGCTTATCTTTAAAGAAAGAATTGAAATCCTCCTGACGGGAGGGAGGGGGAGGGTGGGGCGAGGAGCTGTTGCAGACTATGAAGAGCTAAACAAGTGCAGCCAGCTGCTGTGCTGTTTCACTTGGGGGTAGATACAGTCCGTCTCCCCAGGAAACACACAGGTTCCTTCAAAACTAGAGCTGGGTTTTATATTTCTTCCTGCCTGCCACAGGGCCCAGATTGGTGAATAGGATTTGCTCAGGAAGTGCCTGCTGAAGCCTGGCCCTGGAGAAGCCAACGTTTTGGTCTGGACCAAGCAGGCTCAGGACACAGAGAGATGCCGTAAGGCCTCCTTCTGTTGGGGGAGGAAGGGAGCAGGTGGGCAAAGGGAGGAAGAAGGGCGCAAAACCAGAGAGAGCGTGGCAGTGCTCGGCAAGGCCAGCGTAAGCGGAGCGCAGAGTGGAGGGTGACATGGACGGGCGGTACTGAGACCAGGTGGCCCCCAGGCAAACCGCGCCCCCTGCCCCCCAATCACAAGCAACCCAACCCATGTTGAAGACTGTAATTTGGTGAAGGTTTCCTTCCACGACAGCCTGATCTCGAAGGAAAGCGGATTCTGCCTGACATCTTCCTGGAAAAGGGAACAGGGCAGAGGCGGGGTGGCGGCCTGGGTCCCCATGACAAAATCTGAGTCTGAGTCCACTCTCAACAACTGAAAACTGGTGCACCCTGGAAAATTTATCTCAGTGTCCGAGTTTATTGTTGTTCCCTACGTGGTAGAACGGAATCTGCCCTGCCAGGTTCTCCTCCGTGGCCAGGACCTAACAGAGGCCGTCAGGAGGCTGACACGGGGACCCAGCTTCACAAGGAACTCGTGCTTGGAGGGTGATTAGTCCGAACGCGAAATATCTATCAGGTTTTCACAATGGGGCACGCATTTCAATCCAGCATCAAGACAGAGCCCTTGGAGTTCCCTTTGTGGCTCAGCGATTAATGAACTAGGACCCATGAGAATGCAGGTTCGATCCCTGGCCTCACTCCGTGGGTTCAGAATCTGGCGTTGCCGTGAGCTGCGGGGTAGGTGGCAGACGGGCTCGGATCCTGTGTGGATGTGGCTGTGGCTGTGGCTGGCAGCCGTAGCTCCAATTAGACTCCTAGCTTGGGAACTTCCATGTGCCACAGGTACGGCTCTAAAAAAATTAAACAAATATAGCAAATAAAATCAAATAAAAGGTGGGGCCCTTGCATGTTCCTCGTCCATAATACCTACCAGAAGCCTTTCTTGGGGTCCTGTTCTACTGGGCTTGGAAGGACAGAAGTACCTGCTTTGGAAAAGTGTCCTTAAGTCCTCTATTCATAAACCCCTGAAACAGAGGCCTTACGAACAGAGAATGAAACCCCATGTAAAGAGAAAGAGGCAAAGAGAAAAGAACATTTCTCACAGGCCTCTGCTGCATTTCCATCCAGTTCTGTCTGTTTCTTTTAGGCCCTGGGGCTGTGGATTCTGCCACTTCTCCTGCTTTAGCTGGGCTCTCTGGGGCAGTTAGTAACTCATCCTGAGGATTGGATCCACAGCGGCCCCCCGGCGGGCCCCCCACACGGGTGGGCAGCAGCACGGAGCCGGCCGGCTCTCCCTGTGGTCCTCTCTGCTCTCTTCCTCCTCCGAGCGACTGCAGGATTTATAGGGCTGTCGCAGCGACACGCCATCTCAGTAACTGCAGAATGGCAGTTGTAAAAAATCCCATTTGCCAGGGTATTAGAATCCCATTAGCACTCCCGATGGAGAAATAACCCCGACCCTTCAGCAGGAATTAAAGCTATTCGGGCACCAGCATTGGAGTGTTATAGGCCCTTCCCCCATTTGGACGATCACACCAACAGCCACAAAGCCTCAGGCACCAGGTGTCCTTGGTCCATAAACCCCTTGAGAAAAGTCCTAGGAATGATGTATGAAAGGGCCTCTAGTCCCACCCACAGACTCCCAAACAAACACGACGATGTAAGGGACGCAGGCCCTCTGATTTGTCTGCTCAGGAGGGGGGTGGTTTTGGGGGAAGCCAGCTTTGGATTGCGGAACTTGATTCCTCTCTTCCAGCCTCTTAACCTCCGTTTTCCCTCTCTCTCTCTCTCCACGCAGCTCACTGCCACAGCAGTAACTGACATCAAGCAGAAACGCTGACAAACTTCTCCCGCCTGCAGACTGGAAACTGTCAAAACAGAGCAACCTGCCAAACAGAAGGATGATAACCCAGGGATACTGTAATAGTGTCGAGTTCAATCGCCTCCCTTTATCAGTGAAGCAGCGAAGGCTCAGAGAGGTGAAGTAACAGGCTCAAGATCACAGAGCACATTAAACGGAAAGCGCCTTATTCTCTATCTGCATTTTTTTACGGCCACACCTGAGGCATATGGAAATTCCCTCCACCTGTCTGCATTTTTGAAATTCCCAGGTGAGAGTTCCTACTGTGGCTCAGTAGGCTGAGGACCCAGTGTTGACCCTGTGAACATGCGGGTTCAATCCTTGGGCTCACTCGGTGGGTTAAAAGATCCAGTGTTGCCGAAAGCTGCAGGGTAGGTCACAGATGCAGCTTGGATCCAGTGTGGCTGTGGCTGTGAAGCAGGCCGGCAGCTGTAGCTCCGATTTGACCCCTGGGCTGGGGTACTTCCATGTCACAGGTGCAGCAATAAAAAGAAAAAAAAAATCCAGGTAATATCAATGCTATTGTTTCTGGGACCACACTGATAATCCACATAATTGGGTTTTATAAAAATTAAACACGAAAAAGTATATAAAATCTCCAATGTGGTGAGAATAATTATTCAACAGTTGTTGTATACTTTGACCATATACCATAGATTCAGGAGTATTTAAAAGACCTACTATGTGTCAGAACCTGAGCTAGACATACTGTGACATCTTGTCATGTAAACCTCACACTGCTCCTGTCTGGAGGGGCTCGGATGTGGCAGGTGAGGCTGAGAGGAAGTGGAAGCAGGTGGCAGGTGCAGTGGCTCTAAGACCAGATGCCTGTCCCCGGCTGCGGGTGCAGAGCAGCGCCTCTGCCTGCTGCCTGGCTGGGGACAGAGTGGTTGAGGATAGGGTGGGTTGATTATAGATGTATATATCGATTCTGAGACCTGAGTGCCAATTGCCAAAGGAAGAGAGACGGCCGCCAGGCTGGAGTGGGATGCGGGCACCGTGCAGGCAGAAGCGGCAGCAGAGGGTGGACAGGCTGACAGGATGCACAATGACTGTGAACCTACCGATCAATAAAGAGACGGACACCGGGGAGGCCTGACAGCCCGCAGACGCATGGGGGTGCATGCAGATGGCCGTGGGACACAGACCCGTGGGTCTGGAAGACCATGAATCCAGGTAGAGGTGGGCCAGCCCAGAAACAGACAAAGAAGCATCACACGTGACCTGGCAACGCCATCTGTGAGAGGGAGGACCCCAGGGCCCTGCGAAACGGACTCCAAATCCCATTTTGGAGCTGGGAACGAGCAGCAGGCTGGTGCTCAGTTATTTAAAACCCTTCAAGTTCTCTGCCGCGAACCACCATCTGAGAAATCTATGCCTACCCAGCCCCAAGGGGTCAACCAGAGCGGCACTGGGCAGCCGTGGTCCCATCTGATATGAGGGTGCCCCTTGGCAGGGGAAGGTCCACTTTTGCCTCTGGGCCTCAGAGCCCCACGGATCTGCATCCTGTGGCCAGAAGTGGGTGGGACTTGAGGACAGAGGGAAGGCTGGGCACAGGCGGGCCCGGGCATGGAAGGCGAGCCCCAGCATCTACAAGGGGTGAGGGAGGAAGAGAGGCCTGGAAGGGGCCGGCTGGGCCGGCTGGTGCTGGTTCGGGTGGACCTCAGCACCCAGGTCACAGGGAGCCAGTGGAACGTGGTTCCCTCTGAATCCCTGACTCAGGCCGGCTGCTCAGGAGGCACTGATAGCCCTTCTGAGGTTGGCATGGAGGCTGTTGATGGCATCTGGTTTAATCCCCACTCCGGTTAACTTCACCTCTGACAGAGAAACCAAGTGGATCAGAGATGAATGAGAGCCGTGCGGCCTCGCCTAAGTTCAAGCTTGTGACCTCAGATACCAAGTGGGCCTGAAGCTGCCAGACGACCCCTGCACATTTCCCAACAAATCTGCTTTCTTTTCCCCCAGAGGGAACCACCTTACAGCTCCCACTTTCCCCAAACCTCCTCCATCCCTCCTTCCTTCTCCCAGATGGAGGCCCCACCTTTCACACCTCCAAGGACCTGGAAAACACTCAGAAGAAAAGGAACAGGAGTTCCTGTTGTGGCTCAGTGGTTAACGAACCCAACTAGCATCATGAGGACGCAGGTTCAACCCCTGGTCCCGCTCAGTAGGTTAAGGATCCCACGCTGCCGTGAGCTGTGGTGTAGGTCGCAGACGCGGCTTGGATCTGGCGTTTCTGTGGCTGTGGCGTAGGCTGGCAGCTGTAGCTCCGATTGGACCCCTAGCCTGGGAACCTCCATATGCCGCGGGTACGGCCCTAAAAAGACAAAAAAAGAGAAGGAAAAGAAAAGGAACAATCTTTCCTCCCTAAATCCACCCCCAGGTCCGCTGCCTCTGCTCCCAGTTCCCTCCCCCGTGCGTGCAATGCTCTGTGCACCCCACCTGCGTCCCCACCAGGCTGGGTCCTCCCCTGCCGTGGACAATCCCTTCAGTCCGCAGACTCCAGCCCAAAGGCTCTTCAGCGCCTCCCAGTGAAAACAAAGAGACAACGTCAACCAAAGTTCTCCCCAGAGCCTCCAGGGAAAGGTCTCCGTTTTCTCCCTCTGCGCCTTCTCAGCCCGCATCTCTCCTCGAATGGGCTCCACGACATAGCCCGTAACAGTGACTTCTATCCTGCCAAAGCCAGTGGGCGGTTCCCGGGCCTCACCCTACCTGGTCTCTCCCTCAAGGACAAATTCACTCAGCAGGTATTTTGTTCGGCACCGGTGATGCGCCCGGCCTGTCCCGGGTGCCTGGGATCCGCCTCTGAATACACAGAGAGGCAAACGCCTTGCCCACGAGGCTGTGTCCTACAAGACAAACCCCCCTGCCCCAAAACAAACAGGATGCCTGTGGGTGGAGGGATCAGTGATGGAGAAAGATAAATGAGGGAGTGGGGAGCCAAGGGACCAGAGTCAGCAATTCATCCGGGCAGCATCCGATTCGGGCCCCCCGCTCACCCCTCTCTCTGCCCCTCCCTCCCCTGGCTGCGCTGGGGCGGCCCAGGCCCTGCACCTCCTCCCCGCCGCTCGCTTGCTGACTTTCCGTCTGCCCTGTGACCCCCCAAGACTGTAGTTCCTTGTTTCTCCCCACGGCCCCCTCTGTCTACGCTGTGTTCACCTAGTTCAGCGCTCTAAGGCCATCCTAATGCTGCTGCATCCTTTCTCCATCCCACCCACCCACCCACACGCGCGCGCACGTGCACACACACACACACAGACACACACACACACACAAACCTGTTCCTCCCCTGCTCTTCCCCATCGTAATAAACCATGTCACCCTCCAAAGAGCTGCTCAGGTCAAACCCCTGGTGATCATCACAGACTCTGCTTTCTCTTACCCGCTGCCCTGCGCTGGGTTCTGCAGCACACGCTATCGTACCAGGGCCTCTGAACACAGTCTGAATCTGCCCGGTTTGTTTCATCTCCACTTCAACATTGTCTCTGCCTGGACTGGTGAAAACCTGGGCCTGGGTCCTCCTGAGTCTCTGCCCCCCGAAAGCGGCCAGGATAACCTTTTCAGCATACATGTTAGATCATCGTGTCCTTCGTTCGGGAACCCTCCAGTGGCCTCCCGTCCCCTCCCTTGGTCCTCTGGTGGCCTCCGGGCTCGCCCTCTGCCACGTCCCTCCTCACTCCCAAATAGGACAAGTCCTCCCCGCCACCCCCACCCCGTCCTCTGCCTGGAAAGTTCTTCGGCAGGATATTTGCACAGCCAGCCCCTCACACAGGCCCTGGTCACCATCTCCCCCCACCCCGACCCGTCAAGCCCCGCTGTGTGTCCCTACCCCCCACCGCCGCGTTCCTCCAGGGCTCACTGCTCCCTGACAAGCACGACCTGTTTCTTGTCTTTATCCTTTGCTGTCTGTGACCCACGAGGGTCGGATGCCGCCCGCCTGGCGGGACTGCGCTGGCGCACTAGCCAGACTCAGGATCGGTTTCCCCCTGGTTTCCCGCTGTCCCTCGTCCATAATGGGGGGTCTCAGGGACTTGCTTCACCTATTTGTGCCTCGTAGGTTTCTCGGCTGTCGGCTGGGGGCAGTGCTAAGGCCTGCTCCATGGGGATGCTGCGAGGGTGACAAATGCATAAATATGGAACATGTGCAGCAGAGCATTCCCTCAGTATCTGCGGAATAAATAGATCCTAGATCCTAATAATTCCCTCGGGGATAGAGATTTAAAGGGGAGGCCAACTCGACTCTGCGACACCGAGGTGCACAGCCCGGTCAGAGAAGAGGAAGAAAGTGGGGGCGCGTGCTCCCGTCGTGGCTCAGCGGAAACGAACCCGACTAGCATTCATGAGGATGCAGGCTGCATCCCTGGCCTTGCTCAGTGGGTTAAGGATCCGGGGTGCCGTGAGCTGTGGTGTAGGTCACAGACGCGGCTTGGATCCTGCGTTGCTGTGGCTGTGGCATAGGCTGGCAGCTGCAGTTCCGATTGGACCCCTAGCCTGGGAACCTCCATATGCTGCGGGCGTGGTCCTAAAAAGATAAAAACCAAAACAAAAGTGGGAGAGGCCTCTCAGCATGGGTCTACACAGTTCATGGTTTGGGAAGTTTGCTCTCCCCAGTGTCCCACGGGGTCACCGTGAGGTCTGGAAGCCACCAGTGCTGAGGGGGAGCGAACCCAGGACGGCACTCCTGTGAGCAGGTGGGCAGCGGGCACACGTGGTCCTTCCAGGGGATTCCATTCTGTCTCCCACTTCCAGACACACACGGCCCCTCCACCCTGATCCCAGCAGGAATGCACATCACCCAGGGGGTCCTCTGCAGGAGCGCAGCAGCTCAAAGAGGGCGAACGACTCACAAAATAATAACTACAAACGGATTACAGGACATACGTGGACAGGCTCACATCGAAGGCACGGGACATCCCAGAGCACAATCAGCGAACCTACTCTGGTTTGGGGACCTTTCCCCGACGTAGACAGAACTGGGCACATGTTTAAAAGTTATACTCAGGCCAGTGTGTGAAAGGAGGGGCTCGGAGGGCAGATTAGAGACATTTGAACTGTTTTCCCGGAGAAGACGGGGAAGCCAACTGAGAGTTCAGAACAAGAGAATGAAAGGATGCAGTCTGGGTTTTGAAAAGGACATTCTTCGGGTGTGGAGAGGGGATGGGGAAGAAGCGAGAGGGAAGAGGGAGAAGACTCCGGGGGCCATTGGCCTGGTCCATGCGGGAGACTGGAGCGGCCGGACCGAGGGGGTGACAGTGCAGGTGCAGGGGTCAGGCCGTGGGCGAGGCCTGGAGCTGCTTCGATATCACCTTAACTCGTGCGGCACTTACCCCTGGGCCCATTCTAAAGGTGAGGAAACTGAGGCTCGGAGTAGGTGAGCACCTAGGCTACCTAGCTGTGAAGGGACAGGATTGCATTTGAACCTCCACCTGTGGACCAAGAGTGTTCTCCTTGTCCACCGCATCCCTTACTCCAAAGAAGAAGGTGGAAAATCACTGAATCTGTGCTACGGACATTCTCCCAGGAAATTACAGGCACCTGTTCCCTGGGCATGCCTTCCAGGGCCACACGAGCAGCAATGATCATTGTGTTTTACTGTGCGGCTCCACGGGGCTCCAGAGTGGCCTACAAGAGTTGGAACGGTATATCCTGGGACCACCTGGCCAAGTGATGCCACTCCCAGAATGGCAGTGCCAGGACCAACCTTCTGCCATGGCAGAGGGCAGAAGTTACATCTCCCACCCAGAATGGACACTGGCGAAATCATGCCACGGCAGGGGCCGGCATCTTCCCGCTTACCAGCAGGTGCCTCCAAAAATAGACAGGTGAGAATAAAGGAGACCAGATGAGAGCTGAGCAGGGGGCCCTCCTGGCAGCCCAGCCAGCGCCCCCTCCTCCCCGCCAGGCCTCCCCGGCAGAGGGCCTGTCCAGCACTCAGCCCACTCCAGCCTGGGAAAGAGTTGCTCGTGTATATGCAAATGCCAAGAGGGGAGGGCAGGCTGGGGGAATTAGCATTTTGAAATGAATGAAACCAGGCAACAGAGAAAGAGCAGAAGCTGTGGGCAGTAACTTGCAGTGGATTTTGGAGAAAAACGCAGGGAAAATTCCTGGCCCCAGGGGCAGAGGTTACAGACATCTGCAGGACTCAGAAGAACCTTGCAATAACCATAATGAAAATAACAACATGATCAGTAAAATAACAACACAACACACATGACTACTTCGGTAACGGTTAGTAAGATGCGACAAATATGAGCTTACACGCCCGGCGACGGGCGCATCCATCTCCCAACCACTCCACGGGGCAGGGAGCGTTGGCCCTGTTTCATGGAATGTGGAAACTGAGGCTCGGGTCTGTATGAAGCCACGTGACCAGCATGGGGCAGAGCCGGGACTTGAACTTGTCTGACCGCAGAACCCGTATTCCTAAAGTCTAGTCAAAGCTGCCTCTGTCTCTTTTTTACCACCCATGGCACTGGGCACCGCAGGCAGGGGCTCGGGCAGCAGTAGCGGGAGGAAGGGGGTGGGAGGTGGGGTGGGAAGTGGGGGATGGAGATGTGGCTGGAGTTAGGGGATGGGGGTCTCCACTTGACAGGGCTGCCGCGGAGACGAGGTAGAAACTGTCCACCGGCCCAGATCCAAGCGTCCCGTGGAGCCACGTTTCTCCCCCAACCTGAACAGCCTCACTACGAAGCAAAGCTGGAAGTCTGAGAATTCTGTAAGAGCGAACCCTGTCTCTCTTCAGGACGGGCTGCAGGGAGAGGCATGAGGGTGACTGCAGGCAGGGCGGGGTGGTGGCTCTGCTCCAGGGTGAGGCCTCTCGGGGCCCCCTGGCACCCGTTCAGAGTCGCTGCCGCAACTCCTACGGTCCCTGCTAATGACTTTCACATCACCTGGCTTTCACGGTGGGCGGTCTGCGCAGGTGCCAGGCCCTCGGGAGGGCAGCCCTAGCTCTTGCAGCCACGTACCAGTTTGGGATTCACAACAGGCACTACCAGCTTTACTGAATGGATCACTGAACTGGAACTGGAACAGACTAACTGCTCCTAAGTAAGCGGATGGAGAGGCTGGTCAGCCCCCACCGCCCCGGTGCCCCCCTCCCCCCCAGGGAGAAGAGCTTGGCTGATCTGCACCCACCTTCTGGCACCGGGATCCCAGGAGCTTTCACCTCCCAGGTGAGGGATGACGGGCGCAGGGTGTATCTGGGACCCAGGGCCGGCGTCCATGACCTTGGCCACTCGGCCCTGGCCTGCTGGGGCTTGATCCCCTGCTTTGTCCACGGGCAGGGACGTGGCTACCGTTGCAGGGAAAGTCCTCTCGAAGGTGAACGAGAGTGCCCGAGAGCAAGGAGAAGCCTTGGAGATGCAGGGGACCTGACAGGAACGCAGCTACAGGGCCTCTGGGAGGCCTCCGCTGCCGGAGCCTGAGGCCGGCTGCAGCAGGACGTTGAAAGCATCATTCTTGGGGGTGAAGGGGTGTGAAAGCCATTGCCTACATTATTTTCAGCACCAAGTCAGGAAGTGACCCCAGAATGCCCCCTCGTCCCCAGCTCCACACCCTGGCACCCCCCGGTGGGCTATGCCAGATGAGCCCAGCGTCCACACGGGGGAAGGGGCCGCTCTCTCACCAAACATTTGGCACCACAGACGTCAGCTTGCTTCATGCTAATGAGCTGAGCTGTGGACTCAGCCACGCATCTCACGTCTGCCTCTCGCTGGGGTTGGAAGACCATTCAAAACTCTTGCAATCACTTTTCAAAATCTTAGCATCCGTTTTGATAAGCTGACACCGCCGCCACCCGCCAGCGTCCTCTTCTGCTGACGAAGCCATCACCCCAGTGAAGCGGGCTGCCACACTTGAGAGGGGGGTTCCTGCAACCATTCTGCGGATGTGCAGGGGGTCTGGGGGTGGGGCTGGGAGGCCGACTTGAATCTGAAGCTTTTGCTGAGCCCGGAGGAGGGCTGCTCCCAGGGTGCAGACAGAGCTCTGGGGCTGAATTTCTGCCATGGGCTCTGGGGGACGGTCCTGGACCCCCACCCCCACTCCCAGCCCAGCCTCCTTCCAGGCCAGTTCCTTCTGGCGGTAGGCCCAGGCTGCAGGCCTGAGCTCAGCCCAGGAGGACGGCTGGGGGCGGGGGAACCTCTGCTGGGTGGGAGGAAGTTCAAGGGGAACGTGGTGGGAGAGGAAGGTTTGCAGCGGTGCAGAGCGCAGAGCCAGGGGCCCAACCACTGCAGCAGCGGGAGGAGCAGGCCCGGGCCCCGCTCTGCCCAATCAGCCTGATTGCAATCAGCCCGAGAGCCGCGTGCATTTCGCGGAGCAGGGACAGCACTGAAATCTGCACAATGCATGTCAGAAATCACAAACGACAACAACACCAACAACCAGCAGGGCGCGTGGAGCCGAGGCGCCCCCAGCAGCCTCGGGCAGACCCACCCTCCGGTCCCTGGTGGCCGCGGTCAGAACAAGGGTCTGCACGTGGATGCTCAAGACCCCGAGACCCTGGAGGGCGCTCGCGTGATGAGCTCAGAGCCTGGCCATGTCAACCCTTCAATCAGTCTCTTTTACTACTAATTTCCCCTCATGTTTTTTAATTTAATTCTCAGCTTCCTTCAAATACCAGTCAATGAACCGTCCAAATTTCCTCCAAATACCCTTGAAAATGTTGAATTATGCAATTAAGGATGGTGTAATACAATCATAGGAGGGGAAATGTTGTCACACATGTTTTAATGAAACACACAGGCTTGGGAAGGAGACGGGGAGATTCCCCAGTGCCACCCTCTCCCCGCCCCGGGGACGGTTCCATCCCCTCCACCTTCCTCGCGTTATCAAAATGCCGCCACCATCGCAAACTCCGCAAACCCCGCAAACCCCAAGTGAACATCCCGGCGGACCAGCCCCTGCAGAGGCAGCTGCAAACGCTCAGGCCAGATTTGAGCCTGCACATATTCCAAGAGAGGTCAAGAGGTGTGGGGCGATTCCTCTCAGGTTTATCAGGCATAATTTACTCATTCATTCATTCAAAAATATTTGCCAGGTTTGCCTGGGGCTGTTCCAGTTTTAATGTTTAAGGTCCAGTGACTCAGAAAACCCCTAGTCCTAGCATGAAGCAGTGTTTCTTGGCTAATTTCAACATGTCCATTAGGGTCAGACACCTCCTCCGGAAAGCTGTCTGCGGTTACTCCAACACGGACTTTATTCTTCCTCGGGACCACTGTCACCACACTGCTCCCTCCCCCATCATACACTCCTCACCATGGTCCCTCAATGCCAGTATCATGTCCTTTTTTTTCTTTTTTCTTCTTTTTTAAGTCCTTCCTTCCTTCCTTTTTAGGGGCTGCACCCATGGCATATGGAGGTTCCCAGGCTAGGGGTCGAATCGGACCTGCAGCTGCCAGTCTACACCACAGCCACAGCAATGCGGGATCTGAGCAGCATCTGTGACCTACACCACAGCTCACAGCAATGCCGAATCTATAACCCACTGAGCGAGGTCAGGGATTGAACTCGCATCCTCATGGATACTAGTCGGGTTCCGAACCTGCTGAGCCCCAAGGGGAACTCCCCAGTATCGTGTCTTATTTGTCATTGTACTCCTAACACCTCCTGACAGGGCTTGGACAGGCTGTAGGCACTGACATATTTATTGGATGATGGATAACAGTGATCAAAATAGTAATGATAATAACAGTAATGATTTACTCAGGTTTACTAGGCACCTGACACATGAGAGTAAACCTTAAATAACACACAGGGTTGTGGTGGGGAGAGACGGCGAGACGCACATCAGAGGAGGAGGAGTTGTGTACGTGTTGAGGGAACGCACTTGGGAAGAGCTGGGCTAATCGAACTTGCTCAACAAGAGACACTCAGGAGGATGAGAAGAAAAGGGGTTTGAAGAGAAACGATTACAAGTTGTGAGAAAACGAAGTGGAAATAAGAGGTCACAGGAAAAAAAGAAGTGAGGACGGACATGCGGGTTAGGTTCAAGTGTGGACGCCATAAATACGAAAATCACTTGCCCTGCCTTGACTGAGTGGAAAACAAGAGTCCCCATACTGGTTTCTGGGAAGAGGTATGGGGAGGTACGGGGCAGGGAAAAGGTTCCTATTTCTAAAAAGGTTCATGTTCTTTTTCTTCCTTCCTTCCTTCCTTCCTTCCTTCCTTCCTTCCTTCCTTTCTTTTTTGTCTTTTTAGGGCCGCACCTGTGGTCCTTCCTTCCTTCCTTTCTTTCTTTTTTGTCTTTTTAGGGCCGCACCTGTGGTCCTTCCTTCCTTCCTTTCTTTCTTTTTTGTCTTTTTAGGGCCGCACCTGTGGCATACGGAGGTTCCCAGGCTAGAGATTGAATCGGAGCTGTAGCCGCCAGCCTACACCACAGTCACAGCAATGCAGGATCCAAGCCGCGTCTGCGACCTACACCACAGCTCACGGCAACGCCGGATCCTTAACCCTCTGACCAAGGCCAGGGATCGAGCCTGCATCCTCATGGATGCTAGATGCGTTTCCGCTGAGCCGCGACGGGAACGCCCACAACCACTTCTAAGTTGTCGCTTTTTTGTTGCCGTTGTCTTTCCTCCTCCCCTTATGTACATTTGTCACTCCCAGACTAGACTCTAGTTTATAGCTAAAGAACACGCTTTGCTTTCTTGAGCTTATTTACCCAGTGTCTAGTCCAGATCTCTGCCTATTCCCAGTACTCACACCCTGCAAGATAATGCTCACATCCTGCTACTCAAAGTTCCCGCCTCCTGCTTTAACTGTTTTCCAATTTGACATCCATCCACCCTCTGCTCCTGTCTCATCAGTCCTCTTCAAAGTCTCCTGGTCCTCCAGCCCCTTCCAAGTCCTGGGGCGCTGGTCCTGCCTTCTGTCCCCCTAGTGTCCACAGGGCCAGACTGTGTTCAGGATTTGGCAAGCCGACTAGAAGCACGGCTACTTGTGAGGGAGTGAGCACTGCCTGCGAATCTGGGGTAGAAAGCCAGAGCTCAGCTGCAGCCTGGGTGCCGTCTCTCTGACTCGCGTGTTTCTCTACAGCAGCACTGGGATAATAATACCTTTTCATAAAGTTGCAGACGTTATTACGTTAGTGTTATACATAAAGATGTTATAGAAACTGAAAAGTACTCTGGCTGAAATGTATTAATCCACAGTGTGATATAATGAAAAGCATACAAGAGTCGGCTTTCAGTTCCAATGCCACCGCTTCCTGGCTATGTGATCATGAATAAGTCACTTTGCAATTTTAGATTTCAATTAATCACCCATAAAAATGAGAGTAGCAGCAACTGTCCTGCCAACTTTTCGGGGCGATAAGGATTCCAAGTGAGATGCTCGCTGTAAAACTGCTTGATGAGCTGCATGTTACTATACTGATGCAAGTAGTTAAGTGGTTGAGGAACAGCCCCAGCCCCGCCACACCCAGGCCGCAGGTCCTGGGTGGGCCCTGTCCCTCTCTGTGTCTGCTTCCCCAGGTTACAGATGGAGCAGACGTGGAGACTTACAGGGCGGTTAAGGACCCAGTAAATTAATACACTCAAAGTGCTCAAAGCAATGCCTGAAACAATAATCACATAAGTGGGCTGAGCTGTCGGTGATGCTATTGTTAGCAGCATTATCATCCCGGGCTCCCAGGTCTTCAGGAAGCCTCAGATCTGAAAGAGTCCCACGGCCACAAGGAGGTGTTCCCGTCTCTGTCTCAGCAGCCACCAGTGAAGAAGACTTTCTTCTTTGCTTTGTTCCTATCTCATCTAGCCGTCTCTTGCTCTGGTGTCCTCTGATTCTCTATTTCCCCAGAAACACAACCCAGATAAGTCACTTTACACCGAGCGCAGTTCCTCCATGCTGAGAGACAGCACAAACTCCAGGCTGTTATTAGTGACTATTCTTTTATTGCCCCTGGTCTGGGTACAGACATGGCCCAGATTCAGTGGGGCCTGGCTCTCCTACAGTGTTGCGGTTCTCTTTTTAAAAGAGAACATGAAATTAGAAATATAAGAATAAAGTGGAAGTAACCTTGAAAAACTGCAAATCACTGTATCATACACTGGCTAACTTACATAATATTGTTTAGCAACTATACTTCAATTTTTAAAAAGAGATCAAAGTAATTTAATGTTGAAAAAATAAGGATGTTGTCTTTACTTAAGATGAGAAATCGCAAGTAGTAAATTTTTAAAAGCTGAAAAACACTCTCAAACATCAGCAACTCTAGAAAAATAACATATTTATGTTAACCACCTCCCAAGGCATTTAGTCATATTTTTCCAACATTCTTAGATATATATATATCAATTCTTCACAAGGTAATAATTTTATATTTTCCATAGAAAAATGAAAGATAAGTCAATGCATCCTCTAGCACGGCTGATTCTGGTAAGTTAATAGTTCAGAAGAGTTTCTTTCAGGTTCTCAAATTCTGATCATTAACGTCATGAGAATTCTTAGGATTGGGGTCCAATCTGGAAAAAGGTCTACCAAACTTCTTTCATTTGTACGCCATGATATTTGGAAGAATTTTCCAAAGGCTAGCCTCCATCTTCCTACCATTCAAACCTGGTTTTTCCTCTCTTTCCCACATATTTTCAACGCAGGGCTCCAAGGACCCACTCACATAGCAGTGTGACAGCTGGGTGACACTGGGCGTCTCATGGAAGTAGGATGGTTTCTAGAAGACAGCTCTGCATCAGAACCACCAGTAAGGATTTCATATTCACGAGAGTGACATGAACAATGTAAAGTGTGTGGGACTAAACCCAAACTAGATGTACCCCGACTCAGATTCCTCTTAGCTGGGTCCCCAAAATGCCTTCAGCCATCCAAGGGCACCAGGAACAGGGAAGCTATGGTGACTGTGATGTCAGATTAAAAGTAATGGAAGCCCTGACTACTTACAGCTAAACGGTCTTACTTTTCTATAGTTGACAAACTATGTTTTGACCGGGGGACTCCGTCTTTCCAGGGCCCTGTTTCTGCTACTGTCCCAAGGCATAAAGGTTGAGCCTTCTTAGATGTTCTGACCCCAAAGGAGCACAGTTGAGTGCACCCAAGTGAATGATCCCAACCACCGCCTTAGGGAACACGGTGAGTCACCCCTGCTGAGCATTGGACTCGCTGCAAAACCATGAGTAAGCCGTCCTTGTGGTAAGCCACTAGGATTTGGGGAGGTTTTCCGCTCAGTAGTAAATAACTAAATAGCAACAGACAACTAAATTGCACCCAGGAGTGCGGTGCTGCCACAGACACATGGCCTTGGCTCTGGGGAGAGATGCCGGCAAAGGCCAGCAAGGAAGATTAGTGAGGCCTGACAGGAGCGAGGTAAATGGGTGCATCTCAAACTTGGCCAAGAGAGTTCCAGGCAAGAGGCTGACAATGCCAAGCGGCCCCTTCCAGGTGAGGGTATTGCTGAAGATGAGCTGACCAACGTCCAAGCAGAATTTGGAGGAAACACGGGGTCCCAGGGCAGTGTCCTAGGGGGCAAAGTTTCTCAAAATAAGGCCTTAGAGAAGAGACCAAATCAAAGAGGAGGCTGCAGGACCCTTTGCTGGAAGGACCCCTCTGAAGATTTAAGGCAATGCTCCCTGACCCCAGAGCGAGGGCAAAGGACCGTGGGATCAAACTGTCCCAGAGCAGCATCGCGTTCCTGACCTGGGAAGAAATCAGGAATTATGCTGGATCACAGCGCGTGGAATAAACCCCATAAGATAACACGCAATCTTTAAAGAGCTCTGTCCTGATGAAAGAACTGCCAGGTTGGATAAGAGAAGAAATTCAAAGTGAAAACAGCAGCAAAGCTCCCCCCTTCCTGTGCTAAGCAAGCGGGCTTCAGTCATTCTGCGGGAAGCCTGGGCTACATCTTGTGAAAAAGGAACAACCGAGTCAGAAGGCAAAGCTGGGAGCCTAGACGGTAGAACCCGAAGTGGGTGCAGAAACCCTCAGAGGAGGAACTGGCCATCAAAGGAAAGTCTCTGCCCCCCGGAAAAGTGAATGGGCAGCAAAAGTCTCTAGATTTGAGAAGTGACAGGGACCAGGACCTGCTCCGTGAGTCCCGTTCCTCTCCTTTGCTGTTGGGGACGCTCCCTCTTATCACGACCTCACAAGGACCTTGTACATGTTGAACCTGGAGGAACCTGTATTTTTCAGGTCACGGTTCTTTGGGTCAAGAGGTGCCCAACCCAAGGGCCCTTCTACACATGTCCCCCATCACAGATCATGAGACACTGGACTTGAGCTTGACGCCATCATGGATGAAAGCTCGGGTGCCTTGGGAGGGGTGGATATATTTTCCACATAAGAGGGGTGTGAATTGCTGCCGTGAGAAGGCAGGCGGTGCTGGATTATCTGCAAAGGCGCCCCCAGCCTCCTGCCCTGGAGTGCCCACCGCGCTCCCATTGGAGGTAAGGTCTGTATTCCCGCCCCAGGTATCGGGGCGATGTGCTCTGACCCACGGGATGAGGGTTCTGCTCTTCTGGAAGCCAGCTGCCAGGGAAGGCGGTTCAGGCTGGAGTGCTCCTGATGAGAGACTTTGTGGAGAGGCTATGTGCGCAAGTGAGGGCCCCTGACACGTGAGGGGAGCTGTTCAGGATGTTTCGGACCCAGCTGAGCTCCCAGCTGAACACAGCTGCACGAGTGACTCCAGCTGACACCACGGGCAGCAGAGGAACCGCCGGCCCAACCCACGGAAAGACAAGAAATAAGTAATAATTTCTGCTTTAAGCCGTCTAGTGTCTAGACTGTCTGTTGAGCAGCGAAACATAATGGAAATTGAGCTTGAAGCTTACATTTCATCACCTCGGTGGGAAATCCAGCGCGGGTACAGAGAGGCGCAGGGTGCAGGGGGGAGCAGTGACTCTCGCACGTGCCGCCAAATGAGGAGCAGCGCTGAGTCTCTGTGCAGGTGATGCTCCGTGGTCCAGGCCCTGACCCGCCCGACTCTGCTTCTCTGCTCTGCCCCCCGGCAGGGCACGCTGACCCCTCCACTGCATCACTTTCTTGTTCAGGCTGGGTCTGGCAAATGCCTCCCCAAGGTGCCCTGTTTTCTCTGTTTCCTCTATGCTTCGGGCTGAGCCCTGACAGCGGCCAAGGCTTCCAAGCCACAGACCCTGGAAGGCAGACCCCGCTTCCTTGACCATAGCTCTCACTTGGCTCCAGTTAAAACCATCTTCCCCCCCCTCCCGTAGGCTTAGAGGCGGTGACAGATTCCTTTGACTGTGAATCACTGTGAATTTCTGCTGGCTTTCCTTTAACCCATGTGCAAACTTTGCAAACCTCCTCTTCGTGACCCTACCTTTTTTATTATTATTATTATTTGTCTTTTTTAGGGCTGCACCTGAGGCATATGGAGTTTCCCAGGCTAGGGGTCCAATCGGAGCTGCAGCCACCAGCCTACGCCAGAGCCACAGCAACTCAAGATCCAAGCCGCTTCTGGGACTACACAACAGCTCACGGCAACACCAGATCCTTAATCCACTGAACGAGGCCAGGGCTCAAACTCGCATCCTCATGGATACTAGTCGGGTTCATTAACCACTGCGCCACAATGGGAACCCCATCCCTACCTTCTTTTGACCCAAGTGGAGTTTTGCTGTCTGCTGCTCCCCTGACCGAAACTCCCCCCTGACCGAAACTCCCCTATGTTCAGTCCTTCATCCCGAGTCCTAATCAGCGGAAAGAAAAATGAATATGTAAGATGAAGTCACAGATACTGGATTTCAATCTGTGGTTTATAATTTCGTAGCTCGGTGACCTAGAACTAATCAATTAACTTATCTGACTCATAATTTCCTCAACGGAAACTGGAAACGACAATAATCTACTTTGCAGATTTATGTTTGCGGCATCCAGGAATCATACTCTTGGTCCTGAGTATGGCACGTGCTGGGCACAATATTGAAACACCCCAGGGCATCTTTCCAGAATTCAGCAGGCACCGAGACATCCAAACCCTAACAAGAGTTTAAAATTGTGAAACATAATGCTTGGACTGGTTTCGCCTGGTCAACACAGCAGCGGGAGTCCAGGGTCCCAGGCCTCAGGAGACAATGTCAAAACGGCTTTCTGGGGGTGGAGCTGGGACTGGACTGCAGGAAACAAACCCGCCCTTTGCCGGGGGTTCCTAATGACGCACAAACAGGTGGGCACTTCTCAAAATGAAGACACGGTGGCAGTAAGCAGCGTAACCGGGGTAGTCTGTTATCTGAAGATCTCTTTGTCACCAGAGGGCCTCTCCAGCTGTCTCTGTGTGCTTTGCATTATTTATGGCCCATCCAGGTTCGGCATCCCGTTCTCTGTCTGCTTTCTGAGATGGGCAGCAGGAAACGGGAACCCTGACTCGGCGATTTTGAGCTTGGCTGAAGCAGCGGGCAAGGGAGAAAGGGAAGCCGGCGACGAAGGTCACCAGAAAGGAAAAGAGGACCCCTGGGATGGGTGACAATCAACCATGGGCAAGTGGAGATGCTCAACTCGATGGCGAGAGAAAGTGACTTAGGAAACCGCTTCCAGATCCCAGTGGAGCTGGGAGCAGGGGTGGTATGGTGCACGGTTCCTTTAAGTCCTTGTCCATGCCCGACCAGCGAGGCGTGATCTGGGAAGTCCATTCCTGTCGGGCTTCAAAGGGTTCATCAGAGACAGAGCTGGGGGGCTGCGGGTCCGGGAGCAGAGGGCACCCAGTCTGGGAAACCTCCCATTGGTGAAAGTGGATGAGCTGGTGGCGGGGGTGGGGGGGAGGGTTGGGGTGGCCCTGAGGACCACAGGTAGGGAAGATGGGGCTGAGTGACACTGTGGTGCAATCCATTTCCTTGGGAAGCCGTCACCGGGCCCACCATAGCTGTCCCTGCTGCCTGGAGCTGGGCTTCATACGGCCCCGCGGGTGGAGTGAATCAGCAAAGCCACCTCCACCCCCATTTCCACTCCTCACATCTGACCCACTGCCAAGTTCTGGAGACAGTGGAACCCCGCGTTCGTCTTCCTTTCTGCCCACCCGCAGTAATGCTCCTGTCATCATTATCATCATCGCCAGACACTTCGTCTTTGCCAAGTGGCCTTCCTCCTGCACTCTCTAGCAGGAAACCAATATTAACTAAGCCTCTGCTTGGTATTTAAAATGTGGTATCTAAATTAAGCCTTACAACAACCCTGTCATTTTCCAGAGGATATTACATGCTCAAAGACATAAAATAATTCATCCAAGGTCACACAACTCATCACAGGCAAAATGTGGATCACAATCTGCTCCGAGGCTCTCCTAGAAATAGAGACCAGCGCCCTCTTTCTCTCCCTCACAACCGTGCCCTTGAAGTTGCATTCAACCTTGGAGGCCGTTAGTCATTTATAAGGTTCCGTAATCACATGTGCATTGCAGGAGCTTGGGGTCAACAGGATCAAGAAAAGTAAAATACACACCTCGGCACCGTATATGACACGTGGAGATAAGATAAAATTAAGTCCCAGGTTCCCCTGGGGATGGCTAGAGGGTACGCTGAAACCCCGGGGTCTCAAAACTCCCTCTGCGAGTTTTGACGGATTACTGATTCATAGCTTATTCTCAGCTGCAACACAGATCTTTACTCTGTTTGGGAATTAGTGATCCTGCCCCGTGTCCTCAGACCCGAACACACTGGGTGGTCAAAGACTAAGGCTCAGCCCTCTTCTGGGGCTCTAAGAAGCTGCCGTGCCTCATTTGTCCTCCTGTCCCCACCGCAGACATTCTCCTGGAGTCGCTGAGGTTGGGTGGGGTTGAGCTTCCTACTCCCCAGCCCCCATCAGGCCTGCAAAATACTCTTTACATAATGCCTAACGCGTCCCCAGCACAGAAGAGCCCCTCTCTAGCTTTCTTTTGGAACCCCCAATTCTCCCTGCCTCGCTATATGTGTCATGGTCTTTATCCCTCCTTCTAGCCTCCTTGTGGCAAGAGCATTGTAGACTTGGATGATAACAGGCACAAATAAGTATCTTTTGATGTTGGCCTAGGGGGTTGATGCCCTGAAGGTTGAAAGTCAGAAGCATCCCTGGGAAAAAGAGGTTCGGGTACCACATGAGAATTAGAAGAATGGAATCCACTCAGCCCCTAGGCACTGATTTGGCCACGCGTTCTATGGCAGCTGCTTTCATGCATCATTGATCCTTTCAACGACTCTCTGATGCAAGTGTCAGTAATTCCCCACCCCCCCACCCCCGTACCCAACTTTCAAGTGTGAGGTCATGAGCTATTTATCACCAAGGCAAGAGCGGTGTGGTTCCCTCGGACCATCATGCTTCCAGCTCCCTTTCCATGACTGTGTTTTTGAACTCCCTGGGCATGGACCAGTCTCTGCCATGTAGAAGATACTTAGAAAATGTTTGTAGGATGGATGACGAGGGAATGCGTGACGGTCACACCAATACCTTTAGGACTGAGCCCCAGATGGGAAGAGTAAGAGGGTCTCAGCGCAGTGGCAACTTGGCTTTTGTTGCCCTTGGGAAGGGGGCAGCACTGATGCAGGGACAGGAAGGTCCCAGGTTGCCGCCCCCCCCCCCCCACTTCCTGGCAGACCATCCACCTGGGGTGACTCGGGAATGGTTCAATATTATCAGCCTCCCTCACCTATGTCCGCACCTCAGCCCCCTGCCAGCTCTCCTGCCAGGAGACTCAGGGTGCGTGCATGACACAGAGCTGTGTCCTAGAGCTGAAGCTGGGACTTCCCTGCAAAGTTAGAAGACTGGACCATTTCTCCTTTTCCAGTATTTGCAGTTGAAAAGGAAAATCTACTCCTGGCTACATGCCATCTCCCGTCCTTTACTGGTTCGCTCACAGTCTCACCTTTAAATTGAAAGAGCTTCCTTCCAATCTCTCTCTCTCTTCTTTAATACGGAATTTACCAATAAGAGGAATTCAGTCAAAAGATTTCTGGCGTGAAGCAATTGCTGTTTGCGTAGATGATGGGACACTTAACATAATGCAGGCAGAAAATGAGCCTGTAATCACTGCTTTCTTTTGGATCGGCTTTAGATGTATTTAAGCCCAAGAGACATCCCCAGAGACTGTGCCCCTGGGACTCAGTCCCTCCCCCTCCTCACTTCCTTGGGTTTTGTTGTCTCCAGCGAGGAAAATTAGGGCACCGTGGCTATTGAGATGCTTGTGTTCAGCCAGTGAGATGTTCACAGAGAAAAAAATGACAGCCACTGCCTGTGATTTGGGATGATTTCACGGCTTGAATTATCTCGTGGCTTGTGGAGGAAATGCCAAGGCTGTCAGCTCTGCCTTGCCATGCCTCTACCCAGCCCTTCACTGCCAAGGGCAGGCTCCGAGTTCCCCACCCTTCTTTTGCTGGATCCAGAGTAAAGGGCCTGGAAAGCACAGGGGACCCCTGGCTAAGATGCGGGATGAAATGTGGCAGGCAGAGTGGATCTCTGCTTCTGCTGCTTCTGGTCACGCTCAGCAAAGGCCTCAAAGAGACTGTGTGGCTGAGAACCGCCCAGGGGAGCGGGGCACGTGGAACCCAAGAGCCTCACGGTTTTCACCAAATTCCTGCCCGTTTAAGAACTTCATTTCCACTTGCAATGCCTTTCCTTCTGCCTTCATCTTCCCTTTGACCAAAATCCAAACGTCTAGCCTGACTGGATCTGTTGAGCTGACCTTGACCTGTTGAGTCAGTCTGGGGCCCCAGACCTCAGTCTGCACACCGATGAAATGGGAACACATCGTCTCCTCCTTCGAGTTTATGAGAGGCTTCACTAAGAATGTAGGAACCTGATGTGTGACCAGACAGCCTTCTAGAGACGTGTTACTGCAGACAGCGGGGTGCGTCTGGGAGCTCAGGATGTTTTAAACACCCTGCTTTGTTAAAAAGCCGTGGGGGGGGGAGCACCCTGAAAGCTGTGTCTGACTCTAAGATCCAGAGGCGGAAGCTAAGTCACTGTCCTCGTTTGAGCCTCGACCTTCAGCCTCAGCTTAAACACATCTGCATAATCCAGATCATGCCAGTGTCAGGCAGGTCCTCCTTTGGGACAGGAAACACCCCAACGACCAACACAACTAAAGCTAACACCAGTGTCTTTTGTTACCTCTCCAAGAATGGAAGAGAGATGATGGAACCAAACAGACTTCTTAAAACCCACTCTCCCCGGCTTGCGCTTTCTCTCTGACACACAGCATGGAGCTCCCTTGAACTTACTTTCTCTCCCAGCCCCAGGGGGCTCAAATCTCCCCCCCACAGCCGCCCCCACCGCCCCACAAATTGTGCTCACACAGAACTGGACTGCTCCTCCCTCCTTCCCTGGGTCTCAGCTTTTTTTTTTTTTTTCCTCCCTGAGTTTTCAGCCTCATCCCCCTCCAGCGCCAGCTTCCGCCAGCTCAGGCTAGTCGACCCAGTGTCCCAAATTTGCATCACAAAAGCTTATCGGAAGATTCGCTCTGGCGAAGGTAGGATTCTCTTCCGGAGGGTAGAAGGACTGAGCGGGAAGGATAGGAGAGAAGGGAAATAGCATTCTCTTTGTCACTCGCGTCCGGGCAAAGGACCGTGAAGACTGCCATGGTAATGACTACGTCCCCATCAAACAGGACTGAGGACACACCCCGGAGTGGTTAAAGACGCTCTTCCAGCTCACCCCGGAGGGTGCAGAAAATGCAATGTCAGCCCCAAACAGGTGAAAGCAAGGGGATGTCACACTTTTGTCAGTCTGTTGGACGAAAACCCGGAGCGGTTTTGGCCCATGAATATGTATCATGGGCGTGTCTTAGTGCTCATCCTCGTCCTTGGTGCTCAGCAGACGGCGGGTGTGTTTGGGATCTGCTACACACTATACCTGGATGTTGTGATGGGGGACCAAGCCGCACAGATGCTGTCAGAAGGCGTAAGACATAGTCTGGGGAGTGGCAGCTCTCCATCTCCCTCGGTCCTGGGCCGAGGGCCATGCTCTCACAGAATACAAAAGGTAGCTCTAATGAGTAAGACAAAAAGGGGCTTGACCGGCAGTGGTCATTAATGTTCCCATTCCCAGGGCCATTAACCTTGGGTTCCTCGGCCGGACTCCAACCAGGTTAATTGCACACCACCTTCTTGGACTCCCTCCCGCCCTGACAGCTGTATTCAGCGCCTGGTGTAGGAAATGCAACCAGCATCTGTCTTCGTTATCAGCCTGAGGATGTTGCCAGCCTTACCAACTCCCATATTTTAGCAATTTTAGGATGAGTAGGGGGCCTGGGGGGGGGTTAAAGGGCTCCCAAGGAAATAAGTCTTCCTAACCAGGGTGCCTGTTCCTCCATGGTGCTCCAGAGAAGCGGATCAGACACCCTCTTGGGGAACCGCGTGGCCGCATGTCAAGAGAAGACATGGTAACGCAATGCTGTGGGGTTCATCAGGATTGTGGGGCGGTCCGGGCTGTTGGAGAGCTCAGCTGTGTGGCCGCCTTCGCTGGCCTAGGGGACACTCGGGGCCCTCAGCTCCTTCCTGCACCTTCAACAAGTGATGTAACACTTAGACGCTTGAGACTCTTGAGCATCTTCGTCTCCTCGTGTCATCACTGGTCCCATCGGTCCCTGCCCCCATGCTGGCTGCTTCCACTCCTTTCCCTCTTCCACATGAGCCCGCTCCCTCACCCCCACCTGCCTTATAGATCCCCAACCCGGAAACGGTCCCAGGGCCTCCTCCTCTGGGCACCTTCCTTTGCCCAGAGATAAAAATCACACAACAGTGCAGACTGGAGTTGTGCAATGTGGCCTTCAAGCGCAGAATGTCTGCGAGGACCACTCCAGATCCACACACTCTCTTTTTTCTTCTTTTTTAGGGCCGCACCCGAGGCATACGGAGGTTTCTGGGCTAGGGGTCGAATCGGAGCTGCACCTGCTGGCCTGCGCCACAGCAACAGCAACACCAGATCTGAGCCGCAATTGCGACCTACACCACAACTCACAGCAACGCCAGATCCTTAACCCACTGAGTGAGCCCAGGGACTGAACCCGCATCCTCATGGATACCAGTCGGATTCTTTACCGCTGAGCCGCAACGGGAACTCCTCTGCACACTGTCTTTGTCAGCCCCCCTCCCCTTCTCTTAACCTTTATTCTCCTGCTAAAGACTCCCCCCAACCCCGTCTTCTCAGAAAGCAATACTTCCTCCAACTTCTCTAAGGAAATTAGAGCTATCAGGCAACTCCACTTGAATTTCATCCACCCTCCCTCCTGTCTGATTCTCTACATCAGCAGGTATTCCTGCCCACTCGGTCCTTTTCTCCAGCCAAGCGCTGCCCCGTATACAACTTTCTGACACAGCCAGCAGCCTCCCTGCTTCCGTGTGCTCCCCTCATAGGTCCCAGCTGCACAGGCAATTCATTTAGAAAGCCCCCACTCAATTCCCTCCTAGATTCCCAAAAGCCGCGATGTTTTTTTTTTAGGTCAAATTTTGCACTGGCAGAATATATTACATCTGCATCAAGCCAGGATGTAAGGCAAAAAGGAGCTTCGGGGGATGGACAGAAATGAGTTTCTGGGCCCTGGGGAGCTGGAGACAGAGCTGCCGGCTCCCCCGGGCAGACCTGTGCCCCTCCAGCACCGCCCTTTTCCGAGGCTGGCTGGGTGCCCTTTATGACTTTTTCCCCAGGTTCTCCGCTGTAGAGGCTCACTGCGATTTCCCGCCATCTACTCTACAGGAATCCCTTTTCTAGCACTGCTTTATTTTAAACCACCCCTATTTTAGAAACCGCTGGAGCTTGGAAACCAATTTCCATGCTTATTCCAAAGCATGTGTAGCATTTAGGCAAGTGGTACACAAGCTGTATGTGCGTTTCATCGTGGGAGACCCCAGCGCAGTGCGCTCAGGGGGAGGGCTGGAGGCGGGGTCTGCCTTTGGCGAAAACTCCTAGCAGAAAAAGGCAAACTTTGGTGGAAAGTTCTCTGGGAAGCAAGTCACTTTGAGAAGCAGATCGTGCGGTCCTTTGATGGAGACAGGCTCCACAGTGGTACCCGAGTGCATCCTACGCTGACATTCTGACGCCTTCCGCTCTTTCACCCCCAGGCCTATTCCTGGGCCTGGAGAGGGTGAGGAGAATGAAGGACTTGGAACAAAATTTAAGGGAGTGCCCCTAAAAGACAGTGATCGAGGTAAACCATAATTTAATGCAGCATTTTTTAAATCGCCAAAAACCGTAATGAATACACTCAAAAAAATTTTTTTGGTCTTTTTATCTTTTTAGGGCCGCACCCATGGCATATGGAGGTTCCCAGGCTAAGGGTCCAATCAGAGCTATAGCCGCCAGCCTACGCCACAGCCAGAGCAACTTGGGATCCGAGCTGCATCTGAGACCTACACCACAGTTCACGGCAATGCTGGATCTCTAATCCACTCAGCGAAGCCAGAGATCAAACCTGCATCCTCATGGATGCTAGTCAGGTTCACTAAGCGCTGAGCCATGACAGGAACTCCAAAATTTTAAATAAAGCCAGAACCAGTACATTATACCACGTCCAGCCATACTGGAGCCAGAGGCAAAAAGAAAAACTGGTCATAGTGATCTGCCTCTGTTTTAAAATTTGATGAGTTTTCAATTATGGGGGTTCTGCTCCTCAAAATATTGCATGAAAATGTTACGCATCTTTGCGACACAGTATGGCCATGCCCTGATCCTGTCCCCACACACACCACCTATCATGACCCTCACCTTGGCCTCCCAGTTACCTTTCCAATTTCTGCTTTCCCTCCACACCTGCTCCTACCGGCGCCCAGGTCACTTCATCATCTCTTTCTTGCATTAGCATAATAGCGTCTACTTCGTCCACTAATTTCCAGAACTCCCTCTTCCTATATGGCTGATTCCACTTTAAGGAACTCCAGCCTTCCTGGCCACAGCCTCTCTCTCTCAGTTTTGCCTCAGGCAACTCTTACTTTGCCTCCGTAGCCTTATCTCTCACCGAGTCCTCTTCCAGGCTCCTCAAATACCCCATCAATGCTCACCCTTACGGCGCCCTGCACCTGGCATCTCAGTTTCCTGGACCTTCCGTGCTCTCACTACCGCTCTCCCATCTTCACACGTGCTGTTCTCTCTGCCTGGAATGCTTATTTCTTCCTTCTGTCTGGAAACCTTGCTCCTTGCGTCAAGTTCTCTTAGAACACACTTTCCGGAGTTCCCGTCGTGGCTCAGAGGAAACGAATCTGACTAGCATCCACGAGGACACAGGTTCAATTCCTGGCCTCACTCAGTGAGGTAAGGATCTGGCATTGCCATGAGCTGTGGTGTAGGTTGCAGACACGGCTCGGATCTGGTGTTGCTGTGGCCGTGGTGTAGGTCAGCGGCTACAGCTCTGATTCGACCCCTAGCCTGGAAACCTCTGTATGCCGTGGGTGTGGCCCTAAAAAGACAAAAGACAAAGAAACAAATAGAAAAGAACATTGTTTTCCGTTGCATTGTCTCCCCTAAAATGCTTTTCCAGGACAGGGAGACTGTTTCGACTTCATCCCTGTATTGAAGGCCTAGAGCAGGTGCTCAGAAGTGTGAGGGTCATATAGATGAGTTAGGAACAACTGAGTAGTTGAGTCATTATGGTCAGAAGGTTTACAGATAGGCTTTTGTTAAGCTCCCAGTCGCGCAAGGTGGCGTGCAGGGCACTGGTGGGTTTCCTGGTGACCTCCGTAAGCTGGGGGCTGCCTGGACCCTGCCTCTTACCCCTCCCCCGCAACACAGGCACAGCACAGAGAGGAGCCCCATGGAACTGAAAAGCTGGCAGTGGGTTACATGGAAAAGTGCTTTGTAACTTGCACAGGGTTGAGACGCCCCCTTTTCAATTAATTTCTGTGTCATTGGCTAGAACAGGCCATCTTTGAAATCCCCAAAGAATAGCCCAAAGAGGAAAGCCATTACCAATAAAAGGAAAACCCATCTGCAGTAAGGGGGCTGGAGTTGGGTGTCATGAGACCAAAACAATTGTCAGATGCCTGTTGTGTTTAGACTCTAAGGTGAAGACAGGAAAACTTCACTGCCTGTGTGTCGGGCTGGGCAGGAGAAAGGCTGCGTGCGGTGGGCGCGGGCCAAGCATGACCTTTGTTCAAAGTCTTCCCTCTTAGACTCTCAGAGTTTAAAAGAGCTGTTTTCACTCAAGGGTCTTGAGGCTCTTTCCTCTCTTTTTTACTGTCTTGATAAATCCTTTATTGGTGCAGCTGTCTTACAAAACTGGCCCAGAACACACATAAACCCCACTGATCGAAAGTTGTAAGCCTGCCCTCCCCCTCCTTGTTCTGGGGCCTGTAAATACCTGAGAATGATTAGAAAACAAAGAGGGGGCTGGCCCCAGCCCTGAGTGTGGTTCTCCCTTTCTTCTCCCCCTCTCCCAGCGGGCCGGCCGTGGGCCAGGGGGTCAGCTGGTCCAGGGTCTAGACAAACGGGGAGGCAGCCTCTGACCCCCAGCACATTTCAGGGCCCAGGTATGCCATCCGCTGGCCTGGTTTCAGAACCCCGGCTCGACCACTCACTTGCTCTCTGGTTTCATAACTCATCAGGTTGAACATGCTGAATTGACAGGCCACAGGTTAACCTGACAAAGTGGGGAACAGATTTAGAATGAGTTTTCGAGAAGAATATGCCATGGGCAAGAACATACCACAGGGTGAAAAGTTAAACAGTAAATTTTTAATAGAGATTCAGTTGCTTTAAGCGCTTCTAGACCAACTAACAGTAAGGGACCTGTTTCTTCCGTCCCTCCCTCCCCCCTCTCCTCCCTCCCTCTGCAAACATCTGCACTGAGTACCGACCAAGGGCCACAGGAATGGGAACACTCACAGCGGGGCCTGTGCCCACACTGGTCCAGTATAAGCGAAGTGGCCTGGTGCTCTCCGGCAGCGGATGTTCAAAACAAGTCTGTTGAATGGGTCTTCCTCTTCCCGCCTCTCTTCCTTCTCTTCCCGCCTTTTGATGGTAACATAATTTCTCCCTCTCTCCACCTTCAGTGACCTCTAGAGTACTAAGTGTGTTACCTTTATGTTTTCTTTCTAAAGTTCTGATGATGCATGGGTCCATCTGATAGCACTAAACTATCTATCATTGACAGCTTTTTTTTAAATGAAATAAACACAGGGCTCCATGGGGGGGGGGGTGTAATTCTATATTACTCAAGAAATATTTTTTCTCTCTCTCTCTTTTTTTTTTTTAAAGTGACCTGGGCATTAACCTGATTCCTAACCTACTAACATCACCCACATAACTTGACAAAGTTAGTCCCGTGACACGGACAGTTGCATGGATGTTTTCACAGCTCTCTGGGTAGCGACCCCTCTCCACCTCCTCAGGGTTTAATCCTGTATCCCACTTCACCGAGAGCCTCACTCTCATCCAACTGCCATGATTCCCTTTCTCAGTATGCGGGAACTGTAAGGGTTTATGGAATTAACCTCCCCTACAGAAATTTACAGGGGATTCTCCAAAAACAGAAGACAAAGGTAATCAAAGGAATGACCCAGCGATTAAGTAATTTTAAACAATAAGAGATCACTAGGTACGAGCTTTCCTAAGCCCCATTACGTGAGGCACGTGGGCAGACACCCATCCCCGTCAACTCATAAGGCTGGCCTTGACCTGACAAATTTGTGCCCTTATGTTTAATTAGGAAGGATTGCGCTCCGCCAACTGAGAGGACAGATCAGAGAGCTGATGGCGGAGGAGAGAGGATGCAGGATGCTGTGGCTAGAAGGGGTGCCCCGAGCAGAGGGCTCAGAAACACTGACTCATTGTAGGCTGGGATAATTGCAAGCAGCATGATAGTCACTGAACGTAAAGGGCAAGGGGAAGCCCTGAGGTGGAGAAATGTGCTGCCGTCACATAAATTACATCTTTCTGTTTACCATGGAAAAGCCTCAGATTTGTCCAGTTGAATATGGGCCCTCATGGAGTTGGCTCAACATTGGAGAAACACTGGCGTGGGAGCAGCATGGAGGCCGTGTTGGGTGGGGCGGGGAATGGGCAAGAGTGGGGACGAGGAGAGCAGAGAATGAACTAGAGAAGCTAAACTAAGACAGGGCATCAGGAGTGACAAATGGGGAGGATAGCTTCCTTTTTTTTTTTTGTCTTTCTAGGGCCACACCCACAGCAAATGGAGGTTCCCAGGCTAGGAGTCAAATCGGATCTGTAGCTGCACACCTACACCGCAGCCAGAGCAACGCCAGAACCAAGCCACGTCTACAGCTCACGGCAACGCTGGATCCTTAACCCACTGAGGGAAGCCTGGGATCGAACCTGTGTGCTCATGGATCCTAGTCATATTCCTTTCCATTGAGCCATGACGGGAGCTCCAAAAGGGGGATACCTTTGATGGAGAGATTCCAGGACTGGTGACTGCTGGTAAACGGAGCTCTGTAGAAAGACGACTATTAAAAAGGCCAGGTTCCTGGCTGGGCTACCGAACAGGTGGAGACGCTACAAGTCAAGAGAGAAAATTCAGAAGAAAACAGCCCAAGAGACAGAGACCATGAAGTCCACACTGGATGTGAAGAGCACGAAGCAGATGTGTGCGGAGGCACGCAGGTGACTGTCTGGCAGACAGCTGAACGTGCAGGTGTCAGACTCATGGACCAGAGAGAGAGAGAGATGTGGAAACGACTAGCATAGAAGTAGAGCTTCAAATCCGAAGTGTAAATCAAACTGGCAAGGACAGCATGGAGAGAATGAAGTGAGATAACGGCAGAACCCCAAGAAAGCAACTTTTTTTTTTTTTGGCTTTTGTCTCTTTCAGGGCCACACCCACGGCACATGGAGGTTCCCAGGCTACGGGTCTAATCGGAGCTGTTGCTGCCAGCCTATGCCAGAGCCACAGCAACGCCAGATCCGAGCCGCATCTGCGATCTACACTTCAGCTCATGGCAACGCGGGATCTTTAACCCACAGAGCAAGTCCAGGGATCAAACCTGCAACCTCATGGTTCCTAGTCAGATCTGATTCCACTGCGCCATGATGGGAACTCCAAAACCAACCTTTTTAAGCTGACAATTTTTGCTGTTCTTTTTTGGGGGATGTATCCACGACATGTGGAAGTTCCCGGGCCAGGGATCGAATCGGAGCTACAGAGTGATACCAGATCCTGAACCCACTACGCCACCAGGGAACTCCCAAGATGATAACTGGAAAAGCAAAGGAGGTGCGGAAGGGAGAGGACTCTCAGGATAGAGGGAGTGGTTAGTGTCATGGACTCTTACAAAGACATGAGAAGGGGATATGCTCCGAGAACAATCAGAGACGACCCAAAAGTGCTCTGTAGATTTTGTCAGAATAGGAGGTCACAACTCCTGGCTTTCAGGAGGGCAACTGCGGTGACACGGTGGGGATGAAGGTCGGATTATGGTTACTTGAGAAGTGAATATTGAGGTCATAAGGTGCCAACAGCAGGGGTGTGGACTACCCTTGCAGGAAATCTGGATGATAAGGAAAGGAAAGATATATGGCAAGTATTGGAAGAGGACAAAGGTTTAAGCATTATTGCTTTTATTTATTTATTTATTTATTTTTGCCTTTTATTTCAGGGCCGCACCCAAGATATACAGAGGTTCCCAGGCTAGGGGTTACACCGCAGCTGTAGCCACCAGCCTATGCCACAGCCACGCCAGATATGAGCCTCGTCTGCGACCTACACCACAGCTCACGGCAACGCCTGATCCTTAACACACTGAGTGAACCTGTGTCCTCAGATTCGTTCCCACAGCCACGATGGCAACTCGGCTTTTCTTAATTTTTAAGAAAAACTTGACAAGGTTGAAAAAAAGTGAGTGGAGAAAAAGCTGTCAAACGGAAGAAGAGGTTAAAGATGCTGGAGAGAGAGGGACGAGATGAATGGACCAAGGTTCCAGGGGACGTGGGGGAGCCCGGAACAGTGGGAGAAATGGCAGGATCAGCCCTTAGTAGGGGACAGACACCTTCTCCTCTGAGATGAGGGAAATGGAGGAGATTGTAGCCACGCCTGGTGGTTAAGCATCCAGAGTGGTTTGGTTTGGGGTAACCAGGGGCGGGGTGGGGGGACAGGAGAGGAAGCCAGTGGACTTGCAGTGCCAGCACAGAGGAGGGCGGCCATGCAGCAATGCTCGCTCCCGCTTCCCCTCCCGTAAGGCAGTTATGCTTCCAAGTTGCTCAGAACAAGTCTCCTTGTGGTCAGGACATTCTCAGTCACATCCCACCTCCAGTTTTTCTGATATGATTTACAAGCTGCCCAGCCCGGCCTCTCCACTGAGAGGATGAAGGGTCTCTCTACCTGGGACCTCCCCAGGTGCTGCTAGAGAAAAACTGAGCCCCCTAGCAGGGAATGCGAGAAAAATCAAGAGTCTGGAGAATAACCCCTCACCCCCTGTTTCACAGCCCCTCCTTCCCCATCCAGGGTCCATCCATTCTGCTCATGGACCCCAGGAGGAAAAATTCTTAGAGCAACTGGCAAAGCCCAGGACATTTGGGTTTTGGCTTGGAGCCCCTCGTGCCACAGCCTGAGGCACCCTGGGTTGTCCTGGCCTCAGAAGCAGCTTAAAAACATCCTGCTCTCTGTTCCAGCCTGGCAGCTGGCCCCTAAGCCCATAAAATCAGGTTTCAGGGCATGACAGTGACATGTCTGAAAGCCAGCTGTCTACACGCAGGTATCTCACTGCATGAGTTAATAGTTATATAATATTTGGAAGGAAGCTTAGAAAACAGTAATCACCGTGTAAATATTAGCTACTATTATCATTATTAGTATCGTGACGGCTCCTCATATTTGCTGCAGGACTGAAATCTATTTCATGCCTGCAGTGGAAACTCAAACATTTTGCACATTAATTAATCCATGTGACATACAGGAAGCTCGAAAAGGGATTGAGCAGTGGCTGAAGCCCTGGCACAGCTGGAATTCACACAGGATTTGCAGTCACATCAACACGGGTCTGAAGCCAATAGCTGCCACTCATGAACTGTGTTTTCTTAGCCTCGGCATCTCTGTCTGTCTAATGGGTATGTTACACTCTACCTTAGGGAGGTGCCTTCATGGCTTAGCAGTTAACTAACGCGACTAGGATCCATGAGGTTGCGGGATCGATCCCTGGCCTCAACCAGTGGGTTAAGGGTCTGGCGTTGCCGTGAGCTGTGGTGTAGGTCACAGAGGCAACTCGGATCCCGCGTTGCTGTGGCTGTGGTGCAGGCCAGCAGCTGTAGCTCTGATTCAACCCCTAGCCTGGGAACCTCCATATGCCACAGGTGTGGCCCTGAAAAGTACAAAAACAAACAAATAAAAAACTCTACCTTAGAAGATGTCTACGACCTGACACCATTATTTAAAAACAAAAAGTTAGAAACAAAAACATCCCTCTTCTTAGATGATAAAAACAGTGCTGAAATTGTTTGAATAAGTGGCTGTGCCTTTCTTTGGCACCTAACATTTTCTCTCTTGCGTTGCGTAATTATGGCCCTCTTGAAAGTTCTTCTGCCTATCACCCAGTCCCCAGCATACACACATACACACACGTACACACACACACACAGACACACACATACACAGACACACACATATACATACACACACACATGTACACAGACACACACACACACACACACAATCAAGAAACGTTAGGTTCTGAACACATTACATCAGGAACCAGGGAGTGTTTCTGTTCGCGTGATCAATCCTCCTTTCTTCCTTTTCAAACCTGTAACCTGATTCCCTTTGTCCCTGGTTGTCCTCAACACTTTTGCAATAGTTTCCTGGACCTGAGTGATGCCCAGAGCCCTTCCAGGGAGCAGGTCTGACACGAGTGGGGTATTCCCAAGGCAATTACACAAAGAGGGCTGGCTTCCCCGTGTGTCTCCCAATTAAACACCCGCTCAGAAATGCACTCAAGGGAATCCCGCTGATGTCAGCAGAAAGAAGAGACAATTACAGCCTCTGACTGGGCCAGCTTATTGTTATTTATAATAGGCAGCGTTCTGACTGGGGAGCCAGGGCAGAGAGAGAGAGGCTGGTGTGAAGTACTGCCTGTTAATTGAAATGTCTTAGTTTCAGGAAGCCAGTTGGAATTCGGGCTGTGTGCCTGTGTTCCCAGTGTATTCCCAGGCTAGGCGGGTTTTTATTCCACTCCCTTCCAGGCCTTGGAAGGGATGACCTCCTTCCCAGGCTGAGCAGGTCTCATGAACCCCCACATCCCAGCCGGGCAGACCAAGCTCCCAGGACTGCGTCCTCCTCCTCTGAAGCACGAGCAAGGCCAGGCCATCCTGAAGACCTGGGGACAAGTCCACACCTGCCCACCAGCCATCGGTCAGAAGTCCTTGAGAAAGGCCAACTCGCCTCAACTTGCACCCCCCACCCCCCATCCCCCGCAACTTTACTGGAATCCTCAGACTTAGACTTAGGTCTCTTTTTTTCTTTTCTTTTTAGGGCCTCACCCTCAGCATATGGAGGTTCCCAGGCTAGGGGTCAAATCAGAATTGCACCTGCCGGCCTTGCCACAGCCACAGCAATGCCAGATCCAGGCCACATCTGCAACCTACACCACAGCTCACAGCAACACCAGATCCTTAACCCACAGAGTGAGGCCAGGGATGGAACCTGCATCCTCATGGATGCTAGTTGGATTCGTTTCTGCTGAGTCATGATGAGAACTCCTAAACTTAGATCTTACTACCAATTCCTTGCCTTTAAAACCTTCTTCCTCTGGGGCAGGTTTGGGTACGATTCCCTGTTGTAATCTCTCAAAACTCTGATTCTCACTATCAGATGTAACCATTGCAATTCAACAAATTTGTGTGATTATGGTGTAATATTGATATTTTCCCCATCTATGGATCAAAGCCGTGCGGGCAAAGACTGCTCTTGTCTTAACATCCTTGAGCATGGTGCCGGCATGCTGTATAAAACTCCGTGCATATGGGTGGAATGAGTGAATGAATTAACCCAGCAAAATCTTCCCGGGAAGGCAAGCAGATACCTAAAACTATGTATTTAGAGGAAACACAGAATTCTTCTGGGGGCTTGCCACCTGTTGGCTGACCTAGGTCATGGCCGCCTCCCACACTGCTGTTGATGGGCTAACGACACTCTGAGGCAAATAATATTTCAGCTGGATTCAGTGTGGACACCCCCATCTGATTTTTTCAGGCATCAAAAGAGCCTCTGCGCTGTTTCCAGCCCGGTGCTAATCTGCAGACGATGCACACGCCTGCGGCAGGTTCCTTGACGGCCCTGAGCTGGGATACCCCAAGGGAGATGAGAATTCAACTCAGGAAACGCACCGTAGCTCAGAAACGGATTACAGGGTCTGGACGGCGCAGGTAGCGCGAGACGGAAACGCAGGGGTTAACCGACATGGCTTTTCTGCTTCTCTCTCCGCAAAAGGCTGGCTGCCTTCTCTTTCAAGTTCACGGGTCCCTGGCCTTTCCCTGTCCCTCGGGACCTGGTGTATCTTTGCTGCATGCAAATGACCCACTGTGCCTCTTCCTGCTCTGAGCCGCGCACCCCTCCTGCCCAGCTACCAGGGCAGATCTGACTTCCCAGAGCACAGCCCAAGGACTAGGGGAGTCTTGGGGCAGCTTCCTGGGTTCCCACTGGCCAGGCTTTGAACTCTCCGATCCTTCTTGCTGCTCCGGGTGATTTCACTTTTCTCCTCCCCCAGGGAACCGTCTGCTTTCAAGACAGTTGTACTTGTGTGCCGCTGCGAGGGGCTGGAGGAGACAGGATTCACTGCGCTCCCGTCAGAAAAGGGAAAAAAAGGAGTAAATTTTTATGTCTAGAAAAAAGATGAGTTGGTGAAATGCAGCCAGGACATCTTGCCCAGTCTTTTATTTTGGAATAGAAAATGCCTAATACAGTTAGACAAAAGCTCATTTTCTAAGGCGTCTCTTTGCTTGCGGTTGAACTCAAACCCCTCTGCCTTCCAGACAAGTGAGAACTGTCTTGGGAGCAGGACCCGGGGACCGAGATCCCTGCTTTTTCACGAACTTTCTGACCGGGGGCTAGTCACTGAGCGGTTCTTTCAGATGGGAAGACAATCGCTGCCCCACGTGGGAAGGGATAACGTGAGACGTACGGGTTCAGATGAAGTGAGGTGTAGACACCGCCAGGCGTTGCCAATCTAAAAATGCACACGTGCCAGCTCTTCCTACTGCTCACGGCCGTGCCAAGTTTTCACCCTCTGATTTTGTTCTCGTTGGCACAACACCATAAACAGCTACAGAGCTTTAGGGAAGTGTATACAAAGACCAATTCATAGAATTTCCAAAGCTTCGTCGGCCTTAAAGGGCACTGCAGCTCTTGGAATTCCCTGGTGGCGCAGCAGGTTAAGGATCCAGCACGGTCCCTGCAGAGTGGCTCGGGTCAGGGCTGTGGTGTGGGTTTGATCCCTGGTCAGAGAACTTCACACATGCCCTAGGGGAGACCAGGAAAGAAAAAAAAGGGGGAGGACGGCATCTCATGATATTAATATGGACACACTGACAGAAGCTTAGCCCATTAGATAGTGTCAAAGCCATTCCCACGAGGGAACTATATCCACTTTACAGAAGAGCAAGCAAAGGTCCAGTAACCCTCCAAGGTCACCCTGCAGCAATGCCAGAATCCAAGCCCAGGAAGGAGCCCCCTCTCTCCACTATTACGGTGAATCGTTACCCAGAAACTGAGTTCCAGAGAGACAGGGCCACTGGCCCGAGATAACTCAACTGTCAGGGGTCAGGACTAGGTCTCCTGAGCCCCAGGCCCAATGTCTGTCTGTCCAGGTGGATGGAGAGGCAGAGTAGAGTTCAAATCCCAGCTGGATGCATCGTCGTGGGAACGACCTGGGCAAGGCATCGGCCCACCTAGAGGAGGACAGGGCAGCCTCACAGGGGGACCCAGCGGGGCAGGGAGGCAGGGACAGGCGGGGAGAGGACGCACCCAGCAGCTCGAGTTTGCAACAGGAGCAGCAGCTGGCCCTTCCAGACAACGATGGAAAAAAAAAAAACCCACAATCTAAAGGCTGGAGCCACCAACAACCTAACCCTTTTAATCTGCTCTCTGGCCCCGGCACTGCACCCGTTACCTGCTCCCTCGCCCTTAATGGATGAGGGGCCGAGTGGGACAAGCACTGCCTCCCCCCTGACGCCCTGGCCGGATGCCCAGACCTGCCTGCCCCTCTCAGCCTCCCCGGTTCACCCCCTGACGGGTTCTGACAGCCAAGTCTGGGTGACCAATCTTGTCAAAACCCAAGGTTCCAGTCCGGGGAAGTGGCTGCATGCTTGCCCCTCCAGAGAGAGCTCTGGAAATCTACAAATTTGGGCAATTGCTCCTGCCGCCTCAAATCTCTCTGCCTCTGTTAACAACTCGACAGACATCGTGTCTGTGTTTGATAAATAAGCTTCTCTATGTATTCAGGGGAGTGAATTTGTAACTATTATGATTCAAATGACATTGACATGGTATTTTCTCTCAGTCCATCGCAGCCCCCCCCAACTCCCCAAATGCCGGAAGTTGAATCCGGAAAAGAAAATCCATTGGAAAAAAAAAAAATCTCAAAAACCCCAAGCAATTACTCTGCATATCGCTCCATGAAGTAAATAAATGCATTCGCCAAGTCTCTTTTGGGGTGGAGGTAAGGGAACGGATAAATAATTTAGAAACTGCTGCTGCTTCCTGGTTCCCAGAAATGCAGCTGGCATGTGCTAATAGGAGGCACATGCTGCCTTCATTAGGCATCGAGCGACGTTTTAATTTCTCAGCCATTAAGATTATCTGCAAGTGGGGCTGTGCGGAGTGTGATCCCGGGGATGTCAATCACCCCACCACACAGTGCTGGCTTCGTCACATGGGGTGTCACCTCGCTTCGGGTTGCCTGAGTCAGCCAGTCAATCAGCCGTGACTGAGCAGGCAGGCAGGAAGGGGAGGCGAGCACCAGCCAGCACACTCAGCTCTGTGTCTGGAAGCCCTTGTGTTCGATGCCCTTTCTGTTAGATCACTGTAGACTCACTCTGTCCCCTCCCTGTCCCCAGCCGTGCTCATCACTAGCTGCCCAAGCCCACTGCAGAACCTCTGTCAAGTTTCGGACGTTGACAATACCCTAGAATCTCCTCAAATATCTAATCCCCTGACAGAGGGGCCATGGGTGGGCTTATCATCAGGAGACTTCTGGCCCATGTTTTCTAGACTCAAGTGGCCTTGGGGAGTGGCTCAGAGTCAGAGGCATGGTCCTGCTCGGTCACTTGGTCCCATGGCTTTCAACATTTTGACTGTGACCTAAAATAGCAGATTCACTCTGTATCACAATACTGCACACACACACACACACACACACACACACACACACACGTTCCACTGAAATAAGATGTTCATAAAATATCCATATGTTATGTCAGGCACTTTGATGAGTCTATTCTATTTCATTTAAAAAAAAATCACAGGTAGAAGGCACTAAAATATTTAATAACCTCTAATGGGTTGCAGCCTGTAGTTTGAATAACATAGACTTAGTCCAGCAATGAGGTGTCTCAGGTTGATGAAAATAAGCAGAACTGCAGCCAAGACAGGCATATGCCTTGCAGAAACAGTGCTCAAACATCTGGGGGAAAATTCAGAATGACCAGTTTGGAACTGGTCTACACTGGAGATCTAAGTGCAGCTGGATTCCTTGTTTATATACAACCAATCCCACCACTTGGTAAAGTCGCAGGAGACAAAATTAACACACAGAAATCAATTGCATTTCTATATACTAACAATGAAAGATCAGAAAGAGAAATTAGGGAAACAATCCCATTTACCACTGCATCAAATAGAATAAAATACCTAGGAATATAACCACCTAAAGAGACAAAAGAGCTGTACTCAGAAAACTATAAGACACCGATGAAAGAAATCAAAGAAGACACAAAGAGATGGGAAAATATCCCGTGCTCTTGGATTGGGAGAATCAATACAGTCAAAACGACAATACTACCTACAACAATCTACAGATTCAATGCAATCCCTATCAAATTACCAATAACATTTTTTACAGAACTAGAACAAAATATTTTAAAATTTGTATGCAAACACAAAAGACCTTAAATAGTCAAAGCAGTACTGAAAAGAAAAAATGGAACTGGAGGAATCAGGCTCCCTGACTTCACACTCTACTACAAAGCTACAGTCATCAAAACAGTAGGGTACTGGCACAAAATCAGAAATACAGATCAATGGAACAGGACAGAAAGCCCAGGAGTTCACATCATGGCTCAGTAGAAATGAATCTGACTAGCACCCATGAGGATGTAGGTTCGATCCCTGGCCTCACTCAGTGGGTTAAGAATGTGGGGTTGCCATGAATTGTGGCGTAGGTCACAGACACAGCTTGGATCCTGCATTGCTATGGCTGTGTGTAGGCCAGCAGCTACAGCTCTGATTGGACCCCTTGCTTGCGAACCTCCATATGCTGCAGATGCTGCCCTAAAAGGACAAAAAAAAAAAAAAAAAGCCCAGAAATAAACCCAAAAACCTATGGTCAATTAATCTATGACAAAGGAGGCAAGAATATACAGTGGAGGAAAGATAGTTTCTTCAATAAATGGTGCTGGGGAAACTGGAAAACTGCATGTAAGAGAATGAAATTAGAACACTAACACCATACACAAAAATAAACTCATAATGGATTAAAGACCTAAATGTAAGCCCAGACACTATAAAACTCCTAGTGAAAAACATAGGCAGAACACTCTTTGACATAAGTCACAGAAACATCTTGTTTGATCCACCTCCTAGAATGAAGACAATAAGGACACAAATAAACCAGTGGGACCTAATGAAACTCAAAAGCTTCTGCACAGCAAAGGAAATCACTAAAAAAAAAAAAAAAATGAAAACACAACCCACAGAATGGGAATAAATTTTTGCACATGACTCAACTGACAAAGGTTTAATCTCCAAAATATATAAGCAACTCATACAACTCAACAACAAAAAAACAAACAACCCAATTCAAAAATGGGTAGAAGACCTAAATAAACATTCCACCAAAGAAGACATACAGATGGTCAGCAGGCACATGAAAAAATGCTCAACATCAGTAATTTTTAGGGACATGCAAATCAAAACTACAATGAAGTACCACCTCACACCAATTAGAGTGGCCATCATTAACAAGTCAACAAATAACAAATGCTGGAGAGGATGTGGAGAAAAGGGAACCCTTCTTCACTGTTGGTGGGAATGGAAACTGGTACAACCACTATGGAAAACAGTATGGAAATACCTCAGAGAACTAAATAGAGAACTACCATATGACCTAGCAATCCCACTCTGAGCATATATCCAGACAAAAATTTCACTGAAAAAATAACATGCACCAGTATGTTCACTGCAGCACTATTTACAATAGCAAAGGCATGGAAATAACCCAAATGCCAATCGACTGACGAATGGCTTAGGAAGATGTGGTACATATATACAATGGAATACTACACAGCCACAAAAAAAGGACAAAATAATGCCATTTGAAGCGACATGGATGGAACTAGAGACTCTCAAAATGAGTGAAGAAAGTAAGAAAGAGAAAGATACCAAGTATCACTTATACGTGGAGTCTAAAATACGGCACAAATGATCTATCTACAAAACAGAAAAAATCATGGACACGTAGGACATGTTTGCCGGGGGCGGGGGAGAGTGGGATGGATTGGGAATCTGGGTTTAGTAGATGAAAACTCTTGCACTTGGAGTGGACAGGCAATGAGATCCTGCTGTATAGCACAGGGAATATGGGATGTTGCCTGTCTAATCTCTTGTAATGGAACACGATGGAGGATAATGTGAGAAAAATAATGTACATAATATGTATGACTGGGTCACTTTGCTGTACAACAGAAATGGACAGAGCATTGTAGATCAATCATAATAAAAATTCAAAAAAATCTAATAAATGAAAAGCAAAAATTAAAAAAAAAAATCCCTTTGGCAATATAGGCTGGGCTGCTAAAGTCCAGAGGATTCCTGGCAGGAGTCCGCGCCTGCCTTGTTTCAAAAACAGAGGAAAGTCGACATGGCACAGTGGAATTGGGCTGCCAGGGGCTGGCTTGTCAGGAGCATAGCTTTTTCCATTACAGCTCACTTTTGCTCTGGACCCTGCTTTTCCCTCTGGCCCTCCCACCCCACCCAGTGCCTTTCCTTCCTCTTCCTTCCTCTTATTTCCTCTGCCCTCTCCCTTCCCTAGCTTTCCTTTACCAATAGTAAACACTGATTTTTTTTTTTTAAAGTTCTCATTCATCATTCACAATCTGCTAAATCAGTTCTTCAAAGTCCCTGTAGGCAGGACACCCAAGTGTTGGGATGAAACTCATGAATGGGGTGTGTGTGTGTGTGTGTGTGTGTGTGTGTGTGTGTGTGTGACATGACAGTCACCAGTGACTGTGCCTCCCCTGTGAGAGACGTGACAGCAAGGCATCCAAGAGGAATAAGCCTACAAATCCCCAACACTAAGAAAATAATTTAAAAGGAAAGAAGAAATCATTGATTTGTTATTTTGCTTTCAAAAAAGCTGCCTCCGTTTTGAATATATTCGTTTTACATGTGATTCTATTGCTCTATCAGCAACTGCACTGATTTAGAGCCATGATACACTCAACGGCCTAATTTCCATGGAAAGGAGGGACTTGGTAGAGGTGGTCACCAAGGGGTTGGCAACGCTCTGAATTTAAGTGACACTTTCCTTGCTGAAGGAACATTATAAGCACTAATTGTGCTGTACAACACTGGGGTGGGGGGGGGCAGTGGGGAGAGAAGGAGAAGGGCCAGCAGGGGCCGGCAGGCTCCAGGGTAGGGCGGGATCCCAAGAACTGAGATGAGAACTCAGTTGCCACTTTTCCCAAAGCTTCACGATCCCTTAAGCCTTATGCCAGCTGCAGTGTCTATTTTTATGTCCTAGGACCGTAGCTTAACTTTCAGCGTGTAAGTTTGCTTGGCTATGTGGAGACGATAATAGCACCTACTGTACTAAGACTGCTCCAAGAATTAAGCGCGATACCGTTTGCACAAGGCCTGGCCCTTAGGAAGTAATTAATGAGTCATGGCTGCATTATTATTATTATTCAACTTTTTAGGGCTGCACCCGCGGCATTTGGAGGTTCCCAGACTAGGGGTCTAATCGGAGCTACAGCTGTCAGCCTATGCCGGAGCCACAGCAATGCCAGATCTGAGTCACGTCTACAACCTACACCACAGCTCACCGCAACACCAGATCCTTAACCCACCACGCGAGGCCAGGGATTGAACCCTCAACCTCATGGTTTCTAGTCAGATTCATTTCCGCTGCGCCACGACGGGAACTCCATGGCTGCATTACTGGCTCAGAAAAAATTCCCACTTTTCCTATTCACATTCCCATCTCCATCTTCTCCCTCCTTCCTCCCTCTCTCTCTCTCTCTTTCCCTGCCTCCACCCCACAGGCTCCTTTCATGGGCAGCATCCTTGGCTGTGAGGCACCTGGAATATCGGAGGTCCAAAGAGAAGAGATCCTGCACCTGTTCCCCTCTGACTGTCTTTCTGCTGAATATGCTCCAAGTGATGCTTTGAGCAAAAGCCCACAGGAGCCTTTGAGAGAGACACAGCCTGACGCCCCGCTGGGTGATGGCCCAGCCCCGGGGGGAGCTCAGAGGCCCAGGTCCCCAGGGCTCACCAGACATCTGTTGGTGATTAGCAACCACCAGGCCGTCCTGCTGGGCCTTTGGAGGAGAGACAAGGGCTCTGTGATGCCAGGGATGGCCAGGGGACCACACAGACATTTTCTACCAGCCCAGGTTCAATTCCTCACACACAGACCTGCAGAAACAGGCTCTGTGCGTGGCGCTGGTGCATGCAGATGGGAATTCCTAGTCCGGTGTGTCTGTGCTAATGACAGCCCGGTTTGGAATTCTGAGAAAGGAAGGACAGTGTTGGCTGTGGAATTCAATATTTTATTGACTTTCCATCAGAGTTTGTGCTCTGTTGTGTGAAATCACAGCGCCCCCACCACCACCCAAGACACCTCGGATTAGTACACAGGACCCAAGGGCTTAGGCCACTGGACCTGGGGACAGTAAGTCCCACACATGACCAGGATTTTGATTTGTGTACAGAACAAGCTGTGCTAAGCTGGCCACGTGGGTGCAATCGTGGGCACGGCTCGTTCCTGGCGAGCAATCGCTTCTGCCACAGCTTCCTGCTCCTGTGGGTCTATTATGCCTAGTACACGGCTCGCTGGAGTTCCCTCAGCTTCTAGTCTGATTCAGTCCAGAGTTTCCTCTTCCAGGCTGCAGCGTACGGGGAGCACAGGCTGCAGTCGAAACAGGGACGACGATGCATGGGAACAGCAACCCAGGCGGGAGGATCCAGCGGGCCCCCAGTGCGGGGCCGTCTGTTCGCAGTTCATCCCCAAGCAGCTCAGTCCCACGAGCCAGCTGGATGTGTTCAAGGAACACAAACTCATTTATCAGCTGAGCAAAGCCCAATTAGGAAGGTGATGGCACCGTGTATTAATTGCCCAGCATACACCAAGGCCGGAGATAAGTCATTCTGGATTGTCCATTCTGAGATGGATCCACCACTGGGGGAGACTGGGCACTGGCCAGACCTAGGGTAGCGTATGGGTGTCTAAGCCTGTCATTTCCCCCTATATTTCAATACCAGTCATTCTTGAATCCAGGTCGTAGAAACAATGGGTAAAACTGACAAGCGGCGGCTTTGTCCAGGGAGGTATCAACTCAGCATGATGTGTTCAGGGGCTTGAGATTTTTAGGAAAAGCAGGCAGATTATTTGACCAACTTGTAAAGCGTGACCCGTGGCTACCCGTGACCCTGGTGGCCCTGGCTGGACATGGATGGATGAAATTCTGCCAGAATCTGCATGATTCTCAGCCAGCAGAAGTGCCTCCTGGCCCCTCAGAAGGCATAGCTGGTTCCCAGGAGTCCATCAAAGACATCCTAATTTGAGGACCCAGGTTCGATCCCTGGCCACGCTCACTGGGTTAAGGATCCGGTGTTGCTGTGAGCTGGGGTGCAGGTCGCAGAGGCGGCTCAGATCCTGAGTTGCTGTGGCTGTGGCTGTGGCTGTGGCTGTGGCCGGCACCTGTAGCTCCGATTCAACCCCTGGCCAAGGACTTCCACATGCCTTGGATGTGACCCTAAAAAGCAACAACAACAAAAAAAAAAGACAGACATCCTAATTTGTGTGCCTGTTGGGGTGCGTCTGAGTCTGTAGAGCTTTTGCCAAATCGGGAGTAGGGGAGGGGCGGTAAGGAAAAGAGAAGAGAGGGGAGCCAGCAGAAGAAAACCCAGGCGGTGGTGGGCGGGGGGTTGGAGGCCTCTGTTTACTCCCCACGAAACAAGCCGCTCAGCCAGCAAAGCAGGTTTAGTGACGGATTTACCATGTGCCACCCGGTCCCTGCCGGTCACCGCAGACACTAGAAGAGAGATGGTCCTCTGGCGAAATCCTTCTTTGGTGACCCAAGCCTTCTGGCTCTGTGTCACGTTTGCGAGTCCCCGTTCTCAGGAGGCGTCCACACGGTGCCAGGACTGCAAGGACAGGCTTGAATCAAGGACCAACCTCTGTCTCCTTGGGTCCCTGGTTCCTGACGCCTCTCTTGCACTCAGCAGACTCTCACCAAAGTCTCCGGACGGAGGAAACACCCTGCCCTAAAGTGGGAGACGGGAAGTGCCTAGAAAGCCGAGGACCACATAAACAGCATTTCAAACACAAGAGCTGTTGCTTCAGTTACGGCTCCCGCTGCTTGATCACCACGGTGGTTCTCGCATGTCAGCGACCTGGTGAGAAATCCATCCCTGGGAGCCAGAAGCTGCCACCAGGGCCGCCACCTCCAGGCTCCATCCTCTCTTCCCGAGGGACCCTGGCCAGAGATTCCTGTGCCTGCAGGATTCGGATTTCAAGTCGCTGGAGGATGGAGGTGGGGAATCAGGCGATGATGCCCCAGCGTGGTGGATTTCATAGAGCGTTCTAGCAGCGAAGACAGGGTCAGAGAGGGGAGTACTGATAAGGGTCAGCTTTGAAGGTAGATGATAACTGACATATTGGCCTGTGGAAATGTTTTTCAGATACCGATGGTTATACCTTTGATGTTAAGGATAATACTAACACTGTAATGACACCTATTAGCAGCCAGTACTTACTAAATATTCTCGGCCGGGTTAGCACATCATCCGCAGGGCTTGGTCCCCAGCAACCGCGCATCAGTGTCTAGGTGCTTTCCTGCAGCTTTCAGCTGTGAAAACTGAGGCTGAGCCTCTTGCCCAAGGTCACACACTGAGGGGCAGAGCCGTGGTTCCGACCCTCCCCGTGTGCCCCTTGCTGTGGCTGACGGCCTCCGGTGATGCCTGTGCTCCCTGCCAAGCTCCCCGGAGCAGCATCAAGCTTCCAGGCACCCTGGCATGCACGCCTGGTGGCACCCCTTGAAGGGACACAGGAGGAAGTGAATGTCGGGTCCAGGGCTTGGGCTGAGGGCTCGAGGATGGAATGCTGGCATGGTGGTCTCTTTATAATCTTCTTCCAGACGGGACAGCTGAGCTCATACAGGTGCGGTCACAGAGCTCAAGGCAAAACATGGGCCTAGAGCCCAGATCCCAAAAGGCCTGGGTTGGCTGTTTCTCTGGCGTATGTGAGGAAGATGCAGAGAAATTGTATTTGACCCTTTGAAGTAGCGAGAGCCTCTTTTCTGCCACATCTTTTCCTCGGGAGGAGGTCAGTGGCCGTTTGTAGTTTGGGCTGAAACTTTGACAGCCTCAGGTGCAGCGGGAAGGCAGGGGGCTTCGGGTCACAGGCTGCCCCCTCGGGAGAGGGGTTGCCGCTGGCAGGGCCTTGGGAGGGCTGTCCCCTTCTGGGACGGGGAAGGGACCAGCCTTGTGTTTGCCTTGGTGCACACCCAGGAAAGAAGAATTCAGGAAAAGGGAATTCAGAATCCACTTGGCAAGCTTTCACTCCTCTTCTCGGCTGAAACTAATCCACCTGCTCGAAGCTCAGTTTTCATCCACGCCCTCTGAGGCTGATCCAGTCCCCGTCAGAGAAGTACAATTCACACACACTAAGAGTCACCATTCTTAGTTGTACATATTTTAATGAACACCCACTCACATCACCACCTCCGTTACGAGACGTGGGCCCTTTCCGTCACCTGCAAAGCTTCCCCCTGCTCCACTTGGAGTCAGTTCCTCCCCGAATTCCAGCCCCGATCTGTTTTCTGTCACTACGGTCTCACCCTTTCCAGAATGTCTGGTGAACGGAATCATACAGTCTTTAGCTTTTGGAATACAGCCTCTTTGGTTTAGCAAAAAGCCTTTGGGGTTCAGCCGCGGTGGTCTGCACATCAGAAACCCCAGCTTTCCTACTGCTGAGGAGTATCATGGTGTGATTGCACCTTCGTTTTTTTATCTACTCACCAACTGAAAGCTACGTGGGCTGTCTCCAGTTGGGGGAAAGTAGTAGAAAGCCGCTGCAGAAATTCACACGCAGGTTTGTGCAAGAACCCAGTCCTCCCTCCTCGCTGGCTTGCCAGGGTGTACGCGGAGGGCACGTTTAATTGGAACGCCTCTGCACTTCATCTCTCACCTCTCTTAAGGTCTATGGAGATGTTTCTTTCATTCTTTTCTCTTTTTTTCTTTTTCCTTTTTTTTTTTTTTTTGCTTTTTAGGGCCACACCCGCAGCATATGGAGATTCCCAGGCTAGGGGTCTAATAGGAACTACAGCTGCCAGCCTACACCACAGCCACAGCAACGCCAGATCCAAGCCAAATCTGCAAACCACACTCCAGCTCATGGCAACACCATATCCTTAACCCACTCAGTGAGGCCAGGGATCGAACCCACAACCTTGTGGCTCCTAGTCGGATTCGTTTCCACTGCGCCACGACGGGAACTCCTCTTTCATTCTTTTCTAATCTTTTTTAAACCAACGAACCACCGGTAAATATAGCAGATGCTGAGCCCTGTGTGGACCCTGATGCTACCCAGATACACAAGATGCTTTTCTAAGATGTGTACACCCTCCTGGTGCCCACCTTGCTGACAGTGGGAGGCCCTCCAGTCTGTCACAGGAGGGAGGTGGGGCTGGAATGCCCCGGTCCACCCACGTCATACTGGCACAGGCTTGGCCCCAAGCAACCAACCCACTGATTGTGCATAAGCAATAAAACACACATGGATCCCCACAGACACGCCCACAGATTCTGGCGCACAGGTGGTCAGTCCCTCACCCGGATGTGTTGTGAGGGAAGGGTGTGCAACCTGCCTCCTCATCTTCGTTTCTCTTGTAGCTGAAAACAGCCAGAGGAAACAACATAAAATATTTGAATAAAAGTATTTTGTACTGACTTTTGTACGTACTGACTTTCTCTCTGTGCACAAGCTTTAAAAAAAAAACACTTTTTTTTTTTTTTTTTAGGGCTGCACCTGTAGCATATGGAGGTTCCCAGGGTAGGAGTTGTACTGGAGCTGCACCAGCCCACCTGCGCCACAGCCACAGCAACGCGGGATCCGAGCCGCGTCTGCAAACTACACCCCAGCTCAGGGCAACACCAGATCCTTAACCAACTGAGCGAGGTCAGGGACTGAAACTGCATCCTCATGGATGCTAGTTGGGTTTGTTAAACGCTGAGCCATGATGGGAACTCTCAAAGCACTCTATTTCTGATATTTCCAGAACATAAGGTCATCTTGTTCAACCTCTAACCCTAGCAAGTCTCCTCTGCAACTTCGCTGCCCAGTCAGTGGCTGCATTTCCCCAGTGATGTGACCCACCAGCCCGACGGTCTAGTGAAATCGAGCACTGTGTCTGGGGTAAGAGGGGCTTTGCGAGTCTGCATGAACACTCGGAGTCTTTGCTCACTTCATCAGCAGCAGCATCAATAGGACCGTTGTTATTATCATTTCACCTAAAGCCAATCTTGGGTAGTAGAATCTTCACCTTTATCTTAAGCCAAAATCCGTTACCCTATTTTTTCACCCCTCGATCTTACATTTGGTTCAAGAGGCCATTCAAACTAAATGGAATTTGCATGAGACCTTTTCAAAATACTTTAAGACAATCACTGTGGCTTGCTCCGGTCTTTTCCTCTCTAGACAGAAAGCTTAGATCCCTCAGTTCCTTCTGCTACTCAGCCTAAGAATCATGACACTCATCGTCTAGTCTATTTATCATTGAGGCCACGTGGACACGATTCTGTTTGCCTTCGAACCCCTAGCTGCTTATAACGTTGCCAGTGCAGTTTGTTCTGGGCACTGCTGGTCTATTAATCTGCTCTCATACATCAGCTTCTGGGGAGCTCACTTTGCACCAATGTCATGTTATGCTTTCTAGCAACGAAAATTCCCAAACATTTATTTTTTTTAAGTTCTACTACTGAGCCTCCCTTTTTCCTGCTTTGAGATAAGCGTTCCATTTTTTCAAAACCTGGCCCACTTCCTGAGCTTGTCAAGATTCTTTGAAACTCAGTTCTGTCATGCTGACTATTAACTATCCATCCTGGCTTTGAATTAGGTGCAAGTGTGATCCGTGCGCCTGCTGTTTCTTCATCTAAGGCTGATAAAAATGTCAAGCAGGACAGGGTCAGAGACGAAGGCCTTCCCCAGGGTCTGAGGACAACCCGCGCCCGCCCCGGGGACAGCATGGGGACCCTGGGAGATGCCACACTTACACTTAAAAAAGGAAAGTCTGCCAAAGTGCCCACGGAACTTGTTATGAAAAGGAAATGAGACTGGGCTGCGAGGGCCTTGTGGCGGTGAAGCGGTGCTTGCTTCTAGCGAGCACCCCTTTCTAAGTGCTCAGAGTTGCCCCAGCAATGCTTTCCCCACAGTCTTTCTTTCTAAAAGCAGGCACCGTCTCACAGATAAGGTTAGAATATTCAGAAGGAATCTGGCTCATCTCCTGTTCTCGGTGATCCTGTAGATGGACACAGCGTTTAGGGCTTCAACTATGTACACAGGGTCAAATCTACCAGATAGTGTCGAACGTTGCCTTGGGAGCCGGGAGCCACAGTCAGTTTCAGAACCTGGGTGACGGGGCTGCAGAGGAGGTGCAAGAGAATCTGCACCTGCCCATCTGACAGCCTGGCTGGTGAGCAAGGGGCCTAGGGGGTCTCAGCTCATAGGTCTAGGATGCGGCTGTCCGGTCTGGTCTCCAACGGCCACACAGGTGTCTGCACCTGCTCCGCGCAGGAGGCTGACACACGGTGTCTCTGCTGCCATTTACCTGCACGCGCATTCTCCCACGCAGACAGACCAGACACAAAAAGAATAAGCACCACCTTCTCCAGGAAAGCCCAGCAATGGACATGCTGGAAAGAAATCACATTCCAGCTCTGGGACATTGGTTCTCAAAGCGTTTTCCTGAACTAGAAGCCTCAAGGTCAATGGAAGCTGGTTATAAACGCAAACTCCTGGGCCTCCCCAACTTACTGAATCCAAAACTCAGGGGTGGGGCCCAGCAATCTGTGTTCTAATAAGCCCTCCAGGTGATTTTGGGGAAAAAAAAAAAATTTGAGAACCACCGCTCCAGCTTCTGTTTTTGGTCTTTTTAGGGCCACACCCATGGCCCATGCAAGTTCCCAGGCTAGGGGTCTAAAGGGAGCTGCAGCTGGCGGTCTGTGCCACAGCCACAGCATCCTGGGGTCTGAGCCACATCTGCAATCAACACCACAACTTATAGCAACGCCAGATCCTTAACCCACTGAGTGGGTCCAGGGACCAAACCCGAGTCCTCGTGGATACTAGTCAGGTTCGTTACCGCTGAGCCACAATGGGAGCTTCTGCTCTTGCATTTGACAACCCAGCCAAGACAGCCCTGGGAAGCTGTGGTCTGAAGCTGATAACAATTCAAAATGTAATTCAGCAAACCTTTTCTGGCCTGGCCATGCCGGCAGCCAGGCAGGTGACAGAGGCGAGGCAGACTGACCAGGCCTAAGGCATGGCCCCTTTCCTTAAGTGGCTTATCAACAAAGACAAGCAGTGGAAACGGTAATCTATCAAGTGCCATACAAATTCCATGAGGTGTTACAGAAGAGAGTGAATCAGTCCCACTGAGTAGGAGAGGACAGGAGGGAAGGTTAGATGGCGGCGGATTCATGGAGCAGACTGCTTTGGCAATGGACTCGAGGGAGGGCTGGGACTCTGGTGGGCAAGGCTGGGGAAGGAGTCCCCCAAGGATATTGGGACACCCCTTCCTTCTCCGGCCTGCACTGAAGCCTGCAAATACACCTCCTGTGGGGCTCGTTATGCACATCTGCACGTCTCCACTGTTCCTTCAGGAAGGCTCTGATCAGGTCCCAGTGGCCCCGTGCAGCCAACCCCAACCCCTCTCTTGGCTCCTGGCCGCATCGGTACAGCCCACCCACCTCCGAAGAGATCTTCCCACAATGCAAGCTGTTCCTCGGTTCCGAGTTAATATTATGCAGCATGTTGAGGTTTGCTTTTAAGCTCTGCTTTGCCTCTGTCAACCCCATTTCCCGTGGAGTTGAACTGGACCTCTGACTTCTCCTGCTGTCTGTCCAGCCCCCACCCCCACCCTTAGGCAAGGAGACCTGCTGGGTCCCCAACTCAGGAGCTCCACGAGGCCCTGGACTTTGGCATGCCAAATGGGGACGGGGAGGGAGGGAAGTCCCGCCCAGCTTCAAAGCAGAGAAGATGTACAGTGTTGAGGAGTATTAGGGGCCGTGTGAAAACAGCCTCGGCCTCCCCAGACCGGGCACTGCCATCCAACAGCACGAGCGGCTATGCCTCAGCATCCCAGCCGACAAAGTCCAGTCCTCCCTTCTAGCTCCTTCCCAGGCCTGGGCTCCGGCCCCCCTTTGAACCTGAACTTAAGCCAAGTGTTTTGTTTTGTTTTGTCTTTTTAGGGTCACACCCTCGGTATATGGAAGCTCCCAGGCTAGGGGTCAAATCAGAGCTACAGCTGTCAGCCTTCGCCACAGACACAGCAACTCAGGATCCGAGCCGAGTCTGCAACCTACACCACAGCCACAGCAATGCAGGATCCTTAACCCACTGAGCGGGGCCAGGGATCGTACCCGAATCCTCATGGATAAGAGTTGAGTTCGTTACTGCTGAGCCATGACGGGAACTCCCGAACTTAAGCCAAGTTCTATCAGACTCCAAGCACCTGCCAAGTCCCCCCTCCTCCACTTTTTTGAGATCCCACTTCTGTTTTTCTCAGCTCCCCTCCCTACCTTGGTGGCGGGGCAGGTGGGAGTGGTTCTTATTTCCTCCCAGGACACAGTTACTTCAACCAAATTATAGACCCTGATCTGTGTCTACACAGTCGTGATGAGGCTCTCGGTAAGGTTTTGGCTCCAGGCAGGGGTCTGACCGTGGAGGGAAAACTCGGGGGCCTGCAGGTCTTTAGAAGCTGCACAGCCCCTCAGGACAGCCCCCACCCCCACCCCCCGGGCCTGGGCCTCGCCGGTAGCATAGCTTTGCCTCCAGGCTGTGACCGAGCCTTCCTGGGAGGGCCGGCTGCAAGTCCAGCCTTCTCCTTGCAGGCCCATGGCTGAGCCAGCCACCAACAGCACCTGATGCCTTCATCGGCCCAGTAGAGATTTTAAATCCCGCTGAGCCTCTGAAATGGAACGCTCACGCTTTCATTGAAAAGTGCACACACACAAAAATCGGCAAATTTATAGCCTGCAAAGGTATCTGCCACCACGTTTCCTGGTTTTAGAAGACAGGCTGATTAAAAACATTAAAGCTGGTGATGTCTTCTCCCCTCCCCGGATCTCCCCCCCTCCACCCCCGGGCCCCCCACTTCTCTTCTCTGTTTATCTTTTGCTGGAGGCACCTTTCAGAGCTTAAGGCTGATGGTTTCATTTAAAATTATTTAAGCTACACCAAATACAGGGGCTGTCTACAGGTGATGTTTCTTCTCCCTGTGGCCCGAGCCCGTTCCCAGATCGGGCTGTGGAGGCTAGGTGCTGCGGATGTCATTAATTTCTAGGTCTCTGGCCAGTTCCTCCCTGCTTCGCCCCCTCCAGCCCCCTCGCACACACTGCCCGCAGAGACGACTTCCGCCTCAAATTTACAGCACCTGCAAGCTCTATGCTTCCCTGGATGGATGTTCACGCTCTGCGGCCCCCGCCCGGCTCCACCTCCAAGAGGAAGCAGGAACAGCTGTGGGTTCTGGACCTTGCACGGTCTGGGGGGTGGAGAGGAAGATCTGTGAGGGGGACACACGGCCGGTAACAGGGATCACTCTGCTCATCGGGTGGGTGCTTGGAGCAAAGGCCGAGCAGACCTTAGAGGTGGCGCATATTTAGGGTTTCGGCGTGGCCTAGCTGGCCGGGGTCCTGAAATATACATCAGGCACATTATTTCACTTGAGCGTGTGTGTCCTTTTTTTTTTTTTTAATTTTAAATGATTTTTTATTTTTTTCCCTGATAGTGGCTTTACAGTGTGCTGTCAGCATGTGTGTTCTCGACCAGCATACAACCCAGCCACACGCAAATGTGGATCTTCCGTGAGGCTCATGGGCTCTTTAATTCCCAAAGATGCTGTTTTCCTTTTGTTTGCTCGGTTCTTCTTTTTTTTTTTTTGAGTAAAACTACTCTTTTCCTTGTACTTGCCCCCCCCCCCCGTCTCCCTCCACCACCAGGCAAGCAGTTTCTACTGTTCATGCAGAAAACTCGTTCCCCGATTTGCGGGGGTCCTGAGTTTCTGTCCTTGACCAGAAGTCCTGAGAGGATGCTGTGGATGTGACAGAGGCGGAGAGATGAGGAAGCATCGATGCCCCCCAAAATACGTCTGCTTTCAGGACAGAGAGCAACTCTGAGATACAGAAATATGGTGGAAATTGGCCTTGGGAGTGCCAGCCCCAGAGCAGAGTGAAACCAGAGTCCCGTGTGCTTTATCACGGTCCCCGAGGGAGCTGAGTCACAGGGGTGGTTATTAGTATTATCTTCCCCGAGGGGGGACACTGGATGAAGAAGCAGACACAGTGACTCTGGGGATAAAACCCCACCCAAAGGCACAGTGGGGGCTGCTCAGCTCGTCTCTGAGGCCTATCTGTGCTGGCAGAGAAGGCGCCACCTCTCAGAGCCTCTGGGTGCTGGGCCAGCATCTAGGGAAGCCAAGAAGCCCCTCGGGGCCACATGGGGATAAAAAGGAGCCTCTGCGTCCATCACAGGCTTCCTCATGGAGCAGGTGCTGCGAGGCGGATAAATTCATTTGTCATCGCTTGCCTTTGCAAGATGGGATAAAATGCCCTGCTCACCCCTCTTTACAAATGAGAACACACGTCTCCTGGCTGAGGAAGGGTCCTGCCCTCCCGTTTAAATCCGGGACAGCCCTCTGCCGAGGACCTGAGCTCTGGGGAGGGGAACCTTCTCCCCAAGTCTTACAACTGGGAAAGGAGGCTGCCTTCAGACGGGGGACCCCACCCGAGGCCACCGTGGACCTGAGATGAGCCAGGTGCGCTCGGGCTACAGGCTGCCGTGCCCAGGAGAACCTGGGAGCGATGGCGGAGCCTCCAGCCGCGAGGCTTGCCCAGTGCTGGGCAGCACAGCTGCAGCATGGGCATCTGGGCTGCCGCCAACCACACAAGCCTCCTTTTCTCAGCTCACAAAGCTCAGAGAATTCAGGATATTCGAGAGATGACAGTAATAGCATCCAGTCCTCCGTGGCACGCGCGCCCTCACCCTGACCAAAGGAGGCTCTGCCCCAGGTCCTGATCCTGGGCCCCAGATTACAGCCAATAACATGAGCAAAGGATGTTAAGGGCTCGGGAAATGGGGCCACAGCAGGGAAGCCCAGGCCGCGCGGGCAGCTGACCTGGAAACGTCCAGCCTCCCGGCCCTTCACAAGCTCGGGCAGCACAAGAGTCCCCCCACCCACCGACCATGGGAGTGGGAGGCTGACGCGGGCGTTCGTGCTCCCAGAGCCCGCACAACCCGGATCCCTGTGGGCTCTGTGCTGCTACCGATCCTTCCTCCCGCCTGCCGTGCCCGCCGCTGCCTACAAACCGCTTCTAACACACTGGACTGCAGCGTCCCCGCGTGCCATGCCAGGGGCGCGCCTCACCACCCCCAGAGCTCAGGTCCTCTTTCAGCCGGTTGCCACGACCTTCCTGATTTGGGCCACCTGCCCCAAGCATGTGGATTTCATGTTCCTGCCCCCAAATGCCACTTATTTATTCATTCATTTATCTATTTTGCTTTTTAGGGCTGCACCTGTGGCATATGGAGGTTCCCAGGGAGCTGGAGCCGCCGGTCTACACCACAGCCACAGCAACGCGGGGTCTGAGCCGTGTCTGTGACCTACACCACACCTTCTGGCAATGCCGGGTCCTTAAACCACTGAGTGAGGCCAGGGATCGAAGCTGCGTCCTCACAGGTACTAGTTTGATTCATTTCCGCTGAGCCACAGCGGGAACTCCCCAAATGCCTTCTGTTCCGGTCACATCTCTCCCTCTATAAACGTCCAGATTTAAATGCCATTTCTGAATCTGATCCCACGAGTCCTCTGCCCGGGCTCCGATTCCCTCTGCCCCAGTCCTGCGTGAGCCCGAACCCACAGCCGCTCTCCTCCACGGAGACACACTGAGACACACACTTCGTGGAGACATGCTCTGAGACACACTCCCCGTGCCCTCCCCCTCCACTTACTCTCTGAACATTATTTCTGCACCGCATAATTAGCACCTGATGGTACACTGTCGTCTTCTCTAATTAACTGTACCAAGTAACGTCGTCCTTAAAAATACACAGAGAAGGAGTTCCTATCGTGGCACGGCGGAAACAAATCCGACTAGGAACCATGAGGTTGCGTGTTCGATCCCTGGCCTCATTCAGTGGGTCAAGGATCTGCGTTGCCGTGAGCTGTGGTGTAGGTTGCAGACTTGGCTCGGATCCCACACTGCTGTGGCTGTGGCGTAGGCCGGTGGCTACAGCTCCGATTAGACCCATAGCCTGGGAACCTCCATATGCCACTGGTGTGACCCTAAAAGGGAAAAAAAAAAAAACCCAGAGAAAATACGCATCTATAAAACACAGTCTCGTGCATCCGCTTGACTCCTCTACCAAGGCTGATAATCCACACCGTTATACTGTGCACGTGTATCTCCCCCAGGCCCCTGGAGATGAGGCATGCAGTTGGCACTCAGTAAATGCTCATAAAATGCCTGTCAATTACTTATTTTCTAACAAAGACACTTTTCCCCCTAATTCTATAAGTAGAAGGGTCTCTACTGCGTTCAATTTATAATATCCAGAACAAGTTTGAATGATTTTTTAAAAAGTCTTTTGCAGACTGACTTCTATGCCACTGCGTGTAACCCGTCCAAGGGGCTTTCTGGGCACAAGGGGGCGTAACCCACCGTGCTGCCTCATTTTCTATGCATTCCTAAATGGTGGGGAGACCGGTTCCTATATTCAACAAAGATTTCTGAGGCATTTGCTGTCACGGTTCTCAACTCCGAATGACTACTGGAGCTTTTAACAAAAAGGTATCTGGACCCTATACTCAAAGATGTTGATGTAATTATCTGAAGGGAGGGCCCAAGCACTGATACTTTAAAAGATCTCCAAGTGACTCTAGCTTATAATTTCTATTAAGGACCAGTAAAAAAAAGTCAAAAAAAAAAAAAAAAAAAAAGAAGACAGGTTACAAGCCAGGCCTTGAACAGGGCAGGGTCCAGTGAGAAAAGGGGGGTCAGGGCGGTCACGTGGTGGCGAGGCTGGAGGCAGTGCAGGGCGTGAGAGGGCAGTGGGGGGCACCGACCCCCTGGCTTCAGATTCAGAAGTTTCCTGGAGGGGAGACCAAAACCTGACTTAGAGGCCAACAGAGCAGGAATCAGGCAAATGAAGGAAGGATGCTAGGTGGCGCGTCCAAGAGTGAGGAGAGAGGCAGCCGGTGACCCCATGGGCACTGGTGCTGCTGCTGGGTTCTGGCCAACAGAGCCTGGGGCGGCCATGCACTGAGCGCCCAGCGTGAGCCTCTGCCCCCCCGCCATGTGAACCTTGGTTTTCTTCCCCTCCCTCTACCGGATGAACCCAAGAGAAGCTGAGAAGCTACAGACAGAGGAGTTAGCAAAGCCGGGGATGCGGGGCGGTGAAGCATCTGGAAGCCGGCTCCTCATGGGAGCCTAGGCATTGAGAAGTTTTTGGAGGAACAAAGTGAGTGGTGTCAACCTGGCAGATTAAACAAAGCAGGATATCCCAGGCCTGCAGGAAAGGAGAGAGAAGATGCTAAGATCTCCAGCTGAGGGGTTCCTATTGTGGCTCGGTGGGTCAAGAACCTACTATTCATAAGGATGCGGGTTTGATCCCTGGCTTCACTCAGTGGGTTAAGGACCCTGCGCGTTGCCTTGAGCTTCATGTAGGTCGCAGATGCGGCTCGGATCTGGCGTTGCTGTGGCTGTGGCATAGGCCAGGGGGTCTCTTACTCAACCCCTAGCTTGAGAACACAATATGATGCAGGGTCTGCCCTAAAAAGATAAAAGAAAAGAAAAAAAAAGATCTCCAGCTGAGGGCCTGAAACAGCAACTCCCTTGGGAGCACAAAAGCACAGAAAGCACAAAAGCACACCAGGACATCTCAGAGCCCTGGGCACCACATCCAGTGCTGGTTTGAGTAATTCAGGGGAAGCACTGGGAACCGAGTGGGGGCATCGAGTAGGCAGAAGGCATCTCCCCCTGGCTCACCCAGCTTCTCTCTCCACAGAAGCAGCGTGAGTGGACAATGGAGCCCCGCAGTCTGGACAGACTTCTGCAGTCAGAGCACAGGTGTCAGGTAAGCTGGGCTTCTGAGGACTGTCCAGGGCCTCGCGGAGGGGACACAGCCGGCTGGCACCCCTGGGGCCCCTGCTGGTTCTGCACACACGCACGCACGCATGCACGCACGCCTGTGAAGGGCCAGCTGGTGGAAATTACCACAAGGACAGAGAGAAGGCGAGTTAATTAGGAGAGGAGCGAGGAGGGTTTGAATGGGAAAGATGAAGGGAGAAAGATCTGGGCAATGCTGGACTTGCCATCTGGCTGCACACGCTCTGCCCTGCCTGCACCGCTAATCCCTCTGCAGGCAAGACTGCGCAGAGCAAGGCTCACCCTAAAGGCAAGTTGCTCCTCGAAATCCCACCCAACTCTGCCATCTGCTTGCAGGATGCCCTGAGGCAGGTCCCGTCATCCCCCCCACCCCGCCTGTACTTCAGAAGGCAGCCCCCCACCCCCTACCTCCGGCTGCTGATCTACTAGCCCAGCCCAGGCCCGCAGGCGAGCAGCCACACCTGGTCCCCTCACCGTCCCGCTGTCCCTCCTCCGCTACTAATCTCATGCATGAGTTACTGCACAGCAGCTCCATTACCAGCAACAGCGTCTGTGCTGATGAGAAAAAAACAAATGTGAGCCCCTCATCGGACTCTGCCGATTTATAGCTCCGAGTCCCTGCAGACCCTCCCGCCGCCCCTTCCTTGCCCGGGAGCGCCCAGCACCAGCACGGCGCCTTTGTTTGCCCAGCGATGCTTGTTCACTACAAGGCTCTGTGGCCCTTCTTTCCACACGTGTGTGCTGTGGGCCCTACTGTGGCCCCCGGAGGGTCCAGGGAGGAAGAACGAGAGCCCTCTCCCAAGCAGAAGCAGGGGCTTAAGAGACGTCCCCAGCAAGACCCCCGAAAGAACTATGGCCTCCATGCCTCCAGCTCTGCTGGGGTCTGGTTGGGCTGACGTCGAAGGCCATTAGCACGCAGTAGCCTTGCCCTCTGTCTTTGGGGTCAGCAACATCACTGGCCTGTTAGTCTCTCAGCTTCAGAGGAACGCACAAGGACAGGTGCGATATAATAAGAGATAGACCTAGTCTTTGTCCGTTCCAGGCACTGATCTCTGAAATCCTTGAAATTTCCCCAGTGATAGGACTTACCTCACTCGTAAGAAGCGTCTTTTGAGTATATGCTGATGAGGTGACTTAAGCTGGTGGCCCTAGACAGGAGCAGATGAGGCTGTGGACACCAGAGACACCAAGTAATTAGAGGGCTGGAGCCTGGAGCCCAACCCAGCCCTCTGGGAGGGGAAGAGGGGCTGCAGACTAAGTCCTGTGAAAACCCTTGACCAAGATCTAATGAGCTTCCCAGGTGGCAGGTGCTTCCACAACCAGCAGGGGGCGCCCACCAGCCCCACGGGGACAGAAGCCCCTGCACTCAGGATCCTTCCAAGCCTCCCCTCTTTGCCTCTTTACCTGGCCCTGCACTCAGGATCCTTCAAGCCTCCCCTCTTTGCCTCTTTATCCAGATGAAGTGCCTTTATTCTCTTTTTTCTTTCTTTCTTTTTCCTTTTATTTTTTAGGGCTGCACCCATAGTGTTTTCTTTTTCCTTTTATTTTTTAGGGCTGCACCCATAGTGTATGGAGATTCTCAGGCTAGGAGTCTAATCAGAGCTATAACTACTGGCCTACACCACAGCCACAACAACGCGGGATCTGAGCTGCACCTATGACCTACACCACAGTTCACAGCAATACCGGATCCCCGACCCACTGAGCAAGGCCAGGGATCGAACCTGCATCCTCATGGATGCTAGTCGGATTCACTTCCACTGAGGCACAACAGACACTCCCCTTTTATGCTCCCTTTTATAATGCACTGGGAATAAGCAAATGTTCCTCCGGGTCCCGTGAGCCACGCTAACAAATTAACTAAACCTGAAGAGGGGTCCTGGGAACCGCCACTGTACGGCCACAGGTGAAAACCTGGACTTACTAACAGTGTCAAAGGGGGGCGCAGTCCTGTGGGTCTCGTGAGGCCGAGTCCTTGCCCTGTGGGGGCTGCAGGTGGAGAGTATCAGGACTGAGTTAAACTTGCAGGGCACTCAGAATTCTCTAGGTCTCAGCAGCCAGTGTCCACCGAGAACCAGAGAACGGCTTGGTGGCACTGGAACAAGGCAGGGGTCACTCTGGCCTGAGGCATGCCTTGGGTCCATGCGGCCGGTTCCAGCAGCCAAAAAGAGGCCGGCAGTGCCCACACTTCCCAAGTCTTGTCAGGTCTTGCTGGTCCCCAGGGAGCTAGAGTGTGACTTTGCTTCCCAGCTTTCAGATGCCACCAGCTCATGCTGGAGAAGCTCAGGGAGAGCCATGCCACCTGCACAGGTGTCTGTCTATTCTAGAGGCGAGGCTGGCTCCTGCTCGTCCTCCTCCTGTCAGGCTGAAATCTAGTGTTTGTGAGGCCGAGAAGATGAGCACTCATGGCAGGAGAGGAGAATTATGGGTGGAGGAGAGACTGTGCCAGGAGGATCGATCAGGTGCCAGTAAGAGGAGGAGGTGACGTGGCAGTGATGGGCCACCCCCACCTGGCTCCTCACTCCTCACCTGGGGGTTCAGGTGGCCCAGCTGGGGGAGGCCCCCGGAGCTGCCTTCGTTAGAGACCAGCATCTTCCGCGCTAAGCTCTGAAGCTCAGCAGGGGCTGCCGAGGCCCCCTGAGCAAAGGCAGGTCGGGAGACACAGCAGGGGTGCTCTGACTGCGCCAGCCAGCAGGACCTGTTGGCTGTGGTCGCTCAGCCCAACCAGTGGCCCCTGTGCTTGAACCCGGGATGCAGCGGTCTGAGGGGTCCAGACGGTCCAGCTGTCTACGTTCTGTCCGACCCGCCTTGTGTCATTCAGCTCAAGTGGGTGTGAAATCCAAATGCCCATGGAGAACGCGGTGCAGAGACGCAGATCCAGGACGACAGGTCTGCCACGCCGGGTCGGAACCCCGTCCCAGGAGCCCTGATGCGTCTTTGTTTTAGGCCTCGACTCCAGAGGCCCAAACTCAGGTTCAAGTCTCAGAATGAAACACCTGCCTCTCCCTGCCTCTGTCGGCCCCCAGCTCCTCCAATAACCACTTCTGACCTCACCCACCACCGCGGCTCTGTGGCTACAGGGCTAAGAGCAGGTGGGGAAATTAATAATAATCGCGGCATCTAGGACCAGGACCAGGATGCAATCAGGATTCATTCAGCGTGGAAGCAAACCCCAATACAAACGAAACGTATTTATTCTCCTGAAAGCTTGCTCAGCTTCTTCTGAGAGTCTCCCTTCGCAAGGGCGGCGGAGGATGGAGCTCAGGGCAGAGATGAGCCAGCTGTCCGGCGCGGGGCCTGCATGGCCTCGGGGAGCTGTCTCGCCGAGCTTAGAGCAGGGACTTGGGAGCTGGGAAGAGACACCAGTAGCCATCAGGGTCCACGAGGGAAGGGGCTGGGAACGAAGGGGTACCTCTCCAGTTCAGAGCTAAACTGAAGCATCTGCCCAGGGCAAGCCAAGAGAAGGACCTGCCCCATAACCTTGGCTTTCAGGGGTCAAAGAAGCAGGTTAGGGGGCCTGGAACCCACTGTCGGGGCGACCCTGAGCCAGGCTGTAACCACCCATGGACAAGTCCTCAGAGATCGCTCGGCGAGGCCAGGCCTCCACCTGCAAACACAAGCAACTCAGCCTCCATGTCAGAAAGAGGGCAGCCTTGCCGTGGACCCCGTCAAATATAGGGCGCAGTATTTAAAGCAAAAATAATTATTTTTGGCTTTGGTGTTCATTCCACATTCATATTCACATCCTGTTACCGTCTTCCCTTCCTGGTCTTATTTTTAGATAGGCTCACAGTTAAATACAAGTGCTTTCCGGCAGCCTCTCCGGCCCCAGCCCATTCAGACGTGCTTGCTGACGCCTGCCAATCTCAGCAGACAGAGGCCAAGGTCTGGAGCGAGACTGACCTGGTAGGAAACCCGCCTTTGCCTCTTACTGTCCGTGTGAGTTGGGGCAATTTAATTTCGCTGAGTCTATGCGTTGAGCAATATAAGCTACTTCAGATATCTTTTTGGAAGAATAAACGAGAAATAGCATATAAAGTACGTAGGATGGGGCTTGGTACACAGTAGGTACCCGATAGAGGTAGCTACGTGCTGCCTGCACAAAAGTGGATTCCTGCAAACCCAGGTGCGGTGCGCTATTTCAGAAACGGAGCAAAAACGACTGCAGGCATATTTAAAGGGCAAGCAGGGGGGTGACACCTTGTGTTGCTGGGTGCAGCTTCCTCAAACACCCCCCACTGCGTATTGCTTTCTCTCCGAAGTTTCACACCCGTGCACCCACTCACCCTCAGGTGGTTTCTCCTCTGTAAAATGTTACGCCAGCGCCTCCTACCGAACAGAGCTCAAGGCCCTGCCAGCTGAAGCAGCCTCCTGTACACTGTAACCCCAGGAAGTCACCTGGGGTGCCCACAAGCGCTGCTCTTCTTGTCAGGAGCAGCCCAGCTGCCATTCTGGTCAAGGATCCTCACTTTTGCCGCATGCCTACTAGCTGCAGACAGCCAGCTACTCAGGGCCACGTGGTGGGTGCTGAGCAGTGCACAGGCGTCTGTAACACGCATTCGGAGTCTAGGCAGGTGCCCGTGTGTGTAAATGTCACAGCCTTTCTTTCCCCCATTTTCGTTCTTCCTTCTTTTTTATTCTTTTTATAGCCCCGCTTGGGGCATATGGAATCTCCCAGGTTAAGGGTCGAATAAGAGCTGTAGCTGAGACCTACACCATAACCACGGCAACGCCAGATCCTTAACCCACTGAGCAAGGCCAGGGATCAGACCCTCGTCCTCACAGCGACTAGTTGGGTGCTTAACCTGCTGAGCCACAATGCGAACTCCCATTTTCTGACACCCTAAACCAGCCCAAGGCAGGACTGCTTTCCAAGCAGGTGGGGGTTAAAATGAACAGACTGCAGTTGTCAGAAGGGGCCTAAGGAGAGCCTCGCAAATCCACATAACCCAGCACATGATGCCCGCCCCTAACTCCCACCTCCACGGCCTCGGTTTCACGAATGGATCTGCAGGTGCTGGGATCTGTACTGACCCCGGCCAGACTGATGGGGCCCAGACAGGCAGTGCCAGTCTGGGGCTCTGCTATAAATAAACCCATTTTCCACTACTATCCGACTCCCTGTCGTTGGCTCTATGCATTGGGTTGGACCTCTGTGATTTTTAAACACAACCATAATTAAATTTGAATTTGCCACACGCTTGGGTACAATTAGACTGTTGCTTGTGAAGTTCCACCCCCATCTTCAGCTTAGGTCCTGTAACAGCTGAGAGCCACAGGAATGAGAGCACATTTTCTGGGAACCTTCTGCATAACAGTGAAGACGGAGGCCCCAAGGGGTGCTCAGCATAGCGAGCTCATCATCCAGAGCCCTGAGCTGTGCTTAACTTAACCCCTGTGAGTCGCACTGACTTCATCCCAAAGCCTGAATCAGAGACGCCTTTATGACCTGAGGAAGGTTCTGGGATCCAGTGATACGCGGGAGGCTGCTAAGGACTCCCAGGGGCTCGGGATTCAAAGGAGAGGAAGGCGAATAAATGCATAACGCATGTGGATGGGATGGGGGAGTAAGTCCTTTGACAGGAAGAATGTGTATTTTGGAAAAATGTGCCCTCTCTGCTGAGGATCAAAGGAGAGGGAAGGGGCAGAGTTTGAGTCCAGAACTCCGTGCTTGCTTGGAGGTTCTAAAAGGGATGGAAAAAAATCATTTGGAAGAAGAGCTGATGATGAGGTTGAACAGAGATAAAGCAAAATTCTTCCCAGCAGAACTTTTGTCAGCTGGAGGGCGTGAGCACCTGTGACAAGGCTGAGCGAGACCCTGACCAGGGGAGTTCTGCCGCAAGGCCAGATGCACCCAGGATCCTGACAGGCTCACCCGGCTCACCTCGAGGGCGTTCAGGGGAAGGAGGCAGAATACCCTAAAGGCAAGACAGCCCTCCCCTCCTGGGGCTTGAGGAGTCTTCAACTGAATTTCTGAAAACTCAGAATCACTGTCAAAAACACGTATCTGCTAAGTTTTATCTCATGATAAAGGCCCATCTAACACAGGGGTCCTTTTCTATAAGTAGCCACACACCTGGGTACTTATAAATAAATATCTCAGGCTTGGTGGACCCTAAAGCCTTTGTCACAATTATTCAAATCTGTCGTTATCAGGGAGAAGCAGCCATGGACTACATGCCAGCAACTCAGCAGGACTGTAGTCCAATAAAACTTGACTTCCTAAAAGAGGTGGTGGGGGCAGGGCCTGGACTTGACCAGTGGGCCTCAGTTTCCGAGTCCCTGATCTCCAGATCTAGAAAGAAAAATGGGCTCATAATAATCGGTGTGGTGTCCCCCCAAAGCGAAAGAGGCTAGATGGTGTGTGTAAATCTCATCTTGCAGTTGTCAATGCCCACTGGCTCCATCCATCACTTGGAAAAATGCGGAAGTCAAGCGTGCTCCTGTCGCTCACAGTTACAGCTCTCACCTCTCCCACTGTCTCCAGCCGACTCTCGCGTTCTGGGGGGACCACCATACCCCAGGCCTGACCCCAAATGCGGCTCCTCCACATTCCCCAGGAGGACAGAGCCCTACCTCTGGTGCCCCCCAGAGACTAAGCCTGGGAATGCTGCCCCAGGCTGCAGATCTCTCCTCTGCTTTCTCAGCTCCTCATCCAAGTGCAAAATGTTCTGTTTCTCCTCCATGGGCTCCGGTGAAGCTCTGTGCTTCCCAAGGTGACCACGGAGACCTGAACGAATCTCAGACTCTGAGTTCATGTGCCAGTGGGTGCCCATGGTTTAACACCGCAAACCACACAAGAAACCACGCAAAGAACTTGCGTGGGACTTGCCAACCACACAAGAACCTGCAAACTATGCAAGAAGTACCCGTAGGGCAATATGCCAAGATAAATAATACAGGGCAATGTGCCAAGAGAAACATAATAAAACAAAGAGAACAAAGCAATATCATATACATAAAGGTAAATATAATGCAGCTTTTGGAAACACGTTTCTAACTTTGGAGGAAAACCAAATATGACAAATTTAAAGCTTCTTGTATTAAAATATGGCTATAATATGAATGTGATATAAATAGTATGGATTAATAATTAATTTTCATTATGTAGCTTGCTGATGACCATTTTGTGCTATGACTTCAGATTACTAGGGATGTGCATTAATTCCTTTGCAATTAGGGATACTAAGTGGAAAATCTGAAAAGTCTGGTCTTGACTTTTACCCCTTCCTGCCTTTCTAAGACAAACAAGGTCAAGAGTATACAGGCTCTTATGATTTCTCATCCTCTTTCTTAGAAATACCTACGGATGCCCCTGTATCTTTCTCTCTTCTTTATCTGTGTATCTTTATTATCTCTGTATATCTTGAAGATAACTTGTATCTTCAGTCTTAGTTGATGAGCTACAGTCCTGTCTGGGTCGCCTGCCTGCACCTGTGCGCTCGACCCCAGCTCCTCTCACTTTCTCTGCCTTTCCTCCACTGCTCATCCCCAAACTGTCCTGAAATCCCCACTTGCTCCCTTCTGTCCTTATTGTAGACACAAATGCAGCCGGGTCCTTCCATCATGAAAAGCCATCATTCTGAGCCGGCTTCATCATCCAGTCTTTCTCCCTTCCTCAATCATTCCTCAAAACACAGTCAAAAACCAAATCAAAACAAAAACCAGTCTTCGATCTCCTTCTCCTCCCTCATATATTCCTCAACCCACTGCCATCTATCTGGTGTTTATCCCGCCTACTCCACTGAAACCACTCTTGGCAAGATCAGCCAGACCGTATCCCAGTTGTCAAGCCTAGAGGACACCTCACGCCGTTTACTATTTGAGTCTTCTGCAGTGTTCAGTTTGTTGATCTCCCTTTCTATAAATGCATAAATGCATTTCTTTTTTTTTTTTTTTAATAATGTCAAGTTGTCCTGGTTTTTCTCATTTTTCCCTTACTGTTTCTTCTGTTCCCCATATCTTTTTTTTTTTTTTTTGGTCTTTTTAAGGCCATACCCACGGCATATGGAAGGTCCCAGGCTAGGGGTCAAATCGGAGCTGCAGTTGCTGGCCTACACCACAGCCACAGCCACAGCAACGCAAGATCAGAGCCACATCTGCAACCTACACCACAGCTCATGGCAACACCGGATCCTTAACCCACTGAGTGAGACCAGGGATCATACCCACATCCTCATGGATGCTAGTCAGGTTCATTACCACAGAGCCACAATAGGAACTCCCCCCATATTACTCTCTGTTTGTTTCCTTTAGACACTGGTGAGTATTTTGTCACCATCTTCCTGGATGAGCTCAAATAGTCTCATAATCTTAACCACCTATATGAGTAATTTATTGGTAAGTAATAAATTACCCTAAAACGTAGCAACGTAATACCCAAACCATTTATGATCTTACAGTTTCTGTGGGTAAGGAATCAGAAAGAGGCTTAGCTGTGTTCCCTGGGTCAAGATCTCTCCTGAGAATGTGTCAAGAGGTTGGTCAGGGCCATGGTTTCCACTAAAGGCTCCACTGGGGGTTGGGGATGTCTTCTTCTAAGCTCATTCACACAATGTGTGCTGGCCAGCTGCCAGCTGGTCTCCGCGGGGCTGCCTTACACCCTGGAAGCTGGCTTTCACCAGGGAGAGTGATCCAAGAGGGCCTGATTCAAAGGGAGCCCGAGGTGGAAGTCATAATACTGTGTGTGTGTGTGTGTGTGTGTGTGTGTGTGTGTGTCTTTTTAGGGCTGCACCTGCGGCATGTGGAGGTTTCTAGGCTAGGAGTCGAATCGGAGCTGTAGCTCCCAACCCATACCACAGCCACAGCAATGCAGGATCCAAGCCACGTCTGCGACCAACACCACAGCTCACGACAACGCTAGATTCCCAACCCACTGAGCGAGGCCAGGGATCGAACCTGCAACCTCACGGATCTCAGTCGGTTCGCTAACCGCTGAGCCACGACGGGAACTCTGGAAGTCATAATATCTCGACAAGGATCTTGGCAGTGCCATCCTATCCTTTAGCTGCAGTGTACTCAGTATACGTGAAAGTGTAATCCAGCCCGCATGCAAGGGGAACAGATAACACAGGGTGTGAAGCTCAGTAGACGGGGGTCACTGGGGACCACCTAACATGCCACCTGTGCACTGATGGCCTCACGTCTGCACCTCTGTACCTGGACAGCTCCTTGAGTTTCAGACCCATGTTCTCGCTTCTTAAAAGACGGCCTTCCTTAAGCTGACAACTTTCAGGCATCTCAATGCCAACAGATTTCAAAGAAAATGTATGCTTTCCTCTAAAAATATGACCTATTCTCTCCTCGTCACGAGCCCAGGCATCCTAGCTTGAAACCAGAGAGAGAAACTCCATCTTTCACTCTCCTTTAGTTTATGACAATGTAATGTCTTCATTCCCTAAATTTATTGGTGACAGGTTTTCAGCCTGCTTCCCCTCTTTGCAACCTTGGACCGCCTACGAAGTCCATTTGTTCATGTGTCTCCCCTTGGCCCCAGACACAAACGTGATTCGTGAACCTTCCAGCCTATGCCACCCTGTCCAGCCCAGCCCCTGCGTTACAGGTTAGATGCCCTCAGGTTACGGGGACAGAGATGGACATGGGTAAGGTTTTCACCCAGTGCTGGCAGCTGTGATGTCCCCACTGTTGCAGTGCCACGGATGCCGAGGATGCCGATGATGACAGTGATGATTATATAGATGAATTACACCGTCTCTGTAATAAAATGCAAAGTTCGGTCTCGATCGTGGATGCAAACAAGTCTTTCAACCCTTGTCAGAGATGCCAAAGCACGGCTTCCGACGCCACGTGTCATCATCTCTGTCTGCACCTGGAGGCTCAGTTCAGGCTCAGTCCTCAAAATAAACTCTGTTTTTGAATGAGGAAATCATCACGGCATAATTGGGGCTGCTCAAGTGCCTGGGATGTCATTCCAATTGAGCACCATTCTGTAGTTTTCCCCAGCGACCTGAGAAGTGGCACGTGTAATCAATCAACTAATCAATGATGCAATCACTCCAGACAGACCTCGGCATGCACCCCATCCGGGGCCCCCGATGCCCTCCTGTCACCTGTGAGCACATCAGCACATCCTCACAGGCAGATCAGCTAAGCGGTCACCACCAGCACGTGCCCATCAGAGAGAGGACCAAGGCTAGAAAAGCTGGGAGAGAAACGGCATCATCAGCGCCGCAGCCCAACCCCATTGCCGCCTGTGAATTCAATGGACTTCCGAATGCAAAAAGACGGTTGGTGCCTCAGGACAATTTTAGCTGTGGCTGGGCAAGACCATGGACAGTTCCTAGCATGAAAATTCATTCATATGACTTTGGAATATAATACCTGACACAGATAGATCGCGGCTGCCATGCTCCTACCCTAGATAAGGACACAGCAGTAACAGATGGAGGAACAAGGCACTTATCTTGTTAGTTGATGGATTTATCTTTTTTTCCCCCCTCTTTCCTACATATTCCATAGTGTTCCGTGAGTGGCGGTTTTCACTGAGCAGCATATGGAGAGTGAACTGATTTCTTTTCTCCCTCCTTAATTCAATAAGAATCAAAGCAGAGGATAAACAGCTTGTTGTGCTAGAAAAAATTCCAAATAGTCAAGAAAATGTCAAACTGTTTTTTCTTCTTTCTGGGGTTGGAATTTTAGTTCTGGGAAGCATTCCTCCCTCAGCAGGAATGGAAATGAGAGTGTTTGGTGCAATTAGGATGATGGCACATTCACGGTCCCCGGGCCATGGCTGGGGACAGCACCAGCTTAGTGTGAGTGTATGGCCGAAGAGCTTTGTGTCTCATGTGGGAAGGGAGGCAAAGCCCTATAATCGAAAAAACTCCTGACATGACTAATTATAGTGGCCTGAAAACCCGTGTTACTTTCTGCCTCCTTCCAATACTCGTCCAAAATAACAATAAAGAAAAAAAATCTCTGTTGACAAATTAAACAGCAGAGAAAACATCAGCAGATGAAATAGGTTGACAAAACTGTGTAAGACAGAAAGCAGAGGAAGTAATTGATTTAGCCAAGCAGGGAAAGTTAAAACCAAAATGCCTGGATGGCAGAAACAAGCTGACTCAGGCTGCAAACACTCCAGAAATACTTGTGAAGTTGAGATTCCCTCTCTTTGTGCAGGCTGTGGAAATGGATGCAGCCAAAAATAAGGAGACTGCTGAAAGTCTCTCAGGGAAGAAGTTCTGTTCCCTTGTTCGTCTCTCAGACTTGATAACCAGACTTGTATCCTGCTGAGAGATGGGAAGCTTTTGCTCTAGAAGAGTGTTTTGCAAAAATGTGGCCCCCCTGAATAGGTGGCAGGAGGGTGACCTGGGAACTTGTCAGAATTGCAGATTGACGGGGCAGCAATCCAGAACCGGAGTCAGAGTTGGTGGGTGGGGAGGGTGGAGCTTGGCCCCCTCCGGGGACCTGATGCAGGGTGATGACACTGGGGACAAGGAACCAGAGTCAGAGATGGCGCACAGTTGAGCAGACTGGGAATCTTCTCTGAAAAACGCACCCATGGGAACTGAGCGAAACTGAAGATACTTGAAGTCCTCCGGGGAGTGCCTGGCTCCTACCATTAGCCACAAAGAGGCCCTCTGGTCAAAACGCCCCTGCACAGACCTTCCAAAGGGTTTCTCGGCATTTTTTCTCAAACAAAACCAAACAAGAGAGAAAAAAGAATAAGTGTTAGGAATTTAAAATGCTCCAGCTGAAGCAATTGCTTAATGAATATTAATTTTAAACATAAAATGACAAAGTGGAAGAGATCTCCATGAAAAAAGAATATACAGAAAACAGAAATGGGAGAATAAAAATAAATCCATTTAATGAAACTTCTGGGGAGAAAAAGAGAAGAGGAAAAAGAAAAAAAAAGGAGATAATTAACAGGTAAATATCAAAAGACAAGTTTCCAAAACTGATTGAAGAGGAATTCAGCAAGTACTTAGGAGAGTAAATTCAAAAAAAAAAAGAAGAAAGAAAAAGAAAAAAATAGCCCACACCAAGGCACCGTAGGAAGAAATTTTAAAGTACCAGAGATCAAGACTATTGCCTAAGACGTTTCTAGGCAGGTACAGATCCCACTCAAAGAAGGAGGAACTAGAGTGTCACAACGTTTCTCATCAGCCACCCTAGAATCTACAGGGTCATGAGCAAATTCTGAGGCAAAAACATTTGGAGGTGAGATTTCTCTATCTAACCTAACAATTGTGTGTGAAGGAAGACCTGATGTTTCTCAAGCAAGTTGTCAACTCTTTCCTCTGGAACTAGCTGAAAAGGGTCTGCGTCCAAACAAGGGAGAATCGAGAAAACAGAAGTCAAGGAAACAGGAATTCCAACCCGGTGGCGGCAGCAAATGCTTGTCAGGTTAATATCATGTCACGTTAAATGTGTTGTCATGTTTGGTGGGACATGTTAAATACCACGATGTCATGTTAAACAGCCCCGCCCTGAAGCTGCCTGCAGAGCACGCGGCTCCCACTGGAGCAGGACAGTCAAGGGTTCTAGAAGGAAAACGCCAAGCAAACAACCACAACAGAAACCGCCAGGTCACCCTGTGTGTGAAGCCAGTTGATAGGACAATGAGAAAGATTCTGGAGAAAACAGGCATACCCACCCGGAAAAATAAGTTACTTCCAGAAAAGTAGGAAGTTGCCCAAGAATACAACTATAATTTACTTGGTTTGACTTGCCTTATAATCTGAACACTGGCTGTTGATTTGACCAAGAATTTGATGGAAAACTATAGACTGGGAAAGCAGGAGAAGAAACTGTGATGAGGGGGTGTAAGTGTGTGCAATCTTCATTCCCCGTGGTAAATTAGTCTCAAATTTAGATACTAGCTTTGCGAGCATGGCCTTTAGAAATCTGGAGGCAAATATCCAATAAACAAGTGGAGGTTGAAAATGGGTGGCTTTGGAGAACGGGATTCTTGGGTGTGGAGAGTGACACAAACCTTTATTTTTTGAATGGCATTCGTAGTATGCTTGTAGATATTCAATAATTTTGATAAAAATAACATTCATTTAAAAAATAACATCCTCTGGCCCTGATCCCAATTCTATGTCCAACTTACGCGACTGTGAACAATTCATGAGTCTCTCTCAATCAGGTGGCGTTTCTGTCATCTCAGTTTAATTGTCATTTCCTCAAAAATGCCCTGACACCCTCTAAAAAAAGAGGGTCCTCAGTCAGTTTCTCTCACAGAAACTGCTCTACTGAGCGCTCATCAAATTTTTAATGGGAAATTTACCCCTTCCTATCTGCTTCCCCACCAGAGGGTCAAGTCCATAAGGGATGGATCCCGGTAGTCTGTCTGTTATCCCCCATTGCCCAGCAGAGAATAAAGGAAGAAGTGGACTTGTTTGCAGCCAAGTTCATCAGGAGGACTGCCTTCTTACATCAAGGGGCACACATTCAACATTCTGGAAGTTCTCCTGCACACATTCAGCATTCTGTAAGTTCTCAAATAAGGATCATTAAGTATCCAAGAGTTCCTTCCTTGCAAATGTATGTTGTAGATGCCTTTCACCATCCCTCCTTCCACCGCTCAAAACAAGACAGTTTAGGAGTGGTAGGCGGTGGGTGGGGGGTAGTGGAGAGGTAGAGTGTGGTAGAGAGTGATGGGCGGTCAGGAGTTGGGGTGGGGGCAGCTGGGGGCAGGAGGGAGTGATGGGAACGTCAGGAGCAGGGAGTCAGGGAGGAGAGCAGGGCAAGTGGGAGTGATGGACGACGGTGGCGCATCCTAGCTGGGCTCCGTCCCACGCAGGTCTCTGCCTGTTGGGTGGAGAGCCTGGGGGGCCCAGCAGCCCCTGCCCCAGAGACCGTGACATCAGGAGATGTCTGTTGGGCTCCAGGCTCTGTAACCTAGACAGGGCCACCTCTTCATCTGTGAAATGAACATACAGCGCAGCTCCACCCAGGTCTCAGGGTGGCTGATGGAATCCAATGAGATAATGCATTTTCACTGAATGAGAGTGTCGGTCTAAGGGTCAGCTGTGTGCTCTGTGCCTGTGGGAGGAGGCAGGCAAGCAGATCGTGAACCTAGCCTTGCCTTTGCACTTTTTCTTCTGGTCAGCCTCTCCCCCACCGCCCCTGCCCCAAGAAAGCCTGAATATACGGGGAGGTGGAGGGAAGGGGTGTCTTAAGCTAGAAGTAAATATCCAAGGGGTGTCCCCTGCTCCCCGGCAGCTGCCCTCACAGTGCTGTGACTAATCCCCTTCCTGCACCCTCTTTTCCTGTTCTCTCCCCGCCCCACTGCTCACAAAGCCCAGATGAGAACTGCACACTCCCAGTGAGGACTCCCAGCAGGAACCTGCAGCCCCGAGCAGCCAAGGGGTGGCCATCAGGACAGACAGGCAGGGGAGCTCCCACCGTGGCTCAGTGGAAACGAATCTGACTAGCATCCATGAGGACACAGGTTCGATCCCTGGCCTTGCTCAGTGGGCTAAGGATCCGGCGTTGCCATGAGCTGTGTTGTAGACGCGACTCGGATCCCACATTGCTGTGGCTGTGGTGTAGGCTGGCAGCAGCAGCTCCGACTGGACCCCTAGCCTGGGAACCTCCATATGCCGCAGGTGTGGCCCAAAAAAGACAAAAAAAAAAAAAAAGACTGGCAGCACTGATAAACAGCAAAAGGCAGACAGAACCCAGACCCGGGGGAATTTCTGCAGGTCTCTGGGAGCTGCTGCAAATGAAGCTAATGTGTGTAGCAAAGCCTCTCCCTGCAGCCACAGGTGGGAGACTGCCATGTGCCCAGGGGACAGCAGGCGAGTGGAGAAGACACTGACTGGGATCCAACCACGGGCCTCGGAGGCTTTTAGGGAGGCAGCCTGCAGGATCCCGCTGGGAGAGCGCATTCTGGGGACGCAGATTACCCTGGGTGTGCGGCCTCGGGAGACCCCTGGCTGCTGTCATCTGCAGGGAGACTTTCTAATCTAGCGAAACGAACAAGGTGTTCTGTCCGGGGGGCCCGGAACCTGTCAGCGCCATCGGACCGCCAGATAAGCCGCAGGACAGGTGTCTTGTTTAAGGGGAACAATCTAGGCCTGAAGAACACGGTGTGACTTTCAGGATGAGCTCACTGTTCCCCTTTTCTGTGATCGATCTGGATCTTTGCTCACTGTCTCTCTCAAACCCCTCAAGGCTTTCTCTTGTTTTTCTGACCACGGCTCTGCGCCGAGCGGTGTGGCCTGGGATTAAGTCCCCTGGACTCTTAATCCCTCTTCTGCTATTAGCGGACTTGGAAACCTGGGGAGGCAGCCCTTTATCTGTCTGGGGCTGAGGTGTCTGGTCTGAGTGGCTCTCAGCCTCTCACCCACCTTCCCACCACCCCTCCCTGCACTCTCAGTATGGGCAACTCTTGCTCGTAGTTTAGATTTTAATGTAACTTCCTCAAAAATCCTTTCCTAGGGAGTTCCCAGCGTGGCTCAGCAGTTAGCAAACCTGACTGGCATCCATGAGGACGCGGGTTCGATCCCGGACCTCGCTTAGTGGGTTAAGGATCCGGTGTTGCCGTGAGCTGTGGTGTAGGTTGCAGACATGGCTCGGATCCCGCATTGCTGTGGCTGTGACTGGCCGCTGCAGCTCTGATTGGTCCTCCATATGTTGCAGGTGCAGCCCTCAAAAGACCAAAAAAAAACACCTTTCCTACACTTTCTAACATGGTCAAGGGCTTTTTTGTTTTTTTTTTGCTTTGTTGCACTTGCTGCAATTTCAGTTGAGTCATTCCTGTGGCTGAGCCCTGATCCTCCACAGTCACTGTGAGCAAACAGAAGGGGCACCGCCCAAGCCTGGGCCAGCAAAGTGAAAGCCCCCCTCCCCGCTTCCCAGCATGTGTCAGTGAATGGACAGATGCCAGAACATGTCTTTCTGAGCACAATGCAGGTGTTTCACACTCTGCTAGGTGCCCACAGCACGGTGAACAAGAGGCAGTCGCTGTCCTTAAGATGCTCAAATAACATCTGAGACAGACGGAGAAGTAAATCGACATCTGTAATGTCAGTGCCATGGTGCGGGTAGGACCAAGGTGCCAGGGGACCCGTAGGAAGGAAAGGCAAGCCATTTCCGGAGACGAGGAAGGGTTTAATGGCATGAAGTCGTAATTTCACTCTAAATCCCACCGAGTAAGGACACTAGAGCCACACCGTTGGAGTGAAAAACCCTGGTGAGGCAGAGGCTAGACAAAAACGCCTTCTTAAGCATTTCTTTGTCTGAGAGGCCCCTAGTCTGATCAGTTCTCAAAGAGCATGTATGGAAACATCAGAGCTGTCAATTCAAGTGGCTTTAGTGTTCTCCAGGTTTTTCACGTTTTGACGTCCCCGTGCAGGCTACCCAGCTATTTATTTTTGTGTCACTCTGTCTTTACTATCCATACTTTTTCATAATCATCATTATCATCGGCTTCACAGGTAATTACTCCAAAAAGTAATGACATCCAAAACCCGGGTCCCTGAATGACTTGTGAACACACTTAGGATGCTCTCTGAATTCTTACGACAGCCTTGCAGAGTAGGAGATTTTCCTCCTTACAAATGAGGGTCTGAGGCAAGTGAGGTCCTTGCCCACATCTTGGAAGTGAGGGAGAACCTGGCTTCTCTCCATATCACTGTGTCCCTTGCGCTTTTTGCTAAGGAGGCTGCCTGTCCCTGTTTCTCTGTCTCTGTCTCTATCTATCTATCTATCATCTATCTATCCACCTATGTATCTATGTATTAGCAATCCTCTCCACCACCCCTCTGTCCCCCCCTTTTTTTTCTGGTCTTTTTAGAGCCGCACCCATGGCATATGGAGGTTCCCAGGCTAGGGGTCAAATTGAAGCTATAGCTGCTGCCCTGTACCACAGCCACAGCAACCTGGGGTCCAAGCCGTGTCTGCGACCTACACCACAGCTCATGGCAATTCCAGATCCTTAACCCACTGAGCGAGTCCAGAGATGGAACCTGCGTCCTCATGGATGCTAGTCAGATTCCTTTCTGCTGCACCGTGATGAGAACTCTCTGTCTTTTTCACATTGAACACAAAGTACTACAGTCTTCCACAACTCAGGCAAAAGCTCTTTGGCAGGACCGTGACCACCTCTAAGATGTGCGTGCACCTGATGCAAGACTCATTCTTAATCCCAGCATTTACTGGTTTATTGAAATGAGACTTGTTGAGGTTCTACTGCATGCCAGAAATTGCACTCGAAATTTGGAATAGTACAAAGATTAAAAATGTAACTTCTGTTCTTGCCTCACGTCTGAGGCAGGGACAGATACGTCACCGCATAGAGTGGCACAGACAGGCGAGGTGTGCAGTCTGGGAGCACCCAGGAATGAGTGGCCAGTTTCGTCTGGCAGAACAGAGAAGGTGTCACAAAGGAGCCATCATCCAAAGAAGGTCTTGTAAAAAAGGCACTGAAGACATTGAAAGGGAAAGAGGACTGACACAGATATTTATAGGCAAATCAACACATAAATAAATATTTGATGCTAGAGGACTGGCAAAGGAGACAGTGTCATAGAAAACTGGCCTAGATCTGATGCAGGTATAGGCCTGGAAAGGGAGACAGGTGGCTGGCTTATGATGACCTTCACAAGATAAGCTAAGAAGTTTGGATTTAAGCTGAATAAGGGGGCAGACAGAGACAAGAGTGAAGAGTCCATTGAAAGTTCCAGCTTGGGGCACCAGTGAATGGAAATTCTGCTAACCCCAATAATGTGGTGAGGAGAAGATCTGAGAATTTAGTTCTCTACATATGGAGTTTGAGAGGCCTGTGGGTCATTCAGGTACACGTGTTTAATTGGTAGCTGGAAAGAAAGACCTAGATCCCAGAGGGGAGAGGTGCGGGCTAAAGATGGAAATTTGGGTGTCCTTTGGTGAAACTGAGAGCAGAAGTCATACACTTGGAGTGTGTAGGAATGGGTGAGAGACAAAGAGGAAACCCCATCAAACCTGGATGTTAAGCTGGGGAGAGAATGCCGAAGAGCAAACAAAGGCACAGTTGCAGAGGCAGGAGAAGCAGGAGAGGCAGTGCCCTGGCCATCAGGAAAGGTGTCACCATGTCATCGCCTCCAAGGAGATCGAGATCCAAGAGGAACGAGATTAGTCAATGGTGAGGTCATGGCTGACAGTGACCACGGGTCATGATGGAAAATGATATGTAGTGGGCTGAGAAATAAGGTTGAAAGACCCCCTTAAAAGAGCAGAATATTGCCAGGGGCAGAATATTGAGGGGCAGGGGACATGGAGGGGAGACCCAATCCTACTCGCCGTGCTTTAATGATTTCAGGCTGGCCATTTGAAGATTTTCAGATTCACCTGCTCTGTGAGTTCAGTTCGCCTGTGGTCTCCTGGAGACCACAGTTCAAAGATGCTAAAGACCGAATGTGTCCTTCCCCAAATCCACGTGTTGAAGCCAAACCCCAATGTGATGGTGTTGCGGGGGGGGGGGGGGCTCTGAGAGGTGATTAGGTCGAGGAGGAGCCCTGATGAACGGGATTAGTGCCCTTATGCAAGGGGCTCTGGAGTGTCCCCTGGCCCCGTCCACCATGTGAGGACACAACAAGAAGATGGCAGCTAAAACCCAGGAAGCAAGCTCTCACCAGACACCAAATCTGCTGGCATCTTGATCTGGGACTTCGCAGCTTTCAAAACTGTGAGAAATAAGTCTCTATTATTTAGAAGCCACCCAGCCTATGCTATTCTGTACAGCAGGCTGAATAAACTGAGACAAAGTGCTGTCACTAACAGATAGGTATTGGTCATTTTCCTTTTTCTTGTCCCTCAGTCTGAAAGGTAAATTGAGAAGCCGTAACCTGCGAGACATTCCAACTTATCTGCTGGATCTTTTCAGGGTCACTGCCAGAGGAGCCACCTTTTTCTTTCAGACCTGCCTCTGAGTTGCTTCAGGGAGGCTGAAGCGATCTCTCTTCCAAGTACCAAAAAAAAAAAAAAAGAACAAAACCAAACCCAAATCAGGTATCTTGCCCCCTGAGAAGCTGGTCTGCAGGTCCAGGACTGGACACGCCCAGGGAAAGCCCTGCTGCTTCTCCTTTCATCCTGGAGGCAACCTGAGCTCTAAGGGAGCTGCCAGGCTCCTTTATTCAAGGTCAAAGACTTCCTCCTCCTGGGAAAGCTCCTACCACTAGTCCTGCTGCTGTCCTCCCCCTCCAGCTCTGAAGGTCAAAAGGGTAAAGACCAACTGGAGCCACAGTCCCTCCTAAAAGGAAAATGGAAGGACGGAGGCCAGACACAGCCACCAGGCCAGGTGCCTCTCTCGAGACGTGAAGAAGAATAATGTTGACCCGTAGACTCAATTTGCTTCTCTGCTTTATGCTTAAGAAAACATTCAGTGCTTTCTCTCCTTTTGGGCCCAGGAAAGCCCAGCTCTCTGCCACCTGCCTGCTAATTCAGCCTCTGAGCCAGGAGCCCAGGTTCTGACAGGTGGGCCTCCTGGCGGGGGTGGATATAGCAGGGTCTCTGGGCTTCGGCCCAGGCTGATTTCATTTCAGATTAAGAGCTGCTGAAATGCAGCGATCGATAGCACAGCTCTTTTGTTTGCTTGTATTTTCCAAGTCCCCAAAGAGATTAGATCTGATTTCGCAGACCTTTAGCAAATTTAATTGTTTTTTTATTCACAGTTGCTCGATACAACTCCTTAGAAGCTGGGAGTGGAGTCTCCCCGCTGCCTGCGCCCTAGGGTCACTTCGCAGTACAAGGCGGAGGCCCTCAGGTGTGCTGAGCAGCGCAGGGTCCTGTCAGCCAGCATGCAGGTGCGGTGCTGGCCCTGCTTCTTCGTAGCCCGCTGCCCCCCAAACAGGGTGCCCACCCTCCTCACTCCTGGGGCCAAGAAACTAACTCCTGGACGTGAAATCAGGAGCTTGCACTCCCTGTTCCCAGACTTCACCCTGACACCCAAAGTGGGGCCGCTAATTGTCTTCAGGAAGGTTGAGAAGGATTCAGAGGAGAAAGCGACCTCTTGGTCAACCAGGATGCTTCTGGGCTGTGGAACCCAGCAGGCCCTCAACAACGGCTTCCCAGAGGTGACCCTTATAGTCTGCAGGCCACCAGGGCCATTGATCCCCAGCTCTGGAGACTGTCCCCTGGTGATCAGGGCCCAGGTGGGGAGACCACACTCTGGGCTTCTGTCTTCACTGCCCTCATCCACAGTGTCAGCCCCAAGGCTGTCACTCAAGAAGGTAACGTTTGCAAATAGCTTTATGATTCCTCCCGGGAGCTTCCTGAAAAACCCATTAAGTCATCGATAAAACTCATCAAAGGCCAGTTTCCCCCAAGACTCCCTGTGTCCCCCAAGCCTAACCGGTTACATCTTAATCCTTATGGGTCCTAAACAGCCCCTACTTAGCAGTTGAACAAAAAGACTCCCCATAAAACCAGGCTTGGACAACTCCAGAGTGACTTGAATTTGTCCTTCTTCCCAGAGGGCCAGGAGGACCATGCAGAAACGCTGCTCTTCCTGCCATGGGAAGCAACAAACTCGGCCCTGCTCTATGAACAGGCTATCGTAGTGACTTTGGAAGAGAGTCAGAATCCAATGCTAGAGTCAGAACTCCCTCCCCACTCAGATTTCTAAGGCTTCTTTCCCATGCTGTAGGGTTTTCAATGGGTTTATTACTTACTTCAGGGTTCAGGGGCCTTAACATCAAAAGGCTGATATTGACTGAGGCACTTGTTTGGACCCCGGACTGTTTGGACACAATCGTCTTGTACCTCTCAGCAAGGAGCTGTGGGAAGTTGGGTGGAAATGATGGCTTTATGTTGTACAAAATCTTGCACGTGCGGCATTTCACTTAAATTACTTCTCACCTGCCCCCCACCACCCCAAGACCAAACGAGTCAAACCGAACAAAAGAAACCAGGACAAACAACCCTCCAAGAAGTATCAAAGATCTTCATCTTAAAAATGAGAAAACTGAGCCCCGGAACGGCTTCCCTGCGACAGAAAGACTGAGGAAATGAGACCTGCAATTCAAGCCTTTTCCTTCTCAGTCCCATGATCTTAACGACAGAGTACACTTAAGTTTGAGAAGGACAACAAGCGAAGCAAGCGAAGAGAAAGAGGATACAGAATAAAACTAAGCTATTACAAACTTGACCGTGAGTCATCAGTACGTTCCTTCTGAGGACAGTCTGCTGGTTCACAGCCCCTTGAGACAGCCCAGGCACCCAACATGGCATAACTCAGCTTGCCTGCCTGTCTAATGGGTCTAAGTGGCTCAGGAATCCAGGCTGGCAACCCTCCGCAGCGTAGAAATGGCAGGCGCAGCCAGGGACCTGCCACAGTGCCTGTGAGTGGCACCACCTCCAGGCACCTCACCCAGGTCTGTGTGCAAATCACTTAGCAAGACAGCAAGAGCCAATTGCTTTCCCATCTGCTCTTTTTCTTTCTTTTCCCTTCCTTTTAGAAAAAATGCAGAAATTCTTTGCATTCTGCATTAGTTCTTGATGTAATGGTGCAGAGCATTTTTCATTTATCATCATAATGCCAGTCAAAGGAACTCCTAATAATGTAAATGCATGATGAAAGCTATTAGGATGTATTTGCATGGCAGCTTTAAGCTCACTTCCCACTCTGGGCGTGAGGTGGGACTCCGTGGACAGGGCTGCCTGTCTAACCAGCTGGCCAGGCGGACACGACATCCAGCCTCTTCCTGGAGGACCCTTAGGAAGTGCAAACACCCCACTTGTGAAGGACCGGAGCTGGGAGCGCAGAGCCTGGCTTCTGGTTTTCCTGGAGGAACTCCAAACCGTTCCTCACAACTGCCTCCCTAGACTAGACGTGGACAGATGCTATGTCCTAACCAGCCAGGTAGAAGGAAGCAGATATTTTATCACCTGGAGGTAACCGGGATTCCTCGACCCCCAGGCAGGCTGGCATTTTGGAGGATGGTGAGCTGATATCAGAAGTAGCCCTGGTTTCTGAGCGGACAGTGCGTTCACGACCTCTCAGCCCCAAGCCCCTTAGGCTCCATCCTGGACATGCCTCTCAGGACGCCCAGTCCCAAGAGAAGCTCAACACCAACAATGTGGTCTCACAACAGTGAATGAACCGATGAACTACACTGATGCAGACTGTGCTGCCCAGCCCCTTCGGACATGTTAACCACCTCGGCTTTACCCCAGCAGACTTCAAAACGCAGGACACCCAGGCATTGCTGGAGCTGAATCTTTACTGCATATCTTTCTCCTCTGAAGTCACAGCACAACAGAAAAGCATGGAATATGCAGGCAGAGAGAACTGACTTTAACCCCCTGATATTCATTTGGCAACATGACCTTGGGCAACCTACTGAACTTTCCTGTGCCTCAGTTTTCTCATCTGTAAAACGGAGGCAATGATCCCACTGTAGGTGCAGCTGTAAAAAAAATAAATAAATAATCCCTGCCTCCTAGAGTTACTGTAAGGGATAAACGAAATCAGGGAAAGCAGCATCACTCAGGTTAGGCTGTGCAGAAGGATCAGATGCCAATTCAGGGGGTACTATAAAGGATGAGTAACTGCATTTTTTTTTTTTTTTTTTTTTTTTTTTTTTTTTTTTTTTTTTTTTTTTGCTTTTTGCTTTCTAGGGCCGCACTCACGGTATATGGAAGTTCCCAGGCTAGGGGTCGAAGCAGACCTGCAGACCTACAGCTGTCAGCCACAGCAACTCTGGGTCTGAGCCACATCTGCGACCTACACCACAGCTCACAGCAACGCCAGATCCTTAGCCCACTGAGTGGGGCCAGGGATGGAACCCCCATCCTCATGGATACTAGCTGTATTCATTTCCACTGAGTCATGACAGGAACTTCAGCGACTGCATTTCTAAAAGTCACGCGCTACACAGTACCACGTGCTGTGTAGCGAAGACACAGCGCTCCTAGGATGATGGCTGGTACTTAATAAATGCTTAGCAAACATAGATCTTGTTATTGATTGTTCGTCTGCTGCTTGCAGACGACTTCATTCACTGTTATAGAGCAGAAACAAGAACAGTAAGAGATATGGGCCCTGATTGTAACCTGATGATGTAGTCCATATTCCACAACTATTTAAAATTTAGGAGAAATAAACTATACATGTGAAATGCATCAAATAAGACACTGGGTTTAAAGCATAGGAGAAAGGAGTAAAATTATCCATTTGCAATGACTTCTTCTGGGCTACCTTCCTGATTTGTATTGGAATGCATCCCTTTGATGGGCAGGGGAAAGAAGAAGGTTCTACCCTGAGATTTCCTACTCATACTAGTGCCAAAAATAGATCAGGTTTTAGATGATCTGGAGGAGGGAGGATGGGCCAACTTGCTAACTTTGGGAATTCTGAGATTCACTCAAGAAAATTGTCATAAAATGGGTTTCAGAAGGAGCTCGCAGCCTCTGGTTTTCAGTGTGTGCCCAGTCAAGAAGGGGTGGTCTTTCTGTATAACTGGACCATTTTGCTGTATAGCAGAAATTAACACAGCATTGTAAGTCAACTGCAGGTCAATTAAATTTGATAAATAAAACACACACACACACACACACAAAGAACAAATGGTTTTTCTGAAGACTTGGGTATTAGACCTCCACTGCTCATTGCACTTACTTTGCTTTTTTAGGGCCACACCGCGGCATATGGAGGTTCCCAGGCTAGGGGTCGAATCGGAGCTGTAGCTGCCAGCCTGCACCACAGCCACAGCAACGCAGCAACGCAGGATCCAAGCTGCATCTGTGGGACCTACACCACAGCTCACGGCAAAGCCGGATCTGTTAAGCGAGGCCAGGGATCAAACCTGCAACCTCATGGGCCCTAGTTGGGTTTGTTAACTGCTGAGCCACAAAGGGAACTCCCGATGTCTAAACACTGTTGCAGTGGTAATGTCCTTCAACTTTAAAAGCCAAAGCAAAATGCTTCTCCCCCAAATGAAACGGAAAGTTGGATGGTACTTGACCAACCATTCATTTTCCAGCATTTCAAAGAAGAAAAGCTTTTCATTCCTCTCATTTTTGGATCAATTTCATTCTATTTCCCCTATGGGGAAACCAAGGCAAAGAAAGTTAAGGCATTTGCTTCGAGTGGCTCTTAGCAGCCAAGTTAATGGAAGCATGACTGTGGTCCACCCCTGGAGACAGTCCAGGACCTCCTGCCTTCTGAGGGTCAGAAAACACAGTGCATGGTGGCTGAGTACTTTCTTTGTGTTGTCACACAGACATATCCAGACTCTTGTGTTTTCTAGCTTTGTCACCTCGAATGTGTTCACTGATCTCGCCCGCATCTATTTCCTCCTATAAGAGGGTGATTTTGAAACACTCGCTTTATGAGGGATTGAGGTAGGGGTTAAATGAGGTCATAACCCATGAAGTTCTTAAGGTTGTGCTAGGCACATATGAATTCTCAACCAATGTGATCATTAGTCTTACTAATAGTTTAGCAGAGAGGTTAAGAGTAAAGATTCAGGGAGTTCCCTTTGTGGCTCCGCGGGTAACAAACCTGACTAGGATCCATGAGGATGCGGGTTCGATCCCTGGCCTCGCTCAGTGGGTTAAGGATCTGGCGTTGCTATGAGCTATGGTGTAGGTCGCAGACACGGCTCAGATCCCACATTGCTGTGGCTGTGATGTAGACCAGCAGCTACAGCTGCGATTCAGCCCATAGCCTGGGAACCTCATGCTGTGGGAACAGCCCTAAAAAGCCAAAAAAAAAAAAAAAAAAAAAAAGGAGAGATTCAGAGCCAGACTTTCCAGGTCCAAGTCCTATATCTACTTATCAGGTAGGTGTCCACAGCTAGTTACTTAAATTTATGTGTAAAGATGAGATACCATTTTTAAGGGTTTGGAAGAGTGTATGGCATACAGTAAATATTATGTTTTTGGAGTTAATATTATTAGTACATTACTATTCTCATGTGGATGGGGGGCGGGGGGTAATAAAAAGGCCTATAGGGTGTGCTATGGCTGAGTTGTGTCTCCCCAGAATTCATATATTGAAGTCCTAACTACTCATACCTCAGAATATCTGGAGATAAGGTCTTCGCAGGGATAATTAATGTAAAGTAAAATCGCACAAGTGGGCCCTAATGCAATCTGACTGGTGTCCTTGTGAGAGGAGGGAAATCGACGTAAAGATGCCAGAGGCATGTGCACAGATGAAGGACCACCTGGGAACACAGGAGGGGGAGGCTGAATGCACACCAAGGACAGAGGTCTTAGGAGAAACCAACTCTATCGACACATTGACCTGAGATTCCAGCTTCCAGAACTGTGAGAAAATAAGTTTATGCAGTTTAACCCATCAGTTTGTGGTGCTTTGTTAGGGCAGCCTGAGCACGGTAATCCAGATGGATTATTACTCTTCACCCTACATCTTACATTTCTGATGTCACATTTTTACATCTTTTATATGGCGTATCTCTTTTTCTTTTCTTTTTTTTTCTTTTCTTTTTAGCACCGCAACTGCAGCATATGGAGGTTCCCAGGCTAGGGGTCGAATTGGAGCTGTAGCCACTGGCCTACACCACAGCCACAGCAATGCCAGATCCAAGCTGCATCTAACAGCTACACCACAGCTCACAGCAATGCTGGATCCTTAACCCACTGAGCAAGGCCAGGGATTGAACCTGCGTTCTCATGAATGCTAGTCGGATTCCTTTCCACTGACCCACAACAGGAACTCCTGATGTATCTCTTAACTAATTATTATAATCAGCGTTTTTACTATATTGTCTTTTTAACCTTCATACTAGCTTTATAACTAAGTGATTAATCTATTACCTTTACTATGTATTTACCTGTCTGGTGTGATTTATTCTTTTGTATTATGTTCTTGTTACTAATTAGTGTCCTTTCTTTCCAGTTTAAAGAAGGCCCTTTAACATTTCGTGTAAGGTTCAGTGGTGATGCACTCCTTTAGCTTTTGCTTATCTGGGAAACTCTTTAGTTCTCCTTCAATTCTAAAGGACAATTTTGCAGAGTAGAATATGCTTGGTTGGAAGCTTTTTTTTTTTTTTCCCAGCACTTTGAATATACCACCTTCCTTTAGCCTTCAAAGTTTCTGCTGCAAAACCTATTGATAGTCTTATGGGGTTTCCGTGCATGTAACAAGGTGTTCTCTTGCTGCTTTTAAGACTCTCTCTTTACCTTTAACTTTTGACATTTTAATTACCATGTATCTTGGTGTGGGTCTCTATGGGTTCTTCTTATATGGAACTCTCTGGGCTTTCTGGATCTGGTTGTCTGTTTTCATCCCCAGGGCAGGGAATTTTTCAGCCATTATTTCTTCAAAAAAGATTTCTGTCCCTTTCTCTCTCTCTCTGCTTCTGAGACTGCTAGAATGCAAATGTTGGTCTGTTTTATGTTGTCCCATAAATCCCTTAAGCTACCTTCACTTTTCTCATTATTTTTTTTTCTTTTTGCTACTCTGATTGGATGAGTCACACTATCTTGTCTTTGAGTTGACTGATCTTTCCTTCTGTTTGATCTAGTCTGTTGAGGAACCTCTCTAGTGTATTTTTCAGTACAATTATTATATTCCTCAGCTATGTGACTTCTATTTGGTACTTTTTTATATTTTCCATCTCTTTGTCATTTGTGTATGTCCATTTTTTTTTTGTCCCACTTCAGTGAGTACTGTTATGTAATTATATTTAACTCTCTATCAGATAAATTATTTATCTCTATTTCTTTAAGTCTAGGGGTTTTGTTTTTTTTGTTTTGGGAAGGGATTGCTCTGATTTTAGCTTGTTATTTCATTGGGAACATATCCCTCTTTTTCTTTATGTTGCTTTACTCTCTGTGTTAGTTTCTGCGGTAGATGAAAGAGCCACCTCTCCCAGTCTTGAAGGAGTGGCTTCATGTAGGAGGTAAACCTTGTTATTCAGCCTTGCTCAAGTCAAACCTAGCCTATTAGATTATGAACAGTTCCCAGTAGCTGAGGATGTGCCAAGACCTGTCAGTGTCCCAAAGAGAAGGATCTAGGCACCTACATTGAGGTTGACTAGAAGCCAGACCCTCATTTATCAGCTTTTAAACGTAGGCAGATATGGAGTTCCCACTGTGACACAGCGGGTTAAGGATCCAGCATTGTTGCAGCTGTGGTGTGGGTCACAGCTGTGGCTTGAATTCGATTCCTGGCCTGGGAATTTCCATGTAGAAAAGAAGTACGCAAATATATACACTTCTGTGGGACCACAAGAGTAAGCCCTGTTGTCCAGCAGAGCCGGGTGATCCAGAGGTGTCTCCTGGGTAGTCGTTACAGACATTGAGGCTCTAGACAAGTTTACAAGATCTTTTCTAGATGATACCAGTGAGCCGGAGCAAGGTGGAGGGAGAGGTCTAGATGGCATCCACAGCCTATGTCCCCTGAGAGCAGCTCTGCAGGTCCCTAAAGCGGCCTTCAGGCCGAAGCTCCAGGACAAGCAAAGAGGCCTCCTCCACAGAAAGGCTGGGGTGTGTGCCACATTTTGCTATCTGTGCAGTGCTCCGGGGGTGGTACCCTGCCAAGAGCAGTATCCTCAGTTGCCACCGTCCCATGGGATCCAGGAATGCAAGCTCCTCCAGCCACCAGAGCCAGGTGACCAAGGGGCATCTCCAGGGTGGAAGCCACAAAACCTGGGGCATCAGACATTAAAACCAGGGCACTAGAGGGAGTTCCTATCATGGCTCAGTGGAAACAAATCTGACTGGTATCCATGAGGAGGCAGGTTTGATTCCTGAACTCACTCGGTGGGTTGAGGATCCAGTGTTGCCTTGAGCTGTGGTGTGGGTCACAGACGTGGCTCAGATCTGGTGTTGCTCTGGCTGTGGTGTAGGCCGGCAGCTGTAGCTCTGATTCAACCTCTAGACTGGGAACTTCCATAAGCCATGGGCACAGCCCAAAAAACAAAACAAAACAAAAAAACAGAGCAGCAGACGTACATAAAGCTGCCCTCCAGCAGATAATGGGGCTCAGAATGCAGCAGAGGGCAAGTATGAATATAGTGCTCAGGCTCTGAGGTCTCTGAAAAGGATTACAGTGAGCCCCAAGATATGCGTTGAATTAGAATTAGAAGACTTCCTGTCAGGTCACAGTCATGATGATTAGCTCACAGGTCTCCACAGAAAGACTGAGCTCCTAGGTCTACTGCCTCTCGCTTCTCTGGGGATGGTTGCTGTTTAAGAACTCGTTCTCCAGACGAATACCATATGATATCACTTATATGTGAAATCTAAAATATGGCACAAGTGAACCTATCTACCAAATAGAAACAGACTCACAGACATAGGGAACAGACTTGTGGCTGCTAAGGAGGAGGTGAGGAGGGAATGGAATGGATTAGGAGTTTTGGGTTGGTAGATGCAAACTATTACATTTAGAAAGGATAAGCAATGAGGTCCTATAGCACAGGGAACACCTCCAGTTACTTATGATATAAATGACAGAAGATAATACGAGAAAAGGAATACACACACACACACACACGAATGAATGACTGGGTCACTTTACTGCACAGCAGACATTGACAGAACATTGTAAATCAACTGTACCTTAATAATTTCTTAAAATAACTCGTTCTTCACTAATGATATTTCTATGGGACCCACAAATGTAAACCCCCACCGTCCACCAGATCCTAGCAGCAGTCACAAAACTGGAGCACCAGACTGTGGGATATGAGCTCCTGTCCAGGTGGCACTGATTATTACACTCCCATTAGATCAGGCATGCAGTCTCCACTGGCCTCCATATCCAAGTGATGGAGAGGTGTCCCCTGGGCAGCAGCCACAAAAAGCAGGGACACCAGACACACGTAAAATCTCCCACACAGGAGATGCTGGGGCTCTGGTTCATGGCAAAGGGTAGGCATGAAGAGGACACCTGTCAGTCTCTGTCCCTAGCGAGTGTTCCAGTGGGATCCTAGATGTGTGTTGAATTAGATGCCTGCCCCTCAGGCTGATGCTTTAATAGAAGTAGACAGGCCTCCTTCACTTGGGTGTGATTGGCTGCCTCTGAGTTGAGCCCTGAGGTGGGTGAGTCTGAGCACATGAACAATTTAACACAATTTTCTCAAAAGACTGGAGTCTTGTGGATCTCAGGATATAGACTCTTTTGGTTTTCAAAGTTAGATGTTTAGGGGGATCATTTCTCAAGTATATGTCTTCAAAGCTGGGATGCTGGATATGGGGTTCAAACCTGTCACTCCTCAGAGAGAGGCTCTGGATTTTGAGTTTCCTCACCAGGTGTGACTTACGGTGAGATCACGTCCCAGCCACTCCTATACATTTTGATGTGGTTTTTCTTCTTTACCCAATATGAAGCAATCACTCAGCTGGCCTATAGGGTTTTCTTTTTTTAAGAGGAAAACTTTCCATATGTAGCTGTAAACTCTGCATGTCTGTGGGAGGAGATAAGTTTAGGATCTTCCTACATTGCCATCTTGAATGGATCTTCCATGCCACAGAAATAAAAAGGACAATAAAAGACCACTATAGACAATTATCTGCTAACAGATTAGATTACCTAGAATAAATAAATCCCTAGAAATATACAACCTACCAAGACCGAATCCTGATAAATTACAAAATCTGAACAACTGATTACTAGTAAAGAAGTTGAATCAATAATCAAAAGCCTACCAACAAACAAAAGTCCAGGACCAGACGGTCTCACTTGTGAATTCTACCAAACATTCAAAGAAGATTTAATATGGATCCTTTTCCCAAAAATTGAAGAGGAGGGAATGCTTCCAAACTCATTTTACAGAGTCCAGCATTACCCTGCTACCAAAGCCAGAAAAAGACACCACAAGTAAAGAAAATTACAGGATGCTATTCCTGAACATAGATGCAAAAATCCTCAACAAAATATTAGTAAACTGAATTCAACAACACACTACAAGGATCATACACTATGATCAAATGGGGTTTATTCCAGGGATGCAAGTTTAACATCTGAAAGTCAACCGACATAATACAAAACATAATAAAGGCCATATATGACAAGCACACAGCCAACATTATACTCTATCATGCAAGAAAGCGTTTCCTCTAAGATCAGGAAAAAGACAAGGGGGTCTATTATTGCCACTTCTACTCAACATAGTACTGGAAGTCCTAGCCAGAGCAATTAGGCAAGAAAAAGAAATAAAAGGCATCCAAATTGGAAATGAAGAAGTAACACTGTCACGATTTGCAGATAACATTATACATAGAAAACCCTAAAGCCCCCAAAACTATTAAATGTAATAAACAATTATAATAAAGTTGCAGAGTACAAAATCAATACATAAAAATCTGTTGCATTTCCATACAGTAACTAGCAGAACAAGAAATTTTTTAAAAATTCCATTTACAATTACATCAAAAAGAATAAAATAACTAGAAATAAATTTAACCAAGGAGCTAAATATCATGTATGTTGAAAATTACAAGACGTTAATGAAAGACACTGAAGAAGCCCCACGTAAATGGAAAAATATTCCATGCTTATGGATCGGAAGAATTAGAACTGTTATAATATCCATACTACCCAAAGCAATTTAAAGACTTCAGGTGATCCTTATCAAAATACCTATGACATTTTTCACAAAACTAATATAACCCTAAAGTTTACATGGAACCACAAAAGACCCCAAATAACCAAAGCAATTTTAAGAAATAAAAACAAAACTAGAGGCATCATGTCCCTGATTTCAAACTATATTACAAAGTTGTAGTAATTAAAAGTGTGGTATTGGCATAAAAACAGATACACAGATCCACGGAACAGAATAGATAGCACAGAAATAAACCTGCACATTATGTGGTCAATTAATTTACCATAAAGGAGCTAAGAATACATAATGGGGAAAGGACAGTCTTTTCAATAAGTGTTGGGAGAACCGGACAGTCACATGCAAAAGAGTAAAACTGGACCGCTATCTTACACCATACACATAAATTAACTCAAAAATAAAGACTTGAACATAAGATGAAATTACAAAACTGCTAGAAGAAAACATAGGTAGTTAGCTCCCCGATATAGGTGTTGGCGACGATGTTTTGAGTCTGACACCAAAAGAAGAGATAACAAAAGTAAAAACAAACAAGAGGGACTACACATGAAACAAAAATATTTCTACACAATAAAGGAAACCATCAACAAAATGAAAAGGCAATCTACTGAATGGAAGAAAATATTTGCAAATCATATATCTGGTAGGGGACCAATATATAATATATATAAAGAACTTATACAACTCAATAACAAACAATTTGACTAAAAAATAGGTAAAAGATCTGAACAGAATTTTTGCAAAGACATACAGATGGTAAACAGGAACATGAGAGACACTCTGCATCACTAATCATCAGCGTAACGCAAATCAAAACCACAGTGAGATATCACCTCATACCGGTCAGAATGGCTACTACCAAAAAGACTAAAAATGACAGGTGTGGCAAGGATGTGGAGAAAAGGTAACTATCATGCACTAAAGGTAGGAATGTGTAATTCGTGTAGTCACTATGAAAGAGTATGGAGTTTCCTCAAAAAGTTAAAAATAAAACTGCTATATGACCTAGCAATTTCACTCCTGGATATTCATTAGAAGAAAACAAAAATACCAGTTCAAAAAGACATGAATACCTCCATGTTCATTGCAAAATTATTTACAATAGCCAAGATATGCCATTGGACCATTGGATAAAGATGTGTGTGTTGTGTGTGTGTTATATATATATACACACACACATACACACACACACACACACATATATGCATACACACACACACAGGAATATTGGTCGGCCATATTATGTGTGAAATCCAAATATATAAATATTCATATATTTATATTTTACATATTTTAATATGTAGATAAAGATAAAACAAGTTCACTAGATGCAGAGATTAAATTGGTGGTTGTGAGAAGCAGGGGGTGGGGAAATGAGAGAAACAGCTAAATTGTTTTTTCTTATATAAGTTTGAATAAATTGAATAATAAAAATACCCTAATATCTATAGTTACTTATGGAAATAAATACAGATGTGGTTATATGGGTGTATACATGTGTATGTACTTGATAAACGGTGATACTTTTATATCCAAATGAAAACATAAAATAAAATCTGGTTTGTACATGCACAAAAATTAATTTCAATAGTTCAAAGCCTTGTAAGTCAAAAAGCAAAATTTTAACACTTTTAGAAAGAAACTGGGAACATTTCTTTACACTCTTGAGTAAAGCAGGCTATTTTCTTAAAAATACACATACTGCACAAAATGTAACAGAAGAAATTAGTACATTTGATGGCATTAAATTCTAAAACTATCAAAAGATATCAAAAACAAGTGGAAATTACTAAAAAAGACAGAAGATATTTGCAACTCACATAATCAATAAGCATTAATACCTAGAATATATAATTGACTGATACATGTAAAGAAAAAAGCCAACAATCAAATGAAAAATTGACAGAAACATGCACAGGCAGTTTAGAGATGGGGACTCTGGAATGGCCAACGCACTTAAGCAAAGATCCTTAACCTCAGCAGTAATTAGGAAAAGGCAACTTTTAAGCCATTTCTTACCCATCCCTCAGCAAACTGTTGCAGTGTTTCAGTAACATTTGCTCATAAAAATGTGAAAAATTGTGAACTCTCTTCCACAGCCAACAGCTGTGTAAACTGGTAAGATCATCTTAAAAAGCAATTTCAAAATCATTTGTATAGTTAGGTTGAAAATAATATACCCATCGTCTCAATGGCTTAAAATTATTTAAACTGTAGGAGCTCTTGTACATGAGCAAGCATGTCAACCGAATCACTATTTGGAGCCAGACACTGCTATGTGTATTCAGGGTACAATCGTGACAAAAAGACGAAGGTCTCTGCCCTCATGGTGTTTATATTCTAGTGGGGAATGATTTAAAAAAAAAAAAAAAAAAACCTGTGAGCAGTATAAATACACAAATTTTAACAGAAAGTTATAAAAATGTTGATTAAAAAGACAGAAAAAATAAAAATCGCATACAAGACTCTAATCAATTTTTTAACAGAATTTTTTTCATCAGGGTTGTTAATGCAGCTGATAACCTTGCAAGATGAGATAAGACATCCCCGTGGACCATTAGCCAACTTATTTAACTTCTTGTTATCAAAGTGTAGATATCCTAAATTCAGGCTTCCTTGGATGCAACCCAGGTACCTTTTGTATGTAGCATCCATCCGGGCCCATCATGTCCCCCACCTTGGGACTTGGGATCTATTTAACAAAATACAGATGGAGTGTAACTTTTATCATCTCTCTTTCAGAATCTCCCTGGCCTTTGGCCACAGGTATGGGAAGCTGGAGGTTCTAAACTGGAGTGCAATTCTGAAGGGTCACTGTGAGGACGAGTTCGTGGTCAGAAACCTGAACTGAGCCCAGAGGGACAGGAAGTGCTGTGGGAGGGCTTCCTGGAATAGGAGGCGATGGACACGGCCAGCAAGACAGGCAATTTGGCACCTTCCTCAGTCAGACTGGACAAGGCAAGGGGATGCAGATGGAAAACTTTGTGGGGAGGGGACGGGCGTCCAGACAGAGGGGACAGGTGTCTAGTTGGAGAATGTGGCAGAAGCGGAAGAAGGGAGGTAGCAGATCAGAGCGGGGCGCACACCAATTCCTGAAAGATTTGGTAAGAAATACTACTAACTTAGATATCACCGTTATCCCTCTGAACAGCCAATCAGAATCTTAGGTTCTCCCTGCTCGGCCAAGATAAACCCAGCCTTGTCCTTCCTCTCTCAGGACCAAGCAGGATACTTACACCAGCTGCGTCACACTGCGGCCAAAACATGAGGTTCGGAAATTAACACCAGGACTCTCCAGGTTATCTGCTCCACGGACTCTTTCACAGCTTAAGCTCCTGACCACTGTCTGCTTCCAAGACACAGGAACAACTAACATCTCCAGGGAGCTTTAAGTCCCTCAGTAATTATGGAAGTAAAATGCACTTCAAGGTAAATGCTTCTTAGTGAGGCATTCACCATAATAAAGTTAGGAGGAAAAGGAGAATCCTCACGTGTATTCATAAGAGGAAAAAACAGCTAACCCCAAATAATCACAATGCCAAGTTCACATCGCTCGGAGGCTAAGGTGCAGAGTCCTTAATGAAGATACGAAAGCTAGTCGGCAAGGGCTTTGTTGAAATGTGAGGCAGAGCCTGGGGAGCCTAAACCAGGCGGGACAGAGCGACAGTTCTGGGAAACAGAGAGAGTAAGTCTTAACCCAAGTCACCCCTGTCATCTTTGTCTTGAGCCCTTGGGGAAGTCGCCTGGAGCTGCATATGCAATAACTTCCTATAAATGAGCACTAATTAAGCCCCTGTTCCGGGAGGCCTGTTTGGAGGGTTACCAGATCATTAGTCTTGATTTCAAAGACAGAGTCTATGTGGGACAAAGGTCAAAGGATCCAGAAGAACCTTCAGCACAGTCCAGTCCCTTCCCTTCCCTCCAAGCAGAGCTGTGTGCCTGCAGCCCTGCAAGGGAAGGACCGTCAAGGAGGGCAGGATTCTGTGTTTCTTAAATGCTTCTGTCCTCCCCTCCACTGCGGAACCCTGTCGCATTCGCAGAAAAAGAAGATTCGCTAAGGGTCTTTGATCAGCAGGAAGCTCAGGAGGGGGCCCACCCCTGGACTCAAGGGGCCAGTGCGCCCTGAGAGGTGGGAGCCAGGGGAAGCTGTCAGATGCATACATATGTTTATGCCTGAGCAATGCTTGATTTCTCAGTTAAGAAGCTGGTACGTTCCTCTTCTGGTGGAGTCCTCTACAAGCTTCCGGTCCAGCTCCCCTGCGCCACCGAGGATCAGTGTGCTCTGAAGGGCAGGTGCATCCCCAACTGACTCCGAATAGAGAGAGAAGGAAGGAAGGAACAATGATACAGGGGAGAGAAGCCATTCCCAGAACCTGGGGGAGGAGGGCAATTAGAAAAAGCTCGAGATCACGTAGCTCAAACCAAGTATTTGCCAACAAACACACCCTAGTTCCAACAAGCTATCATCCTTGCCGCTGTCTGCTGTACAAATAAAAGTGACTTTAATCAAACAGAAAAAGTGGATACATTCTTTGCTTGCTTTTCTGGCTTATGTTTCTGTAGCCTGTCCAATTCCAGCAGCTCAAGGCTTGAGTAGTCTCCGCTGGCTGCTCTGTTAAGAGAAGCACACTTTAGGTGCATCACAGCGGGAGGCCTGTTTCTCAGTCCAGTGGGTCTACACTGGAAGAACTGGGAGGGTGCAGAAAGCAGATCTTGACGCACGAGGTAGGCCTCGCGTCTACACAATATTGTCATCATTACCTTCTGTGTAAGTGTCTCATTGCTGCTGGAACGCACTGGCACAAACTCCATGATTTAAAAACACAGAAATGTATTATCTTAAAGTTCTCTGGGTCAGATATCCACCACGGGCATCACTAAGCTGAAGTCAAGGGGTCTACAGAGATGGTTCTTTCTGGAGGCTCCAAAGGGGAATCCATTTCTTTGCCTTTTTTCAGCTTCCAGAGGCTGCCCGCAGGCCTTGACTTGTGGCCCCTCTATGCCTCCCTCCAACCTCCTGCTACCATTGTCATGGCTCCTGCCTTTGACCTTCCTGCCTCCCTCTCGTAAGGACATCTGTCATTACACAGGGTCCCCCTGAGTAATCCAGGATAATCCATCTCCTTAGCCTAATCACATCAGCAAAATCCCATTTGCCATGAAAAGTAACACAGTCACAAGTTCCAGGGATAAGGGCGTGGAGAGGGGGACCATTACCCAGCCTCCTGTGCCGTCATTTACAAAGTTCCATGAGCAGAGGTGAAGCAAGAACAGGGTGCTGTACCTGGCGCTGATCACCTGCGCCCAAGGAGCAAAGGAAGGGAGAAGCTGACAGAGGCTTCCATGGAAAAACCTCCAGGGAGGGTCCTGGGCAAAGATGGTGCCACCTTGCGTCTCCAAGAATGATGGGCAGCCAGCCCTGAGTCACATTCTCTCTTCTTCAAACGGCTGGCATCTCTCGCCCGGCCTAATATAACAGCACCGCCTCCCTACCATCAACATCTAGTATCGCCCTTCTCCAGTTTCATCTACACCCAGCAGCTAAAGGGGCCCTTTACACCAACACTCCCTCCGGTGTCTTGCCCTCACAGGTAAAATTAAAAGCAACTTGCTTATGGCCTTCAGAGGCCCTGCAGAGCCTTGCTTCTGTCTCCTCCCCTCCCACCTGGTCCCATCCTCTCTCTCACCTGCCCAGGCCAGCCACAGCCGCCTCCTGGGGCCCCTTGGGAAGTCCTGGACTCTTCCCCACTACACAGAAAGCTCCCCACCCTCCCCTCTTCTCCCTCAGCTCACTCTGTAAGCAGTCCCAGCGCCCACACCGGGTCACACCCTACACCACGGCACTCACTGTACGCTGCCATGTCCTATTTATTCACTTGCAGGTAACAACAGATTTCATTACACGCAGAAAATAAAATCAGACAAATACCTTGCCAGCAAAGAAACTGCTCTTTCCAGGCCTGATGACTCCCCCCTAGACTACGAGCTAATGGCCAGGACCAAGCTCAGGTCTGCCCTTTCATCCACATACACAGAGCAGCTGGCCCACCTGTTAGAGGGACAGATAAATGACGAGGTGGATGAATGGAACAATGGATGGAGCTAAATAAGCTCATCTATGGATGCTCAACCCACCCTGACCTGCCTCCTGGTTTCATAAGCACCTGCCTTGGTGATCACCTCTGACCATTTGGCCATGAAACACTATTTCAATACACAGGAGACGCTCCTTGGTTTAAGACTTCGTCCCCATGTCAGTATACACATGACACACAAATATCAACAGAGAGGCAGACAAAACCTTGGCGATCTATTTTGCTTTCTTGAGTTTCAATGGAGAACCAAATACACTAGCCAGGAACATCTCCATGTCTGTTTCATCGTGCCCCGCCTCCCAGTGATTCCTGCCAGGGTCCGAGCAATGGGCCTTGCACAGGAGGCAAACAGGAACATCATCACACTGGCCTGTGAGTGGACGGGCAGGCTTCGGGGGCCCGCTCAGTCACGGCCCACTTTGTCCCCGTGTCAGCCCCTGCCTCCCCCCGTTCCCACCGCTGGCTCTGCACTGACCATGCTGGGTGAGCTCAGACTAGGCATCTATCCTTCTCTACCTGCTCTCAACAAAGCCCAGTTGTTGAGAGAACAGTACAATTCCCTGGCGAATGGGACATAGGAAACAAAGACGGTCTGAGCATCTTTTGGTGGCATCTGACTTGTGCTCTACTGTAATCACGATCTGGGCCGCTGGCTCCTGGCCTGCCCTGCTCTGATGGGCCGCTTTTCAACATGCTGATAAAGCCGGCAGGCTGCAGCCCGCACAGGATGCTCCTACAGGTTCAACAGGCCCTGGGTTCCTATAATTCCTCTAACATCAGAGCTCTGGTGCTAGTTTCCTAGTGGGCTCTGAATTCCATTCAAAATTGCTTTCTTGACATTTAAAGGTCTCCATCAACCTAGTCATGTGGCAAAGAGGACTGGGGAAAATTACACACACCCACCCACCCCCCCGCCTCACTACCCAGAGCGAACCTCAGACAAAATGATTTCTGTCTGGAAGGCAAGCCCAAGTGTTCCCTCCAGCTCTAAAATTCTATGATCTTACGATGCCTCCTGTTCAGCCAGTTGTCTGAACCCTTCTGACTGCCAATAACTCACAGAAAATCCCATTAAAAGAGCAAATGAAACCTGTTACCAAACCTTTCAGCGGGCTGCCAAAAGCTTAGGATATTTTCCACCATGGACTGTTTGTCTTCCAAGACTTGCACTGCCAAAGGGGAGTTTCAGGTGAGACATAAAATAAACTTCCTCACTGCAGACCTTGTGAGCCAAGGGAAGGAAAATTGTCGTCCTCGCTCCTTCCTGTGGGGACGGCCGCGCCCTCTCTTCCTTTAGGAGGAGGGTTGGTCCAGATGGATTGTGAAGGGCTCCGATCGCTTTAGGTTCCTTGCCTCTGTCTTTTCCTCAAGAACTTTACCACCCTCCTTTCAACTGCCAAACTGAACCCCTCAAACGAAAGAATGAGCATGCCGTTTCCCTTCTCAAGAAAAAAAATACACCCTGGAAAAGTAGCTCTGATATTCCTTAATGGAAGTTCTCTGAAGAGTTAAAGTGCATTCAGAACACCCAACATCTAGGACAGCGCTGGCCGCGGCGGGGGGGGGGGGGGGGGGGGGGGGGGGGGGGGGGGGGGGGAAGGGCAGGTGGATGAATGGAATGCCCATCTGATCCTGAGTGAGCTGGAACGTGGGGGCCTCTGGGTTACTGTGGTTTCAAACTGCCTTGCCCACACATCGCCCCCTGCAGGGCTCCAGCTAGGCAGCTGCACAGCTAGATGTAGGTCGGTTTCCACAGTGCAGATCTGCCCCAGACGAGACGTGTACATGTCAACAGGCACAGCCGATGACAGCTGGTGTGGACGCAACACACCACCTTCAGCCCTTCCAGCCACACCCTAGAACGTTACTGCACCCGCGTACCCCTGCAGAGCCCTCTACAAGAGAGCATGTCCCCCCCCCACCCCACAGTGATTAAGCATCTCAACTCCATACAGAAGGCTGCATACTACCTCCGAACTCCTTCTGGGCCAACGAACTTATCTCTCCAGTTCCCATTAATATCAAACAACAAGTTACTTAATGTCTAACAGCATTCAGCTCTTTCTGGAGCCAAGAAAGCCTTCTCCACCAAGGACAGGCTCTATGTGGAGTTCCCGCTGTGGCTCAGCGGGCTAAGAATCCGGCATAGCATCCGTGAGGATGTGGGTCCAATCCCTGGCCTTGCTTAGTAGTTAGGGATCCAACATTGTCACAAGTGTGGTGTAGGTCACAGATACGGCTTGATCCAGTGTTGCAGCTGTGTGGCGCAGGCCTGCAGCTGAGGTTTCATTCAACCTCTAGCCCGGGAACTTCTATATGCCGCCGGTGCAGCCGTAAAAAGAAGAAAGGGATGACAGGCTACACTGATGAGATCACAGGGGTTTCTGGTCCAAAACCCTATTTCATTCAAGCCTGTCCCGAGCCTGCAATTCGGGCAGGCTTTGCTATTATCACTGCAGAAGGGAAGGGGGGAAAATATCGCATGCCTTCTCTCCTTCTTCATGTTTCATGTGTCATCCTAGATGTGAAACAAGTGGCATTTGATCAATTGATGTTTTGCTTGTCATCAGTTTGCTGGGGCAGCAATGGGCTCAAGCCTCCATTCATATGAGCAGGTGGGGAGGAGTTTAGCAGACCCTGAGAAAAATGATATCATTTGTAAGTCACTGAGCTAGAGGTTAATTTCACAAGTATCACCACTTTACAAATCAGAAGACTGAGAATAAGAGATTTTGTGACTAACTCAAGGTCACATGTTAATTTCGAAACAGAATTGAGACTAGAAACCGTGTCTACTGATTATCAGTCCTAACTCTTTCCGCCAACAAAAGGAGTTAGATGAGGAATATAGTGAGAAAGGAGAGTTTTTTTTGTTGTTGTTTTCCATTCCATCTGAATTCCTCTGCCTCCCAATATCCCAATGCACTCCCCAAACTCCGTTAAATAGGACAGTCTATCAAAAATGGGACTCGTTTATGCCTGTTTCCTTGAATTTTCAAACCAAGTCCTATTTGGAGGTTCAAGTTCACTTGGAAGATCTCATGGTAAATACCAGTGGTACTTTCTTCGCCTCCCATGATGTGCTCCCCACGCACTGTGGAGGCTGAGTCTGTCACCTAATCTGACTGTGTCTCTGACAAATACGGACTTGGTTTTGCAGGTAAAAATCTAGTCGGGGCCACGAGCCGTTCATGGGCCAGACTGGTAAAGTCATCGGCAGACATGGGGGCGGTGGGGCAGGCAGGCGGGGGAGCCTGCTGGGTGGGAGGGGGAGGGAGGGAGAGGCAGGCATGTGATTCTGCAAAGATTTTTCTCAGCCTCTTACTCAGCAGTTTCTGCAAACTGGAGAACGTGCAAGTGAAATAGCAACAGAGACGGTAAAAATGATGAGCTGCAGGCTGCTTCCTTTACCCTTTCATATACTTTAAGTTCTCTCTCCTCCCTCCAGCTTCTCTCACCAACAGAGAAAGGGATTTGGGAAATAAGAGCACTGCAACTGAGATGTGTGTCTGACTTTGGGTGTAGAGAAGGGAGGAAAAAATCACCGAAAAAGGAAATGTTCCCAATTCATTATCTATAGTCCCAAATATGGTCACCAGATAAAATATAGGATGCCCAAATAATGTGAACGTCAGAAAAAAAAACAAGTAACTTTTTAGTATCAATATGTCCTAAATATTCCATTCTTTCACTAAAATATTTGTCACTGTTTACCTGAATAATAAATTTAACTGGGTATCCTCTATTTTTTATTTGCTACATCTGTCGACCTTAATCCTCAAGTAACAAACGGGGGGGGGGGGGTTCTGTATATTTTAAATCTCTTCTCCTTTCTCCTGTGTCCACCACCAAAATAAACACATAAAAACACCCAGCCTTAGCCCATGTAACATAAAGAACATGGAAAAGATCAAGGCTCATCGTGGTTTAGGCCACAGCATTTGCCCTCAAACTTCAGCGTTCATCAGAGTCACCTGCAGGTCTGGTAAAAACTCAGATTTCTGGGCCCCATCTGTGTAGCTGCAGATTCAGTGGGTCTGGAGTTGGGCTTGAGACGTTGCCTTCCTAACACGTGGCCCTTGATGCTACCGGCCTGGCCTCAAGCTTAGAGGAACAGGTACTAGCCTGAAGGGCAGGTGCCTGTGATTCTCATTTCTGTCCTGCTTATCGGATGCGCAACTTCAGATAAACAATCTAGGAAAAAAATTTTTTTTGTCTTTTTAGGGCAGCACTTGTGACATACGGAGGTTCCCAGGCTAGGGGTCGAATCAGAGCTACAGCTGCCAGCCTACACCACAGCCACAGCAACGTGGGATCTGAGCCACATCTGCGACCTACACCACAGTTCATGGCAACGCCAGATCCTTAACCCACTGAGTGAAGCCAGGGATCGAACCCGCATTCTCATGGATACTAGTTGGATTTGTTTCTGCTGAGCCATGACGGGAACTCCAACACCACATCCTTAACCCATTGAGCAAGGCCAGGGACTGAAGCCACGTCCTCATGAACACTAGTCGGGTTCACTACTGCTGAGCCACAGTGAGAACTCCTGTTTGTATGTAATAATACGGTGCATGTCTTTATCCTCAGAATTATGAACTCAAGCAACATGGCAGTAAATAAGTTACTGAAGTCCTGCCCTTCAGGACCTGACCTGCAGAAGAGTTCATTAGCTCAGATCCATAGCCCTCACACGGCCAGGGCAAAGCCTCCCCGAGGACCAGGCACCGCAGGCTCCCCGCTCCACCTGCCTCCTCCACCAGCAGGCCCTCTTTGTTGACTTTGTATACCGGGGGCCGCTGGAGAGTCTCTTGTTATGAAGGTGCCGCCTGTTTTAAAAAACGTCTGCAACCCACTGACTTAGAAAATCACCTAGGATCCTTTCTAAGAGTCTATGATTGCAGCTCAACTCCATTCCAATTCCGTCCCCTATTATTTTCCAAGATGGCCTGCCCTTGGATTCACTGTCAATAAATGGTCTTATCAGTCTCTCAGGGAAGGATCAGCTCTGGGCTTACATCGGACGCTCCCCAAAGTTGTCATGCCTGTTGTCAAGGTTGCAGGACGCGCAGACTGGCACTAGGCGGCTTTCGCGAAGGCCCAGCTTGCTTTCCAAAGGCCTGGGCACCTGCCTCAGACAGAGAATCCTGTTCGGGATTGAAGGGTGTGTCTGCCTCAGTTGACTCAGGCCACCTTTCAGGCCGCGGCAAGAAGGAAGCCGCACTCAACAGACAAGGACTTCTCCCCCCAGAAAACACCACCTGCCACGGCAGGGCCGGCTCCTCCCTAGGCACATCGATTCTGGCGGGAAGACAGGGCGGCTCGGGGGCAATTTCTGGGTTGGCAGTCGGGGGCCCTGTCCCCGATCAGGTCCTGTCCTCATCTCCACTCAGGAAGAGGGCACACAGGCTCTTGGGGGCGGGATCCCGAAGCAAAAGGAAGCACACGCGCGCACTGGGTATCGTGGAAACAGAATAAAATGCTATTTAAAGGCAATCAGTCAGAATTACTTTCAATACATAAATATTTTGGGAAGTGATTAGTTCATTTTAATTACCTCCCTAAGATTCATAACAATATTTTTCACAAGCAGGGGCTTCTCCGAGATGGTTGCACCAACCCGATCCCTGGTACCCTCACCCCCTCCCCCCGCCAATACCTACGCACCAGGCACAGGGGAGGGGGGCGCCAAAGGGAGCACAGGCTTGTAGTGACCTCACAAAACCAGCGCTGGGATTCCGTTTCATTTCCACCCAAATCCGGCATCAGGCCTTGTGACTCTGGCCTAAGACCCTCCGTAACCAGGCCAGGTCACAGCCCCACTCAGAATCTAAAGCCATCTCTACACCCAATGGTCCCGCCACAGCTGTTCTCTGTCTAAACAACCCAGTGGAGAGCAGACATTTTCATTGTAATTCGCGATGGTTCAGAAACACACACACACACACACTCCCCGCAACGAGGCAGTTGCTTTTCCCAAGAATCACATCCACATACGTATTCTTTTTGGAAACCTCATTGCAGATCATATTAACTCAACACGCCACGCACAAACCCTGTACTTAGGAGCAGAGAGCGGAGCAGACACAAGTGCCATCGAAAAAGTCACTTCACTCCGCAAATCAATTCATTCCTATCAATCACTCGGGAATTAATAAAACTCCTCTGCTTCTGCTAAGTTTCGAAACGACTACCTTGATGCAGCGGCGAGTTGAGCGGAGTTTTGTCTTGGTATTCCAGATTATAATCTGGAAGCTGAGGGGACAGAGATCATAGAGGTGAATATTCAAGGCACAAGTGTATGCACATAACCAAGCTCTTTAGTCTAGCAGCTTTTCTGCCCCATATCGCTCCCTAGCCCTTTCATTCTCTTTTGTCCTTCTTTCCTCTCTTCCTCCCTCCTCTCCTTCTTCCTTCCTTCCCTCCCTTCCTCCTTCATTCTTTCTTCCCTCCCTCTTTCCTTCCTACTTTCCTCACTTCTTTCTAAGCAGTGTCATTTCTAAAAAAAAACCGCAACACCCAGAAGGTAACATTTGTTGACCCCAAGGCTGGTCTTCCCTGACAGCTTTCCCAGGTCACAGATGCTCAGTTCAGCATTATCCATGATTAGAATCTACAGGTTCACATACAAGGTCAAAACACATGCGGGACTTGCTTCCTTTAGCTCTCGCACCACTTTGGCAGGAGTCTCCAGGCTAACAAGGACAGGCCAGGAGGAGATGACGATGGAACCATCAGGGCCAATACACTGGCGGGAAACGTTGCTACTGGAATGGCAATGGCACTGAATGGCCCCACTGGGATGGCACCTGGCTTTCCCTCCCCAGGAGGAAAGGAAGGGCACACAGGAGCTCTAGGTCCAGGGGCTGCCAGGCCCAAAAGCAGAGAGGAGGCCACTGTGCCACCAGATCTTGCCAGGCAAGGGGTTTGCAACAGCTCCTTTCACAGAAGTAAGACAAATGCTGCTTATGGTTTTGTTCCCTTTGCTGCATAAAACTGTCCTCGGGGCTCTGTTCCAAACACATTAATTGGGGAAGAAGACTAAGAAAGTGACAGCCACGTGCTCCGATTTGCCCAAAAGGCTCTCTGTGCTCTGCAAATCTGGCACGGCGGGCGGAAAGTTGTCCCCACCTGTAACCAAGATGCGGGACCCTGGGGGTCCCTCCCCAGGTCTGGAAGTAGAGTGTCCTTTCATCTTGATTTCTGAAACCCCAATAGTTGCTACCTTCAGTATCCTGTTAATGGACTTCAGCTCCCAACACCCCGTGGCCCCCTGCAACACACACAAACACACACACACAGGGACCCACTTCTATGCTCCCACAGGCCTTTCCCTCTAGCCCTCACTCTTGTCTAATGAAATAATATCATTGAAACCCAAAAGCCTTTCCTCCTCTCTTCCCACCTTTGAATTTGGGGGTAGGTTAGTAAATTATCATTGAATCCGTGGCTATCTTTAGCTTATACAGCTGTTCAGTGTCAACAACGCCCCAGGCCAGGCATTGCACTAAAAAGAAGGCGGCACACTCCATGCTTCTGAAAATCCCATGGAGGTTAAAAAAAAAAAAAAATCCATGTAAACAAATCATTACGAGATAATACAATAAGCACCTTATTAACGGTGGGCCTGGACTGCCCCACAAGCGTGGCAGAGAAAATGATGAAAAACCCTCAAGAGCCCAGGAAGGCTTCTCAGGGGAGGCAATTTTGAGCCTAGATTTAAAGGACAAGAAGGGATTCGCCAGGTGGGGAGCTAAGGGAAGACTCTGAGGGTGGAGTAGGTCCCGGGCAAGGTCCTATCAGAACAAGTCCAAGGCAGGGGAAGAGCAGGGTGTCCGGGGCGGGGGGGCGCTGGTGGCTCACAGGGATGGGAATCATAAAACTCAGGCACAAGGACTTTAAACCATTCCGTAGTGTTCAGACTCAACGTAAGACAAAGGAGGCACCGTGGAAGACTTTTAAGCAGAGAGGTAGCGAGCATAACTATGTTTATATACGTATCTATTCAGATAGATAGATGGATAGATGAATATTTAGAAATACAACTTAAAAGCAATAAACCGTAATTAGGAATTGGGAAAACAACCTGCTTATGATAGATTCTATTAAAGACAATAACTAACAAAAAAAAAAAAAAAAAAAGGAGGTTGATTATGAGGGAGGGGTTGTGGGTGGAAAAGGGTCTAAGGACCCCATCAGGCGAATTCTCTTCTCCTTCTGGCCCCTCCTTGAAGGCATTCCTCCGGATTGACTGGTTGGCAGTGAGTAGATCTGCACCTGAAAAGCACTCCTCTCTGAGGCCCAGCCTGCTCTGGGCAGCCCCTGGCAGGGTTTCTGCCCTCCTGGGACCCAGGCCAATGCCCCCCACATCCCGCAGGCTCCCTTCCTGACTGCTCCCCCCTGCCCATCAGCTGCCCCCCTCACCCACCCGCTTCCCCCGCTTTCCTGTATTAATTGCTGAGATTCAGGCCACAGGATGCTGTTGCGAACAAAAGATTAGCCCTTTTTACAGGAGGAGGCGATTAAAAAAGGAGAGATTTTTGTTTTTAAGGCAGATGAAAGCAAGCCCAAGGAGATGCGTGTCTGACCCTCCAACATGCTTCCTCAAGCCTCCCTCAGCAGTACTTAAAGGCGCTTCCGCGGGAAGCTTTATGAATGCGAAATGAAGCCGGTGCCTGTGTCTGCGCCAGAAGAAAGGGAGAAGGGCTCCTTTATACGCAGCCTTGCCTTTGTGGCTGCGCTGCTCCCCTGCCCCAGTGCTGCTGCACCACTTCAGACGCCCGCCTGACCTTCTCAAGGTCACTCCACTCAGCAGGCCCCCTTGTGCCTCTCCCAGGGACGCGCCAAGGAGCTGAAAGGCCCAGGGTTTGTTTTCTGCTCCTCCGCAGTCACAGCAGAGTCCTTGCCCGGGGCACAGACACCTGAAGTCCCCAGCAGGGTGGGCCTGGCAGCTGCTGGGGGACCCGCACCCCATCTGTAGGAGGCCCCGACTGTGTCTGTTCAGCTCCGCTTGCTGCACCCCCTGGGTGGGCCACGGACGTGGCCTTGGGGGGGCCTTGAATGAGGGCTGGAACGAGGGCTCCGCGTGCAGATAAGGAAGTGCCTGCCTCATCTGCCCCGCATGCTCCCTTCATCCCCCTGCTTGTCAGGCAGCATCTCAGGCTGATACTCACCAGTCTTGCTACGTTCCACTCTGCCCTGAGCATTTGGCCATCACCTTCCATTCTTTGCTCACCACCGTGACTTTGGGCCTAGATCTCATGTCCGTAGGGATGGCCTTCATGACATGGCCTTCCCCACCTGTCCTGACCTCCGCAGAGGGTCAGATCCTACCATCCTCGCCTGAGTACCTGCCTCAGCACCCGACTGTCGTGCTGTTTTGCACAGAATCGGCACCTGCTAGCCGCATGCTAAGTCATTTCTTTTTTTCCCAAAAGCAATTTCTGGTACATTGATGGATGAATCTGCTTAGTGGTGATGATGAGCCCACTGGATATAAATTTCTGTATAAAGGAACTTCTTCCCCAAACTGTGTTACCAACCCACTTGGGCTCTAGCTAGAATTTTCGTGTGCCTAAGGCTGTGTGGCTTTGAGCAAACTATTTACCGTCTCTGAGCCTGTTTTTCTCATCTGGAAAATGGAAATGATGCTACTTTAAATCCCATAAGGTTCTTGCAAAAAACGTATCAGTCTCACAGTAAATGCTCCAAAAGTGGCAATTCTTCTTGCCCACAAGCTGATGACTGTAAAGTTGACAAGTACAACATGAAAAATCTATCTTGGATTGCTCTGCACAAATCCATGCGTATAAATATTATGCATTTTTACAAGGCCTTGTTCAAACGTTTCCTCCTGGAAGCTTTACCGCTAATTCTTCCTCTCCCTAGGACAGAATTAATTTCTCCTTCATCTTCAGAAGTCCTGGAATTTCATAACTTACCTCGCATTTATTTACAGCCTTCTAATGTACAGAATATAAACTTCCTACAGGCAGGATAGGGGTTTGCCCATCTCAGTAAATATTTTGCACAAATGAACAAAAGACAGACAAAATGGGCATTTTGTCCTCTCAGCAGGGAGGGTGTTTCCAAAAGCCCGTTGGCCACTCCTGGCCAAGAAACCTGAAGATGGAGAGTGACCCCATGATGAATGACTGGCTTTTAGTTTAGGGTAGGTCTGGAAATGGCCATTAAGGGGGCACTAAGGCATTGCACATTAATCCTAAACATTTCCCCTAAACCCAAATGAAATAACTAACTGTTGCATAATTTAAGATGAAGCCCAAGCTGGGGGCCGTGTTCACTTTCCCAGGAACCAGTGAATAAGTACTATCCACGAAACTATTAAGTTAATTTAAAATCCTGACAATTTAGCACCACTCTGGCGAGATAAGAACCATTTATTAAAAGGCACAGTTCATTAACCCAAATGCTACTGGCATATTTGCTCAGAGAAAGGGGCGGGTCCGAACCTCATCAGGATCTCCTTCCCTCCTGCCGGCCAGAGGACGGGTCTCTGAGGCCAGAAAGTCCCGGCTGGTGATACCCCAGCTCGAGTTTCTGACCACAGGTCTCCTATATCACAGAGCAGGTGCCTGTGGGGCCTTCCGGGGACTGACCCCCTCCCCCGTATCTGAAGTACCCAGATAATAGTATCTCATGGATGTACCCTGTGTTTTTCGGATGCTAAAAAGCACCCCAAAAGGAAGGCATGAGCTACTTGATGATCAGGATCATGCAGCTGGCGGGTCTGAGGACTGCTAAGGTTAACCCCTGGGTCGCCACCCCGTTAACCACCCACCCACTAATCAGAGACTTCTGCACAACCTAATCACAGACTCTGGGACCCCCCTCCCTCACCTGGCCTTTAAAAATGCTTTGCTGAGGAGTTCCCCCTGCGGCACAACAGGATCTGCCCCAGATCTGATCCCTGGCCCGGGAACTCCATACACCACGTACACTTTGGGGGGCAGCCAAAAAAGAAAAAAAAAGTTTTAATTAAAAAACATAAAAGCGTTTGGCAGAAACCCTTCGGGGGATTTTAGGTACAAGGCGGGGGGCTTGGATGGGGGGGAATGGGCCACCCACCCATTCACCTGCATGGCTCTGCAATAACCTTTCTCTGCTCCAAACTCCAGCGTCTAAGTCTGTTTGGCTTCTTTGTGCTTCAGGCATACGAACTTCCATGGGTAAGAATTTCTCTCAGTTCATCGGGGACCATTTCAGAGCATGTGAGTTAAGGCAGAAAATGTGACAAACGTGGAGGCCAGAGCAGAGACGGTGCCCAGAGCCTCATCCCAAGGCTTCCACCCCAGGACTTTCCATCCTTCTCCCCCAGCTCCTCCCTGGCTGCTGGCTGAGCCTCCCCTGTGCCCCCTTCTGTCCTTGGTCGCTGGATTCTCTGGATGTGCAGACTGGGTGCTGCTATAAATCAGCAAGTGCACCGTGGTGCTGCTTCCAGGGCTTGAACAAAGCCCCGGGGAAGAAGTGACAGAAAAAGACTCTGGGTGCGGGGCTCCCCTTGGTGACACTCTTTCCTGGCTACATAACAGATTTATGAAAACACACCAAATCCCACACCACACACAGTGAGTCACTAAGGACCTCTCCTGAGGGCCTTGTGTGGCTTTCTGTTTAAACCTAGTCTTGTAACTATTCTCCAGGAACCCTCAGGCCACTAACAGAAAGAGAAAGTGGAGGGGGCCTCTCAGGGGGAGGGACCACAGCCTGGAACTGGTGATGGACTGGGGCCTTCGATATTTACAACATAAAATGGTGTCTTTGCTCATTAACTAAAAAGTAAGTAAGCATCAACTTGCCTAAGTGCTATAATCAACCCGAAAACTGGCTCAAGGTAACAACCCAAGTTTGTGTGGGGGAAGGCGTCTTTAGCTGTGGTCTGCGGAGCTGTTCAGCGCAGGGTTCAATGCACATCTGTGGGTTTTCCTAGACCACAGGCATGAGCGCTGGGAGGGAGGCAAAAGCTGTCGTTGGATTCTCAAAGAATATGGTAAGGTTTCCCATTTGGCAAAATATTTGTTTGCATGAATTCTTTCATTTAACCCTCAAAACATCCCAAAGAGATGAGGATTTCCACCTGGCCACTGCACAAATAAGTAAACAGAGGGTCAATGAGCCTTCACAGATGTCTCAATTTCTGGAAGAATGTTCTACTTTATGGTTTAGGGAGGCGGTCTCGCTCTTACATTCAGAGATATCACTTCTTAGAAAAACAGGTGGACCATCCGTTCCTTCATCAGTTCTAACATTATTGATTATGCGTCTCTTAGTTACCAAACACTACTTTAAGCCTTTAAGATACAACAATGAAGGAGACAATCTCCTTCTTTGTTTTTTGCCTTTTGTTTCATAATTTATTAAAATTGAAATCCAGAAATGTCTCTTACTCAAGATGTTTCTTTTTTAAGCAAAACGATATTACTGCTGAAATATCCTTGAATGTTTCAAGTACATTTGCTTTTTTTTAATTACTTAATGAATCTTGCTACATTTACAGGTGTACAACAAACATCACAACCAAATTTTAGAGCATTTCCATCCCAGACCCTTAGGGCACTCCCCAACCTGTCTCCTTTGGAAAGCATAAGTTTTTCAAAATCTGTGAGTCAGTATCTGTTCTGCAAAGAAGTTCATTGTGTCCTTTTTTTAGATTCCACATGTAAGTGGTAGCATTTGATGCTGATGTCTCATTGTCTGACTGACTTCACTTAGCATGATAATTTCTAGGTCCATCCATGTTGCTCCTTCTGTCTTGAACTAATATCTTAGTTGGAGGAAATTAACAGCACCCAAGTAAGCAAATTAACAAGACAGCCTCAGAATGTGGCGGGCGCTCTGAGACGGACAGCGAAGGATGGAGCACATTTAGAGGCTGGATGATGAGAAAGCCCTCCACGAGGTGGAATCACAGCAAACAGCCCTGGCTGGGAAGGCCTGGGGGCAGGGAAGCTCCAAGCGGAAAGCCGAGCAAACGGAAAGTTCCTGAAGGAAGACAAGTTTGAGAAACAGAGGACAGGCTGAGATCCTGGAGCAAAGTCTCGGAGGTAGATGCTGATGTGAGGGCGTCTAGGAGGCAGGCTGTGGTCCAGGACCTCAGGGTCTTTGGAGGCTGTGGGGACGAGTGTGGACTTTACTCTGAGGGTAAAGGGGGAGGAATAGAGTCCAATTCATGCGGGAAAGATTATACAGGCTGATGCTCGGAGAAGAGACTTGGGTCACAAGGTGAAGTGTGGCCGGCACGCGTGGAAGCAGCAGAAAGGAAGCAGAGTAGTCATGCCAAAGTCCAGGCAAGATGCCACAATCTATCAGAGGAAGGCATCTGGGCGAAGGGAATGAAAATGGATGGAAGACTTATTTTGCCGGCAGAATGAACTCGAAAAGCAAAAAGACTCAATGTTAGGGGTGAAGATGCTTTGGCTTCCTGTCCCCTTCAAGGAGATTAAACCCCAGAGCCTCTGGCCACGCCTCCCTGTGGTGCCTCTCCCCTCCCCTGCATCAGCCTGGCCTGCCCACTCCCTGCTTGAGAAAGAAGGTCACCCATTTCTCACTCTGCCACCATATAACCTGTTCCCCATGCCAATAAGGTCCCCTGACCAAGACCAATCAGAAGATCAAATTGGGTCTCCACTCAGGTCGCCTGGTGGGGTATAAAGACTAATGAAGAGTGAGTCGGGCCCTCTCTAACCTGCGCGCACCTTAGACTCTCTCTCTGAAAATGAACCTTGTCTTTAATAAATCTGTAATACACCTGCCGTTCCAATGCTTTGTTACAGGGAGGCTGGGACGGAGGAAACCGTGACTGTATCAAAGGAACAGGAGGACAAGGCTACTTCTTAGGTGCTGTGTTTAAGGCACTGATTTAGAAAGACCAGTGGGTGAGGCAGAGAATCTGAGGCAGGAGCAGCTTCTGTGTGAGGTGCGAGGTGGTGGCAGAGTGAGTTCTGTTCTGGACACGTCAAGTGACAGATAAATCACTTCCAAGACACAGGATGAACTTAAGTACTAAACATCTTCAACTGCCCTATCAGCCTCTATAGATCTGAAGCCTTTCTCTCTTGTAAAGGATGTGGCAACTCCCTCTGCCCTGTGTTGACGTTTTTATGAATCTCAGCAACGAGACCATCGGCATCTTTTCTCTCTCTGATTCTATAAAAACCCCTTGATGGTTGTGGTCACTCTTCCATGGACAAATATGTTTGGCCTGTGAGCGAATTTACCCCCTGCTATTCCGTCTCCATGCATTTCTATATACAGGATTCTCATCTCAAGGCAGAATCGTGATGTGATTGAAAATATTTTTTTGAAGACATTTTAAAGGGCAATTAAAAGTAAGACATCAGAGTTCCCACTGTGGCACAACGGAAATGAATCCAACTAGTATCCATGAGGATGCGGGTTTGATCCCTGGCCTCGCTCAGCGGGTTAAGAATCTGGCATTGCTGTGAGCTGTGGTGTAGGTTGCAGACATGGCTCAGACGCCACATCTCTATGGCTGTGGAAAGCAGCTGTAACTCCGATTTGACTCATAGCCTGGGAAATTCTCTATGCTGCAGGTGCAGCCCTAAAAAGCAAAAAAAAAAAAAAAAGCAAGGTAAGAGGTCATAACAATGCATGTCACTAAAGGAAGTGAAGGAAATGTGACCAAGTTTGTGTAGGCAATGGCAGCTGGCCTCTCCCCTCAGCAGAGATGATATGATGTCACTGATAGGAGGAAGCATCTCAATTTCAGAGCTTAAAAAAAAAAAAAGTGAGAAACTATAGGTAACAGAATGAATGAAATGATACAGTGAGTCTGAGACGTCTTCATGAACCCAGAGTTCATGGGCAAGGCCTGGGCAGAGACACACGTAGGGGCCTCACCAGTACACAGAGGTGCTGGACACCACGGGACAGGGTCAGCTCTCCTAGAAAAGTGAAGGGAGAGAAGAAGCTCAAGGACCAAGCCCTTGACAATGCAGCATGCAGAGATGAGGAAGAAGAAATCGGCAAAGGAGATGGAAATGGAGTGCTTACGGAGCAGGAAAGAAAACCAGGACAGTCGTGATGCCAGGAAGCCGAGAGGAAAATTTTCAAAAAGGAAGAAACGGTCAGCTATGTCAAGTGCCTCTGAGATTAAAGTTGGGACTTGACCGCTGTCATCGGCAGTATAAATGGTGCTGGTGACCCTGATGAGAACGGTTAGAGCAGAGTGCTGTGGACCAACACCAGGTGCGAGGGTTGAAGCCTGAGTCAGGCGAACAAGTGGAGACGGTACACAAAGACCACTCTTTGGAGAACCTTTTCCGGGAAGGCGGGCAGCAAAATCTGTCTGTACCTGAAGGAGGGTGCGAGGTCAAGAGAAGCTGTTGGTGTGATGGTTGTTGTTTGAGAGACAGGAGAATCTAGAGCAGGTGTGTGCGCAGATGGAAATGGTCCAGGGGAGAGGAAAGAAGTAATGATGCAGAAGAGAAAGACAACTGCAGGGTTGAAATCCTGGAGTGAGGAGGGGAGAGGTCCCAGAGCATAAACGGAGAAGTTGAACTCTGAGACGGAAAGGAATGTATTTTTCTGTTTCAGCAGGGATGAAGGGTGGGTCTACAACCGAAAGGCAGGTAGACTGGAAGACTTCGTATCTGGAAGGCTAGTTAATTCCTGATTTGAGCAGAGGGGAGAAAGTACAAGTTGGATATTTCAGAGGAAAGGAAAGCAAACCTCCTAGGAATGCACGGTAGGATTCCTGGGCAGCAGCAGGTACCCGCTGAGATTTCTTTCTTTCTTTCTTTCTTTAGTTGACTACAATGTTCTTCCAATTTCTGCTGTACAGCAAAGTAACCCAGTCATACATATAAATGTATACATTCCTTTTCTTATGTATCTGCCATGACGGTGTATCTCAAGAGATTGGATAGAGTCCCCTGTGCTATACAGCAGGACCTCACTGCTTATCCTTCTAAATGTCATAGTTCGCATCTCCTAACCCCAAACTCCCGGTCCATCCCACTCCCTCCTCCCTTCCCGCTTGTATACCTTGTATCTTCAGGCGATGGCCTAAAGACAGATTTCCCTGGGCTCTGCAAGGGTACAGAATGGCCCAAAATGGTATTCCTTGAAAAATGATCCATCTCTTTCACAATTCCTCAGAATCAAGGCTCTTGGAGCAAGAGCAGGGAGCCACGAATCTGAACATCTTTTAAGAGTTAAGTTTTGAAATTTTGATTTTCTACTATCCTCTCACCAGCTCTAGCCAAATTCTCACAGTTCTGCTACGGTGAACAACAGCAAGTGACTTCATTAAGGGTGAAGTGAGGTTTGGGACCTTAAGGAAACAAACCTAGAGACATGCAGGGGCTGCCCCAAAGTAACTACTAGAAGATCCGTGATCACGCTGATCTGTATCATGCACGTATCATCTCCAAAGTCATCCTCCAAATGAAAGTTTAACATCATTTGCTAAAAGAATTCGTTATTCTAAGCAGCAAGATACAACTGAAAAAGTACAATTGAAATCGGTTAAAACTCTTAAGAGGCCAAGGGAAAGCCAAGGAATGCATTTATGTGGTTCATAGGGTTTTATTGAAGTCACTTAAGTCAGGTTTTTGAAAGTAAAAAATGTAGTTTATTATTACCTTTCCCTTGTCGCCCAGGAGCCTCACAACCCAACCTGCTCAGCAAGTAAAAACGGTGTTCTTAGGAAAAGCCTGGAAGTTGATGACGTAAAGCAAAAATAAAATGACCTCCTCAAGGTCATACATATTATCAGGACCTGGTGTGACTATCCTGGTGTGGTGCCCACTGCGGGGTCCCTCTCTTTCCAGGCCAAAGGGCGGCGAGGGGGCACAGAAGGGGCACGGCGTCCAGGTTAGCACTGCAGAGTCCTCACCGGGAGAGCCCCGCTGAGATTTAAAATGACGTCAGAGAACACTGGCATTCTGGTTGGTTGGTTGTTTGTTCCAATAAAGTCTGAACTTCCAGGATCAGAATAAGTGGGCAGGTGGTTTTCAACCAGCCTTGGGCTTTGGCCATGGAAGTCCAACGGAAGGAAGGAGAACAAGGCAGTTAAGGAAGTTTGCCAAGGGAGTGTTTTTAGGCCCAAAGCATCTATAGTAAGGAGCAAAGTGGAAAAAGGAGAGGGGCGAAAAATGGCGGGGTCCGTGGTTTTCCAAACATGCTGTAACCTTTGAGATAAGGGGGCCACCTCTGGTGAGCACTGGAGGGTCTCAGTATTTCCCTCAGCAGAGACAGAGGCACCTCTGGAAAGAAGGAGCGAGTCTACGTGATGGGAGTGAAGCAAACTGCGTCTCTTCCTGGGGAAGGAACACAGTCCGGGAGGCCCCCACAAGTCCTGCGAATTTGGGAAAAGTGTAAATGGGTTGGCTGGCCTTTCTTTCCATGCACGCTAAGTGGCTCCTGCTGCAGGTAAATTACGTGTCACTTCCTTTGGTCCCCAAAGCCTAATGAAGAGCAGCTGCTTGTCACCCACACAGAGTAGCCTTTCCCTGAGAGCCTGTATTAAGTCATCCCTTAAATTTCGTTACCCCGCTGCATCATCCCATCTCCTCGTGACAGTCCTCGCAGGCCCTGCGATCTGACCCTTTGATCATCTCCATCGAGCTCTCCAGGATACTAGCAGATGCCATAAAAGTTTAATGAGGGTTCTAACAAAGGTCCCAGAGAACCGTTACGGCCAGAAAATATCCCATTGTGTCTATATTTTTACCCCAGATTATAGGCTTTATTTTAATGATTACTTTTTAGGCACTAGCATTCTCTTGCCGGCTTGTATTCAGTTCTGGGTTGTTTCTGAGCATCCTTCCACCCTATGTGGGCAGGCACTTGAATCTATATTGAGTCTACAGTGTCCTGGGCTTGCCCTTCTTTTCTCCAACTCCCATTAATGGGACTCATTTTCTATGGGTATTTATGTAACAGCTTTTTTCCTTAGTTTCCCCTTTCTTGATCTCCTCTGCCAAACTCTATCTGGCCACTGGGCAAGCTGGATCCTCCAACAGTTCTGGTGCTGTTTTCACCGTGACCTAGTTACCTCTCAGCAGGGAGAGAAAAAAAGGCCCCCAGTGACCACTCTCTCTGAATATAGTGCTAGATGCAGAATTCCAGAGGTGCTCTGCCTATGGAACTGGGTGGGGTGACAGAGGTCACAATTTGCTAACTGTGTATCCACTATTTTATTGCGGTGGTTATGGTATGACCCAGTTTTCAGGGGGTTGCATCCTGAATGTCATTTTTGAAATGCGCACTCTAGGCAGAGAGCCCAGTGAGACCAAATGCTGCGCCCACACGAATCAGCGAAGACCCCTGCCCCGCTCCCAAAGATGGCCCCACATCCCGAAACCATCTCAGAAGGGGTCTCAGCTCGCAAGGCGCCCCATCCCACGGCACACAGCAGCCGGGTGACTTCTGCCAAGACTCTGATGGCCGAGCCAGGCACAGCCAAGCATCCCTCTCCTCCAGCTGCCACTCAAGAGGCCACACAGAAGCCACCACTCATGGTTTAGTCCCTCCTTTGCTGAAACACTCAGTTTAAATTTTAAAACCATAAATCCAATGGCTGGACTCCCACGCTGATGAGATAATTATGGGGCGAGGAAGGAGATGTTCATGATAAAATATGTCTGAAGGGAATTCTTTTCAGTTAACCATTTCTCATTGTCCCAATTAGAACCTCTGTCCAAACCACTGGCCTCATAGAGGAGATGGATCCTGGTGAGCATTAAGGACGGCCAGTGGAAGGCAGAGAAAGAAGTGGCCACTGCAGACACATGCGAGTATAAGAAATTAAAACACAGGGTCTCTACTGAATACTTGCTACTTATCAAGAGCAGTCAGTCAAATATTACTTTGTTGATCTGTATAACACCACCAAGACTAAAGTACGATGACTAACTTAATGAGCTCAAATATCTGACGACTAGCAGGGGGCACATAGCAATTTGAACCCTTGTCTGCTTGTTTTCAAAACCCATGTTTTAACCAAAGGAAACCGCTAAAAGAGACATCCCAATAGCCTTCCCTGAGCAAAAGAGTGTGGCAAACACACTTTCTCAAATGCCACATATCTTAATGGAGTATGGCCCTTCGGGGGGACAGGTCAAGCCAAGTGACCTGGGAGTTTATTCTTTGACCTGGGGATGATTTATAAGGCCCATAGGAGTTTTTAGGCAGGCTTTTTGTTTGTTTTTTCCTTTTAGGGCTGCACATGGAGGTTCCCAGGCCAGGGGTTGACCTGGAGCTACAGCTGCCGGCCTACGCCACAGCCACAGCCACGGCAGATCCAAGCTGCATCTGCAACCTACACCACAGCTCACGGCAACGCCAGACCCTTAACCCACTGAGCGAAGCCAGGAGTCGAACCCACATCCTCATGGATCCTACTCGGATTTGTTAACCACTGAGCCACGAAGGGGGGAATCTGGTTTTTAACTAAAAGCTTTTCTGATCGCTAAGTATTGTTGGCTTTTGGGATTTAGGGGTTCTCTCTCTCCCTCTCTCCATCTTTTTCCCCATGACACTTTCACTATGTTTTTCTGCCTCCAAATTTCTGTTTTTCTTTATGTGTATCTCGCTCTTTTTTCTTCTATCTCCTTGTGGAAGACAGGTCTCTTTATTAGGGAGACTCACTATCAGACTTCTTGAAAATGAGAATGTTAAGCCTAGAGAGAGGAAGCAGAAAACTGGTTTTACTCCAAGCTCAAGGGAGAGAGATTAAATAATATGGGACCCATGTCCTAGATTTTCTAAAATGTGACTTATTTCAAATGCTGTGGTCCACTGTCCACATAAGCATACCTGCGCTTGTTGGAACTCTGGGGCCAACTCCTGGTTCAGCCCATGGAATTTCTCTGTGAAAAGACAACCTCAGGCTTCCCTCCCTGGCATCCTCCCAGGTCACCAGATTCAGAACAAAAAAAAAAAGCAAAACTGGGGAGCAAAATATGTCCCACGACCACAGGTGCATAGACACTTTTACATACATTCCACAATTTAACCATCAGCATCGCCTGCAGCTGTCTAAACCCAAGACCAGAGAGGAGGAACAAGCTGCTCAAAGCCACGCAACAGGTGGCTCCCTGGTTCTAAACCCCACGCTTTGATCGGAGCTGCCGGAATTCAGAAGAGACGCTGTCCAGGGCTAAAGACCGTGCCTCTGGAGGGCCCTGGTCTGCTGCCTTCTATCTCAGACAGGGGTACAGTCTTCAGCAAAAGGAGATGAGAGCCCAATGGGAGTCCTCAGGAGAGCTCACAGGAGCAGAATCTGAGTTGCAATCGCTCAGGAGAGCTGGTACACGCCAGGGGACTCAAAGAGAGACTGGATGGAAGGGACAGATGATGTCACCTCTTCATGACACCTTCTCATCCGATAACTCTCTCCAAGTGTACAGGGTCCCTCTGCAGCTTCCCTCGGCCGGCTGGGGGGTGGGCACGTTGGCCATATGACCACCCTCTGCCTTCACTGCAGTGTGCTACCAACCGCGGTTGAGTGGTGCTAAGGCAGTTAGGCCCAGGTGTATCCTAGAATAAGCTTCGTGAAAATGCTGTTAGTGGACACTGAAATGGTCAAATACTGGCAATTTCATGTGAGCCAATCACATACTATAACCATGATCACCCACAGACCCCTAATCATGCTTGAGCAGCGAGCCCAGGTCAAAAGAGGTTACTTCCTGGATAACTGTATCTGAGCAGGACCCTAGGGGGCTTCTCAGAAGAGCCCCCCACACACACACACACACATATTCTCCACCTGCCCTTCGTCTGTAGAAAAACTTCGAAGAATAAATTTCATCAGGGAAGTGAGAAAATACAGGAAAAAAAGGAAAACAGTCAAGCAAGACCAAATTACAATACTCTAGCCATTCAATAAGGTCAAGGACCTTTAGTTCTTCCTCAAGGGCTACAGATAATATTCTGAGCCGTGTCCCATGAGTTGTTTTGCAAATACTGAAACAGGTGGAAGGAGTTAAAACTGTATGTTGCCCACAAGCACACGGACCCCAGACAGGCAGGAACGAGAAGAGCCATGACATCGACTCCCAGTGACCTCACCACCAAGCAATCCCAGGAAGTCCTCGAGCCGACCAGACCCTGCTCTTCGAACCCTGTAAGACTCCCTTTGCCTAGCCAAGCGAGCGATCTATTTTTTTCCGTTTCACCCAAAACTTTCATCTCATGATTCAATTCAGTGCCGCGGTACAGAGGCCGAATTTCAGCAACGTAGGCGCCCATTCATTTCTACACAGGAGCAGGTGTGGGCTCTCAGTGGTCTGGAGAGCCAGCTGGTAAATAGAAGGGTCGCCCCCAAGGGTCCCCTCCCCCTCGTTCCCTCACCCTGTAACCGGCTTCTGAATGCACGGTAAGGATGAGAACAAGAGCTGAAGACGTAAGGACCACGACCTGCCTCAGCACACTTCTCCAGTGCTGGGGGCACCGGGTGAAGGAGGCAGGGGGCACCCAGAATAAGGATGTAGGCTTGAGGGCCGTGCTTCCCAGGCTTAAATCCCCAACCCAGCTCTGGTTTCTGTGAGAACCGAACTGCTGCCCTCGTTGGTTTCCTCTCGTCTGCAAAAATCACGATGAACGTGGCACCCTCGCCATAGAAACATTGTAAAATTTAATGAAAATAATGCGTACATGGCCATGAGGATTGTGCTGAGCACCACATAAATGACTGTTCCTAGTGGAGACTATTCATTCAGGCTCCGAAGCCTTGAAATCCTCTGTTCTGACTCCCAGTACTCAGAACAGCCCCTCCATCTCTCTTCCGCCGCTCAGCTGCCTCTGAATTGAGAAGGCAGGCAAGGTCCGGAGGGAAGTAGCCGTGGTTCCCACGGGTACCAGCTTGGAATGAACAACCTGGCAGAAAGCGCAGGATGGATGCCTTCTTTGTAAAAGCTAACAGACCTAGCTTGGGGTGGGATACGATGAGGGGACGAGAGTTTTAAAACAGGTCCAGGATCCCCATGTGCATCAAGCAACGACAGCAGGTGGAATAGATATGTCCCAACAGTTTGCTCGGATGATTTCTCAATATATAAGGAGGCTGCTACGTTTGACTGCATCCACCCTGCTCACAGGTGCTACGGAAATCATGGCAGTTCTTAGCATGATCTTTCTCAATCACTGGATACTAAAAATAAAACTGCTTTTATGTGGACACCGAAGATACTTTTCAAGCCCTTTTATTTAGAGAGTCTAAAAACCGCCATGCAATGGAAAAGATGTAAAACCGGGAGACGAGACATGACTTCCGGCCTGAGTGCTGCTCTTCCATTTTTGTTTTTGTTTTTAGTTTTTTAGGGCCACACCTGCGGCATAGGGAAGTTCCCAGGCTAGGGGTTGAATCGGAGCTACAACCGCCAGCCTACACCACAGCCATAGCAATGCAGGATCCAAGCTGCATCTGTGACCCACACTCACGCCGGATCCCCAATCCACTGAGCAAGGCCAGGGATTGAACCCGCAACCCCATGGACCCTAGTCCAGTTTGTTAACCACTGGGCCATGAAGGGAACTCCCAAGTTCTGCTCTTCTGAATGACCGTGGGACCTGGAGTCATTTCACCTCTCTCTGCCTCGGTTTCCCCTGATTGAAATGAGAAAACAGTGGCAATGGGATTTCTAGTGATCGAGTCTAAGGAAACACTCCTGGAATAAGGCTGTATTCATGGAGACGTTTGCTGAAACATTATTTATTACAGCCTCATATTAGAACAACATGAGTGTCCAAACACTGGGTAATGGCACTGTACATCTACTTGATGTAATGTAATGAAACCAATTAAAATTATGTTCACTACTACTACGTAACGACAGGGAAAATTGCTTCTGATCTATTCTTAAAAGAAAAAAATGAGATATAAATGATATGATTATAACCATATAATAAAAACTATGGCAGAGAGTAAGGGGAAAAAATTGGAAGAAAATACATTAAATGTAATTGGGCATGAGTGACTTTAAATCTTTTTAAAGCTACTTTTGTATGGCATCCAAATTGTATTTAATAAAGACATATTACTTAAACTAAACTAAATACATCAATAATCATCAGCTGAGAGTTGGGGAAATGTTTTTCTAAGGCCTTCCCTTCTAAAATCCAGCTACAGTCATGAAGATTTAAGGAGACGATGGATTTGCGAAAGCCCTTTTAAACGTGTACAGCATTGCACTCTCACAAGGCCATATTATTATAAACTTGTACCAAGGAAGAATGGACACAAATCCATTCGTAAAGCAAAGAACTGAAATGAGGAGCAAGCGGAGGACACAATACTCCACTTGCTGTTAGAGCTCCTTTTGGTCCAGACATTCCTGACGCAACCTTTGGAGGAAAGTATTTTTCACAGCGTTTTGCCAGGCAGCCCTCTCTGCCCTTTGTGCTGACATGACTGTCAAGCAGGTTTTATTGCATTTGCAAGTGATGGGCAGAACAGATGGCCAAAGCCCAGCTTGGGGACCGGTGTCTGCCTGCAGTGTCCAAGATGCTTACGGGGGAGGGGAGGAGAGGCATGGCTGTCCCTGGAGGAAGGGGCCCTGGGACCACGCAGGTGGGGAGACTAAAACAGGGTGGGCTCCCCGAAGACCCCACGGAGCCTCGCTTAGGCGTCGTGAGTGCGGCCCGGTGTGGACGAAGCACACTGAGGAGCTGACCAGGAAAAACGTTTTTAGCCCAACTCCTGGGTCACTAGTCACCCATGCCAGTCTGCCAGCTGCTGCATTATCCAAGGTGTAGGAAGTCACCCTCACTCATCAAGCCGAGGAAGGGTGGGAACAAGATGAGATGGCACCAAAAACAGAAGGAGGCTGGACTTAAATTCCAGAGACCTGGGTTTGCCCTGTGACCCTGCAGGGTACCAACTACATGAACCTTGAACTCTCTAACTCTTTTTTATTCTTCTTTCTTTCTTCCTTTCTCTTTTGGCTACACCCATGGCACATGGCAGTTCCTGGCCAAGGACCAAATCCAAGCCACAACAGTGACCCGAGCCAACACAGAGACAATGCCAGATCCTTAACCCACTGCACCACAAGGGAACTCCCTCACACTTCCTCTTTGAGCCTCAGTTTACTCATGCATAAATTGAGGAGAACCCACTTTGAAGAAGTATTAAAAAGGATTAGATGCCTGGTACCCCGCACACCCTGAGGGGTCATCTCAGCTCAACCAGCAGATTTGAAGCAGCCCTGAAAATAAGGTCAAGTGCATGGTTCCAAATGCCTCTCACAAAGGTACATGGTATCAAAGGACATCAAAAGTGAATTGAATACAAATTTTCTCTCCCCCCCATCTACTTGTGTTTGTCCTTTTAGAATTCTAAACTCTAGGCCATGTTGCTTGACAAGACAAGGAGAAAGGAAAAGTTCTGACGGGCAAAGGGGCCAGTTTGTCCCTGTTAGGTCGGAGTCATTGTCACGGCCCTTTGGACAGGCTCGCGGGCAGGGACGGAAAGCACAGGATTTACTAGATCAAGGGGCCTTACAAACACAAGTTCCAGAAATAGGAGACCCAAAGCTCAGAGAGGCGAGGTAAGTTGCCCGGAGCTGCACAGAGAATAAGTAACAGCGTGGATACTCAAACTTAGAGGTCGCCCTGTTCCCAGTTTTACACTCTTTCTGCTTCATAGATTTTGATGATTCAAAATATGCTTTTCTGGGTTGAAAAAGATGCTATAAACCAAGAGTTTTCCGGGCTGGGAGGGCAGGCTAGGTGTGTGGAGAAGCGGGAAAGGGCAAGACGGGCCACTTTGCGCCCAGAGCAGCAGTTTTAAAAGTTTCATATAATCTCAACTCCATTTAATCTTTATGGATTGAACCCCATGTTTCAGGCAAGAAAGATCAGGGCCCCGTTTTATAGATGAGGGAAGGAGGGGAAGTGTTTCGCCCAAAAACCTCAGAGCCCGTTAGTGGCAAAAGTGAGTCGAGTGGCAAGCTTTCCTGACCTCAAGAGCATTCTTCATGGGATGTGACCCCTTTCAGCCGCGCACTTGGGCAGCGTGTTCGTGGGTGTTGGGAAAACCACGGGGACAGTTCTCGGTCTCACTCACCTCTGGGGCCCTTTCTGCCCCATCACCTAAAGGAGCTACAGAACCCGAGTCGGGACCCTGGGCCAGCAACCCCTCGCAGGTTGTCACCCTGGCCCCAGGAGTCCAAAGACATCACAGTGTGTTTATCTGCCCAGAACTTGAAATCATTAGGCACTTTTTCTAAAGATAAATATAGGCAGCCAAAGAACAAACTGGGTTGACATCTGGCAGTGCGGATGGGGGGGTGGAGGACAAAAGAAGAGAGAAAGCCGGCCAGGCTTTATCAACTCCACCATGCCTTTCCCCCGGCGGGAGCACCAAGGCACCAGCCACTTGCCTCTTTACAGTTTTAACTAAAAGGAGCATTACAGAGGTGAATTAACATTTAAAAAGAATGTAAAAACTCGGAGCTGTTCTAATGATGATTAATGGAGAGCTATAAGGGGGCCGTGACCTGCCAGTGTCATTAAATGGATTGGCAGGTTTCTGAGCATTAATTATAAATAGCCACAGGAGTTCTCCTGCTTAACAGAATGATGATAAATCCAAGTCTCTCAGAGAGAGAAGAAGAAAGGAAAGCCAAGAGGGGAGAAAAGTTTGCCTGTACATGTCCTCCCGCCTGGGTGTTGTGGGGAGAAGAGAGGGAGGGAGCAGAGAGAATGAGATAAATGATAAATTAGACCCTGCCAGTCAATCACATTTTCTAAATGTTTTATGTCCCAAAAGCTATAAAAGCAATATTCCTCTCTGCCCTTATTGGAACCATTTCTGTACAGCAATCACATCAGTTTCCTTGGGGATTTCAACTGAAATGTGCTTTGCCTTTTCTTTTTATATTTACTCTCCAGCCTGCGACCAAGGGAGGGTCAGAGTCCGCATACAAATGGGCAGAAGAGAGACCTGGTGACCAGCAGGGCGGGCTCGGGAAGTGAGGGGCTGGTGGGGGCCTTGGCTGCGCGGTGCCCACGGCAAAGGCAAGGAGAGGGGAGGCCAGGGGCCCTGCTTCCTGCCCTGGGATGGTCTCCACCGGGGAGCAGGCCCGGCCTGGTCCAAGCCCGGGTGAGGGCTCAGCGAGAGCTCTGCTGACCCCACAGACTGCAGGTGCCATGAGGGTGGGGGGTGGGGGGTGGGGTTCCCACTTTATTCGCCTCTGCATGGCGAGGACTTAGAGCATCACCTGGCGCGTCGGAGGCCCCACTGAGTGAAAGTTTATCTGTGACTAGAATGCAGGGCAGGCTGACACTTGACCCTGCATTGCCTCTAAGGGATGGGCGTTCAGGTCCTGGGCCCACCCACTGGCTCTGCTTTCCCTTGAAGGTGAGGACCCCAGCCTCCTCCCAGCCTGCGCTCAGGAAACACACTCAGAATCCCTGCACCGGGAGCCGGAAGGGAACTCAGTGGAGGGGAAGAGACTGGTCCAAGGTCACTCAGCCAGCTAGTGTAAGAGCCAGCGCTGGGTCCCTTCTAGCATCCTCTCTCTCTGCCCCTGACTTCCAAATCTGCCGACGAGCCAGCCCTGGGGCCTTACCTCCCAGGTGACGGCGGCGGAAGAGGGAAGGAGAAAGAGGTTAGGAGAAGGAATGAAAAAAAGAACCCCAAGCTGGGGTCTGGATTATAATGGCTACTCCTGGGTGATGTTATACTTCTGTGTCGTTACTTCTCAAGGCTTTCCCCAGCAAGTCATTATTTCAGCTGATTGGAAAACGGTGTTGAAAGGCCTGCTTCTCCGGTACCATTTTCCTCATATCCTATTAGTTGCAATACAATTACAGAGAATACATCAATTCCTGGCCTGCCTGCTGCTGCTGCCAGAGCCGCCTATTAAAAAGCGGCCTTATTAATGGAATTGTACATCTAGGATTAATCGGCTTGCGTGGGCCATTTACATTTCTCATTCCACAAGCACTTTTGTTTGCTTAATAGGCTGAAGGAGGTAGGAAATGACACAACAAAAGCCTCTCCCAATTGCCACGCATATCACTGGTGCATGGAACACCCCCTCCTCCTTTCATCCTGAAGAGCTGCGGAGGATAAGATCTGGCACATGCCACTGGGGAGAAGCAAGCAGCAGCGACGACGCGCCATTGGTGGGAGGAAGGGGAGAGGGGGGCTGGGCTGAAGGAAGGTGTGTGGCTTTAGGGACAGAGCCTAGGCCACTCAGAGAGACACACTTGGGAGGGAAGGTAGGAGCGGGGGGTGGGGGGTGTTTATGGGGTGGGTGCCCCCTACCTTCACCATGAACGGCTCCTGCAAGCCGTCCTTTATCCAGGCTGAGCTGCTGTCCTGGCCGGGTCCCTGCCGTCCACACAGTCCTCCGTCATTGCCCACTTGGCTCAGCTGTATCAGCTCCAAGTCACTCTGCCACCAGGCCTGGCAAAGCCTGTCCGCACGAGGAGGAGCATGAGGGCCCGCGGAGGAGACCGCACACGTCCACCAGGCTCGCTTCCTTCTGTTGCTCTGGGTGCCTCAAGACTGAGAGCTTGAGCCTCCTCTCCAGAACCTGGCAGGGCTAAGAACATCACGACAGAGTTCTTGACTTCCCCGGATTCCAAGGTCAGCGAAGAGACCCCGTCTTTGCAGCAGCAGCCTGCCTAGCAGTCCCAGCGAGACGCCAGGGGTCCAGGTGGGCCCAGCGTGGCCGCGGGGCCGTGGTGTTAAGATGGGGCAAGAGAGGCCAGGGCGCCCCAGCTCCCGCCTCTGGGGGCCTCTGCAGAGTGCGGAGAGTCATACGCTTACCCAGGCAAGTGCAGTCACCTAGCCTGGCACATCCCGCCTGCAGGGAGTTCCCTGGGACCCCAGGTAGAGGTTGAGACACCCCAGGGAAAAGTTCCTCAAAAATAATAGACCTCACACTTTTTAATCAAACCTCGTCTCCAGAGGATCCAGCCTTTGCCGAGAGGAATGGAGAGGAGAGACAGGACATACAGGCAAGGTTCTACCCTGCTGGGACTTGAGCCTTAAACCACCAGGAGGGTCTCCAGTCTGATGATGGACAGAGAACGGACCTCCTCTCCCTGGGCAGGAGACACACTTCCCAGGCCGGGCCAGGCGCCCATCTGACCACCCCCTTCTCCTGCCCTCTGTTCCACCTGCTCCAGGAGGCAATGCTTATGGACATTCACCCCTTCAACGATGCAGCTTTACTGAATTTGCTTCTCTTTTGGTCTCTGGCGGACTGCCTTCCCCCACAACCCAGGGAGGTCCGTGCAGGTCGGAAATGAAGGACAGCGGAGGCCTATGAAGCCCCAGATCCCTTTCCAGCCAGAGGCTCTGGTCAATGGAGGGCTCCAGTCTCCGGGATGGCGTTACCGCGACAGCAAGGTCCGTGGATGTCGTAACGCTGTAATATAGTATGACTTTTCGCCTTAATGGAATTTTTCTAGACCACTAGGAAAAAAAGACTCCATTAACCACACTACAAAGGCCTCTCCTTATTAGTATTTTAGAACAGTGACAAAACATTTCGTGAATCTAATTATTGCTGACAAATATGAAAATTGAAATCAAAGTTAAATTTTCAGCTACAGTGCCTCACCCGCCAGCCTTGGGCGAGGCCCATGATTGCATCAACACACTTATTCCTCCAATAGTTTCAGCAGAAAATGGGTGATCCTTCCTCTCCCTGATGCTGCTGGCTTTCCTCCCCACAGCCTCCATGCCCTCCCCGGCTCGGACCCTATATATTTTGAAGCATTAAATGTGACATATTCATCTCGGTGGCTGGCACTAGCTAACTAACTTCATGTTTACCTGTCACGGATGCAGGAATGGGCTGAGCCCCCGGGAGCTGCTCTCCCCACCCCCTCCTCCTGCCCCCGAATCCTAGCCTTTCCTTTTCTGCAGATAAAAGTCATTTGACTGATTTCAAATTCCTCGTGATATCAGGACAGGAAAAAAAAAAAGGACTTGTCAACACCTTTCTTTCTTTCCCCTATTAAGCATACTGTAAAAATCAATCCCTTTTGTCACTTCACTCTGCTTGCGAGAATGTTTAATGGATGTCAAGGGAGCTAATGATCGCTGGTAGAAAATTCATTTTAGATTTGCTATTTATAAAGTGCTCAGTGCTCAGGTGGGAAATTAACATGAGGCAAGGAGCCGGGCGGATGGGGTGGGGGGGCTGGAAGAGAGCGCGGGCCCTGCAGGGCTGGCAGTCGCTTTGTGTGGGTGGCACCCGAGGTGTTCTGGGGACAGAGAGAGGATGCCCGTGTCAGAGGGGCCTGGAGAGGAAGGTGGAAGGAGCACAGGTCAGGAGACTTCCAGACCTGGGCCAGCTGACCTTTCCAAGCCAAAATTTTCTGAGCACTAAAATCCTATCTTCAACACCTAGCTCACAAGTTGTAGAAAGGATTAAATAAAATATCACACATAAAACATTTACCAGCGCCTGGCACTGAATGCTAGTACATGTTTAATAAGTATTCAGTAGCCTTCCCCACAGTCCCGTAGCCCCGCGAGGGGAGCAAGCCGGGGTCAGCACAGAACTGCTCCAGGACCTGGAGGCGCCATGGGTGCACACGGAGGCAAGAAAAACCCTGAGCGTATTACCCAGTACTTCTCAAACTTCAGCAAAAGCAGGCCCGAGAACCCCCTGGAGGGCCTCCTGATACACAGACCGCTGGGCCTCTCGACAGAGTTTCCGAGAGCCTGGAGGTCTGGGGTAGGCCCGGGAAACTGCGTTTCTGACCAGCCCCCGAACCATGCTGACCAAACTCCCAGAAATTCAGGGACCGCCATACAGCGAGAACCGTCTCTTGAAACGGGGCGGAGAGCCACTGTCTAACCAGCATCTCCCAAGGTAGCAAGTTCATTCTACCTGCCCTCCCCTCGCCCCGCGAACCGGTCCAGGACTCCGAATTTTAAAGCAAACCGGTCAAGGCTAGCTCGTCTGCACGCAGATTTTACCTTGCAGGCCAAGCAGAAGTGGCGGGTGCCCGGTGGCGGGTGGCGGTGGTGGTGGGAGAACTTTCTAGTTTGCGTCAAGGCGGAGCCAAGCCTTAGTTTTCCCCTCCGCGTGGATGGTGCCTCGAGGGCTCCCGTAGCCAAGCCCCGCCCCCTAACTTTATCTCAGCGTCACGTGGTCTCGACGGTGGGAGAGCGCTGGCCCTCCCCTCCCCTTTCCTCCAGTCCCTCCTCTTCCTGGCCTTCTCTTGGATGCTTCTCTGTTATATTTGGATTAACTGCAAATCTCCTTTGATTACTCACTGTGTTGAAACAGACAGCCTGTTGCCACGTGTTTGATTACTGAATCCCGGGGGAGTTCCTATTTGCAAGGCAGCCAGTTACTGTGCACTCGGCCTTACACACACTCATTGAGCTGCTAATTCATTGTCTAAGAAGTTGCTTTTCACTTTCTGATTTTTCAATAATAGGCTTCTCACGAAGCCCTTAAGCTTCAGAAATAAGCCGAAAACTGCTTTTCCAGTCATTTACATAAACACCAGTGGATCAGAAAGAGGGAAAAGGGGGAATGGTTTTGCATGTTATTTCCTGGGGCTCAGGAAGCCTCGGTGGCTAGTGTGTCGAGGCTGCAGGTCTGGAAAAGGGCAATGGGAATCGTGTATCTCGCAGAAAACCTGACACCCGTGCGAATGATAAATCCTGAAATTTCTCCTGACGCCCGGGCTGCCGCTTTGCGGAGCTGGGCGGATGGATATTCTGGGCACCAGCAAATTGTTCTGTCAGCAAGTCGCTCCCTCAACTGCAGCTCTTTAGGAAGCCTGTCAGTCATCCCCCAATCCCTGCAGCGCAGCCCCACCCTCTGGGGTGACATCTTGCCACCTGGGACAAGTAAGGGGGTGCCTGTAGAAAAGCTGCCTGGAGGCAGGGCCCCGAGGGAAGGAACTCAAGGCCTGGCCCATAATAGGTACTCAGTAATTTCAGCTGAAGGCAGTAACTTTCTGGCAGGTGGGCCCCTTTCAGATCCCATCATGTTTCTTTTTCTCTGTCTCCCTCTTTCCCAAATACAGATTTTAAAAATAATCCAACGAGCCAGAAAGGACAGCCATTCTTTTTCTTTCCTGCCAAACCTGGTATCTCCTTGTTAAAAAGTAAATAAGTTATTGGAGTTCCATTGTGGCACAGAGGAAACGCATTCAACTAATATCCATGAGGATGCAGGTTCGACCCCTGGCCTCTCCTGGTGGGTTAAGGATCCGGTATTGCCGTGAGCTGTGGTGTAGGTCGCAGAGGCAGCTCGGATCCCGAGTTGCTGTGGCTGCGGTGTAGGCTGCCAGCCGTAGCTCCAATTTGACTCCTAGCCTGGGAACTTCCATAAGCCATGGGTGTGGCCCTAAAGCAAAAAATAAATGTTATTAAAACTCACTTCTCCCTTTTAGACCCCTAACTCTGATCAAGCTCTCCTCCTCAGATACCTAAGCTCTACGGACATCAGATAGGGTGCCAGATAAAAACAGAACAAAAACAAGATGCCCCGTTAAATTTGAATTTCGGATAAACGGCAATTTTTTTTTAGTATAAGTATGTTCTATGTGTAATTAAAAGTTTATGTGTTACTTATCTGGCCTTTTAAATGTATCGAGTGTCCTGGATTTTTATTTACTAAGTCTGGCAACTGGAGCAAAAGGAAATTTGCATTTACTTACATAGTTTGTGTATTTCCATAGCTTACAGGCCACCAACTTGCTTTGTCTGGTGGTTTTTTCCTAATGTGGGAATATTGCCGAGAAACCAAGACCCCTCTCATGAGGCCACGGGGCCCGGAGGGGCGGTCCTTCTGGTCAGAGTCCTGCACCTGTGCTGCACAACTGGTGTTAAGTCAGCAATTCTCGAAATTTCGTGTGACTCACCCACCAGAAGGGCTTCTGAGATGCAGAGCGCTGCCTTTCAGAAAGCCCCAGACTTTCTGATTCAGGGACCAAGTCTGGACAGCCTGGACTCTAACAAGGAAATTGCTGGGAGGAATCCTTTAAGGGTAGAATGAGGGGTTAGAGGGGGTCTCGAAACACCATTGTTCTCCTTTTCCAGGCTTTTTAATTCCTTTTCTGCCAACTGCAGTCGATCTCAAGGTGGAAACAAGTGTGTGAGGGTTGCCCTGTGCTAACCCCGTGCAAGGGACATCCCTGCTGAGGGCACCTGGGTGTGGAGGGGGGTCAGTGTCAGGTCAGTGTCTGTGATCAGTGTCAGTGTCAGATCAATGTCAGGTCAAGGTCCCATAGAGGGCAGTTTGAGCAGGACACTGAGAGACAGAGTAAGAGGCCAGGGCAAGACAGGGAGGTTAAGGAACTCGGGCTTTACCTTGAGAGCCCTGTGGAGCTATGACAGATTCTTAGTAACGGACTAAAGTGGCAAAATTTGTTTTGGTAGCAAGATCTCGAATTCTGGGCAAGACAGAGGATGGGCCAAGCTGGGATGCAAACCGGTAGCAGGAGACCTATTCAGAGGCTGTGTTAGTGCTGTAAGCAATGACGTCAGCCTGAACCGAGCAGGGGAGACACAGGGTGTGTTCAGAGACAGAACGGAAGTGAGTTGCTGGGTGACTGTGGGAGGAGGGGGTGGGCACTGAGGAACTTCCTGGGGAGAGTCAGCCACTAACACTAACGCCCCCTTGCTCAAACACCTCCCAAAGTCTTTGGCTTTACTTTTCCCAAATGAATTGCCTGGCAGGTTTTACAAGCATAATTCAAGTAAACGTGAAAACTACATTCCGTGCAAGTTTAAATATCCCATCCACAGATGAGGAAAATAAAGTCTTCAGGAAAAAGAGAAAAGAAAAAGAAACCTCCATTTCTAAAGTTAGAGTTACTGATGGAACTCGGAGGAGAAAAGGATAGTCTGAGTGATGTGGAGATCAAGAAATACAAATTGGGGGAGTTTTGGGAATCCAACTAGGAACCATGAGGTTGTGGGTTCGATCCCTGGCCTTGCTCAGTGGGTTAAGGATCCAGCGTTGCCGTGAGCTGTGCTGTAGGTTGCAGAAGTGGCTCAGATCCCACGTTGCTGTGGCTGTGGTGTCGGCCAGCAGCTGTAGCTCCAATTAGACCCCTAGCCTGGAAACCTCCACGTGCCACGGTTGGGGCCCTAAAACGACAAAAAGGCAAAAAAAAAAGAAATATAAATTGTAAACATAACCTGCTGGGGTTATTATGGGTTTTTCTTTTGGGGGGGGTGCTGTGCCCGTGGCATATGAAAGTTCCCAGGCCTGCGCCACAGCAGTGACCAAAGCTACTGCAGTGACAATGCTGGATCCTTAATCCATTGCACCATAAGCGAATTCCCGAAAATCTCTATCTTCATAATTCCTTGCAGAATTAATGGAGAACTGATTCAGAGATGGACTTTGACCTCGTTTGGGAGAACTTATTATAAAATGCTGGCTATATTTCTCTTTTCTCTGGACTTAAGGTACAATATGTTCTACTCCCATCTTATTTTCCGTCTCTGTTCCTGGTTCTGGCCCCACCATTTAGGAGATATAGAGACCTTGTCCCAAACGAGGTGGGGCCAGAAGCAGGGACAGAGATGGAGAGTAAGATGGGGGTAGAACACATCATATCTTAAATCCAGAGTAAAGAGGAATATAGCCAATATTTTAGAATAACTATAAAAGGAGTATAACTTTGAAAAGTATGAATCACTCTACTATGCACCTGTAATTTATATAATATTGTACATCCCCTATACTTCAATAAAAATAGTAATAATAATTTAAAAATCCAGAAGAAAGAGAATGCCATGAGGAAAGGAGTGCTTATTGCTATGAGGAATCTCTCTGATTTGCCAGCCAGCTCTCCCATCACTATGCAAACCACCATTTCAATCCTTTTCTGCTTTCAGGAGAAACCAGCCTACAGAGTTACAGGCACACCCAGAAACCTGTACACACATGCGTGCAGACACACCCTGAACTGAACTCAGAGAAAATAAGAGCCATCAAATACAAACTTCTTCAACTTCCTGTCACTAAGCGAAAAAAGTTGACCTGCACCTGTGCAGCACCAAAGACAGTTAATTATCTCTCTTTCTTCCGTTTTTCTATTTTGTTGTAAAATACCCATAACATAAAATTTACCATTTTAACCATTTTTAAGTGTCCGATTCAGGGGCCGTAAGGACATTCCCAATGCTGTGCCACCATCACCATCCATCTCCCGAAATTTTTCATCGTCCCAAACAGAAACTCTATACCCATAAAAAATAACTGCTCTCTCCCTGATCCTGGTAACTTCTAATTTCTGTCTCTGTGAATTTGGCTATGGTAAGTACCCCACAGAAGCCGCATCATACAGTATTTGCCTCTTAACAATATGTGACCTTTTGCAAAGGGAGGAGGGTTAAACTTCCCTTCTCCCTTTCACCCAATAGGTGAATTGCCTTTTGTGCCTGACGTAGCATAATGTTTTCAAGGTCCAGCCATGTTGCAGCAGGTGTGAGGGTTTTAGGCACTCTATTGATACTCTATTGTATGTACAGACACCCTTTGTTCATTCCTCCATTGGCGGGCACCTGGCTCACTCCCACTTTGGGCTGTTGTGAGTAAGGCTGCTATGAGCATTGGTGGACAAATAGCTGAGTCCTCGCCTTTCAAATTGTGGGGTTATATACCTAGAAATGGAATCACTGAATTATACAGTAATTATATTTTTCATTTTCTAAGGAACCACCAAACCGCGGCTGCACCACTTTACCTTCCCACCAGCGGTGCTGATTCAGTGTCTCTGGATCCTCACCATTTTTTAAAAAAAGAATAACCAGGGAGTTCCCTTTGGGCTCAGTGGTTAACAAATCCAACTAGGAACCATGAGGTTGCGGGTTCGATCCCTGCCTGGCCTTGCTCAGTGGGTTAAGGATCTGGTGTTGCCGTGAGCTGTTGTGTAGTTTGCAGATGTGGCTCGGGTCCCGCGTTGCTGTGGCTGTGGTGAAGTCTAGCAGCTACAGCTCCTGTTAGACCCCTACCCTAGCCTGGGAACCTCCACGTGCCATGGGTGCGGCCCAAATAAGGCAAAAAAAAAAAAAAAAGAATAACCACCCTAATGAGTGTAAAGTGATGGCATTGTGGTGGTTTGTTTTTGCTTTTTTTTTTTTCCTCCCTCTTAGGGCCAGACCTGCAGCATATGCACGTTCCCAAGCCAAGGGTCAAATCGCAGCTACAGCTGTGGGCTTCTGACCAGCCACAGCAACACTGAATCTGAGCCACATTTGCAACCTGCACCTCAGCTTGTGGCAATGCCGGATCCTTAGACCACTGAGCAAGGCCAGGGATCGAACCCACATCATCATGGACACTAGGTTAGGCTTTTAACCTACTGAGCTACATTGGGAACTGCATTGTGGTTTTGATTTTGCCTTTACCTGAGGACTAGAGTTGCTGAAAACCCACCACAGAGTAAGCAGTTGTGCCTTAACCACGTGCTTGCTATCTGGGCCTGAGGGTCTCTGCCAGCACGGTCAAGGTAAGTTTAACGCTCCACCCTTTCAAACAATAGGTGAATTGCCTCTTAATATTCACCCTTCCCTTCTTCTATGGTCCTAGGCCCTTGAATCTGTCTGGGCCTTCCCACATTCCCTTGCATCTCAATGTGGCCATGGGACTAAAGTCTGCCAAGGTCATGTGAGGAAGGGTGTCATATGTGGGCTTTCAGGAAGGCAGCTTCTTTAGCCCGCATGTGCGTTCTGCCCCCCCACCCTTTTTCTCCCTTTTACGGCCACATATACAGGATATGGAAGTTCTCAGGCCAGGGGAAACCAGAGCTGCAGCTTAAGTCCTACACCATAGTCGCGACAACGCCAGATCTGAGCCACACCTGTCATCTACACCGCATCCTGCTGTAATACCGGATCATAAACCCACTAGGCAGGCCGGGAATCAAACCCGCATCCTCACGGACACTATGTCGGGTTCTCAACCTGCTGAGCCACAACGAGAACTCTAGTTCTCCCCTTCTTCATCTCCTCTTTCATCCCTCCACCTGGCCCACAGATGCTGCTATCTTAGACTGTGTACAGTGCATCCAAACCGCAGAAGCGCAGGGGCCCTGAGCGCAGGGGCCCTGAGCGCAGGGCTACCTGCACCAGCCGGGAACAAAGCGGAGTGTTTTCGTGACCAGAGAGAGAAACTTCCATCTTATTTAAACTCCTTTCACTGTTCTTATTGTCATTTGCAGCTGAATCCGATGGTAACGGATATTTTCAAATACATGGCTCCTTCCTTATTTTAAATAGTAGTGATATTGGTCTTCCTCCTTCTCGTCAAGACCCATTCTTCTGTCTGTCCTCAAGATTTGCCACCACTCCGATGGCAGCCCCACCTCTGTCTCCCTATTTCCTCTCTCTTTAAAAAAAAAAAAAATAAAAACCTGGAAATAATTATCCACATCTTAATTCTCACCCAGCTTCACTGCCTACACTACAGCTCCACACTACAAGACTGTTCTCCGAGGAGGATGGAGATATTCTCATGCCTAAGTCCAACCTTTTTAGTCCCCAGCAGCCTTTAATACAGACGACACTCCTCCTTCCCCAAGCACAGGTCCCCAAACACACCGTCGTGTTCTCTTGGTGTTTCTTCTGTGTTTTGGCCACTTTTTAGCCATCATCTTTCCAAGACCTTTCTCTTCCCAATCTTTAAATACCAGTCGTCTGCCCCCCACTTCTCTTCACGCTCTACTCTCTTCCTGGGTAATTAAGCGTCTCTGGGTTGAAGACCATCTTTGTTCAAGCTCAGATACCTTTCCGGAATTCTGGACCCAACGAGCTAAAACTTCACATCAGAGAGCTCTGCGTAAGCCAATAAAACCATCATGACCCAGATTGCATTCATCACCAGCTCCCTAAAACCTGCTGTGTCCCATTTACCCAGATACTGGAAGTCCTCTTCTGTTTCCCTTTTTCACTGCTCACTGTCTTTCCTCTCCGTATCCAGGTCTGACCCTTCTACATCTATGACCCCTGAACGCTCCTGTCTCCTCACCTCTGACGCATAACTCATGCCTGAGTGGAGGGGAAGAGACCTCCTCTGGTCTCTTCCCCTCTTAATTCATCCCCACCCTGTAACTAGAGTAACATTTGAGCATTTTTAAGTAAACCAAATTATGGTATTTAACAACTAAAACTGCAAACTAATCGCACTGCTATCCAGCATCCCACCCGTCAATACTTTCCTCCCTAACAGGAACCATAAGGCCACTTGAGGTCTGAGCTGTGACTACTTCTCTACCTGTACCTCTTATCTCTCTCCCTATAATCTGCCCCCCACCAGCTTTAGCCCCCAAAGTCGACGAACACACTCATCCATCCAGATTGGAAACTGGGTTCCTAAGTCCCCACCATGTTAATCTGACTCTAGGCTTTGGCATATGCCATCTCCTTTGCTTGTAACACTCATCTCTCCTGTTACCCGGTTGACTGGTCACCTTGGTGTCTCAGCTTTAACAGCTCTTCCTTCCAGAAGCTCTCAACCGGAGAAACTGAGAGCCATAGCAAACATGACTTGCTTTTATCCCAACACTTAACCATTTGCATTGAACTGTCTTACTTCACTGAGTGTAAAAACTTGGACTTGTTTATGGCTAGCACACAGTAGGGTCTGAACAAATCATTCTGGAGTGGGTGAAATAAAAATGCCAGTAAGAACTTGGCTGTGTCCTTGAATCTATTATTTTGCTTTTAAAAAAAAAAACCGTTCACCCTGATGATGTGGACATGACATGTCTGTGTCATTTGGGGATGACACAAAGCTGATGGTGACAGCTCATCAGAATACAAAAATAGTCTCAATGGATTTAAATAACGGACCCCTGTGCAATGAAATTTCAAACACTTAAAAGCAAGGATGGGAGAGGTCTTGAATAACAGCATTTTAGTCTAGGAATGAGTGGCACGTCAATGAGCCAATAGTGTGGTATATCTGAAAAAGACAAAGAAAAGAAATGAGTATAATAATAATAACAAAGTGGACCTAGAATAAAGTCCAAAATGTGGTAGCTAAGAGCCCACTCCCCACTTTGCTGATCAGACTGCACCAGGAACAGCCTGTCTGGCAATGCCTTTTAGTGGATCATTGGCAAATTGGAGCATGTTTAGAGGATAGTGATGGGGATGCTTAGTGGTCCAGAAGCTGTGCCCTGATGATGATGAGAGGATGCTTAGTGGTCCAGAAGCTGTGCCTGATGATGATGAGAGGATGCTTAGTGGTCCAGAAGCTGTGTCCTGATGATGATGAGAAGCAACTAAGAACAGCTCCAAGTCCTGTGCTAGCTGTACAGGTGCCTAGGCTGTCCTGACCTCCGGGAGCTCACAGTCTGCTAAGGCTTACACAGTCTGTGTAAGAAGGTAGCTACACAAACATGTGGTGGATATTTAGAAGAGAGGTGAGATCAGGAGCAATGGGAACATAGAAGAAGGAGGGAGGATATTCAAAGGGACGCTGAGCCTGGAGTTGTGTCTTGAATCCTAACAAATGTTTTCCAGGTGGGCAGGAAGCACTCAGCCGAGGGAGCAGGTGCACAAGTGCTGGGAGAGGAAATCACAGAAAACCCCATAGAATCCATGGAATGGGAGTATCAGGGATGACGAGAGAGGCTGGCTCATCCAGGCTGTGCCTTTCCAAGGTGCTGAGTCTTCATTGTATCTGGATTTGGAATCAGGAGAAGCCACATCCTGTAATAGCCTTTGGAATCCTGTAATAGCCTGAGCTACTCAGAGCACACTGGGGGGAGAATTACTTTAAAAAGGATGCAGAGTGGAAACTATACTCAATGTCTTGTAATGACCCATAACGGAAAAGAAGCTAAAAAAGAATATATACAACATACATACTTATGCACACACACATGTATAATATGCATATATAAAACCTAAATCACCTTGCTGTATACCTGAAAGTAACACATCGTAAATCAGCTATATTTCAATTACAGTTTTGAAGAAAGAAAAGAAAAAAATCCTAATTAAGATGTGTGTTTATAAATATTACTGAATTTTATCTGTTAATATTTTGAGAATATTTGTTGAGAACCTCATGTGCGTGAAGAAGAACATTCTTTTTTCATGAAATATCTCAGTCAGCTTTTGGTATATAGGCAATACTGCCTTCATAAAATAAATTGAGATCAATCTCAAAAAAGGAGAATACGGTATCACCAGTTCCTTTCCATGGATGATTATAGAGAAAATAGGAGAAAAGCTTGGAATATTTAATAGAGAAAATAGGAGAAAAGCTTGGAATATTTGGAAGATAAGGACAAGATGTTTTCAAATATTTGAAGTCATGTTGAAGAAAAATTAGCCTTGTCCTGTGGGTAGTAGTATTAATAGCCATCATAATACTATTAGGTAATATTTATTGAGAGCTTACTGTATGCCAGGCAGTGTTCCAGGCATTTTACCTGCAATAACTTATTTAATCCTCACACCAGCCTTAAAGGTAAGTCTCATAATTAGCTCCGTTTCATTCAAGAGGGAAGTGAATCACACGCAGAGGTTGATGAATCGCCAGCGGTTTCAAAAGAGGAAGTGGCAGAGCCAGGGTTTGGACCCAGGCAATCCAGCTATTATGTGTCTTTTCTTTCCAGACCCATAGTGAATGGCTGGAAGCTGTAAGACAGTGTTCTTCCTTTGTCTTCCTGTGTTCCCGCAGAGCCAGCTACAATAGCCATCTGGAGAGATGCAAGCTCCCTGCTTCGGAAGATAGAACCTGGGGGACCACTGCAGCTGCACTGTTTCTTTCTGGCTGCACCCACAACATATGGAAGTTCCCAGGCCACAAACTGAACCCAAGCCACAGCTGTGACCTAAGCCACAGCTGCAGCAACACCAGATCCTTTAACCTGCTGCTCCAGGCTGTGGATCCAATCCAAACTTCCGTAGTGACTGAGTTGCTACAAGTCAGATTCTTAACCCACTGCACCACTGGGGGAACTCCTGCAGCTGCACTTCTGAGGTGTTAGGACTCCAAGAGGGGCACTGAAAGAAACCATCTTGAAAGTTGCTCTGGGCTTGAGCTGGTGGGGACTCAGGGCTTGGCTGACGCAGCGCTGTGAATGCTTGAGTTACCCAGTAACTGCACATGGCACAAATATGCACGGTCGCTCTACTCCCCACCGTGCCTCCTACACCTGAGGACTCCATCAAACCCAAGCAGGTTCCCCCTCCTGTGTGCCCTGCAGGATCTGACCTGGCTAGGAGGGTAAAGCCAGCATCACTCCGCCTAACACGGTAGCTGCAAAATTGCCATTGGGGTTCTGAGCAAGAAGCCTTTGCTGCCCACCAGAAGGAGAGCGATGGAAGCAGCGGCTGGGGAGCCTGGTTCCGGGGGAGTGGGGTAGAGGCCAGAAGAGAGATATGCAAATATTCACAGTTGTGAATGGAGCATCTGCCAAGGCCACCATCACTTAGTACCCTCTAATTCTGCTCCAAGACATTCATTCTTGACCCACATTCGCACATTCAAAGGCTCCTGAATTTTTCCTGTACGATTGATCCGTGAGGAGCGACTCTCGTTCCTGAGGCCCCCTAGCTGAAATGCCGTGACTGGTCAATCCATTCCTCCCACCCAAAGGATGCCTTCTAGATGAAGGAGCTCCTGGATATGTGATACAATGTATATGACACAGTGTGTAGCGTTTGTGTGCACACACGCCGCTCACACATTCTGACTTTGCTCGTCCGTCTGCGACTGTGTTTATATTCTTAGCTTCCTGCAAACAGAGACTGCTTCTGAATATTTTCTTCTAGCGCCACTACCTTTCAAGTACTAAGACTCAAAAAAAGACTATCTGCAGAATTGCAAAATGTGGAACTTGAAACTCGAAGATCTTTTAGTACTACTGCTTTATTTTAGAGATGTAGACACTGAGGTTCATATAGAGGAGGTGCCTTTTTTTTTCTTTTTCTTTTTAATGCTGCCTCTGTGGCATATGGAGGTTCCCAGGCTAGGGGCTGAATCAGAGCTGCAGCTGCCAGCCTACGCCACAGCCACAGCAACGCGGGATCCAAGCCGCGTCTGCGACCTGTGCTGCAGCTCATGGCAACACTGGATCCTTAACCCACTGAGTGAGGCCATGGATTGAACCCGCATCCTCAAGGATACTAGTCAGGTTCCTTACCACTGAGCCACAGCGGGAACTCCTAGAGGATGTGTCCTATCCAAGGTCGTAGAACATTTTTCAGGTGACTTTAGAGGCATGGTTTTCCAGCCTGGCCACAGATGGGAACCTCTTAGAGACCTCTGAAAAAATACCGTAACATCTCACAGAGCTTCTGATGTAATTGTTCTGGGATGGGGTCCAGACACTGGGATTTTTATAGAGCTCCCCAGGTGATTCTATGGTAGACCAAATTTGAGAACCACTGGCTTCAAAAACAGGAGTATTGCAAATAAAGACACATTCGTACCCACGCCACGAGGACTTTCTAACCTCTGAAACAGAGTCCGGAGAGATAGACTTGCTCCAGGTTGCCTGACTTGGAAGGATCCTGGATCCCTGAGAAAGGTACTTAGTGGTTCCTCGACAGGAGAAAAGCTAAGAAGAATCACCACCACTATGCAAGTGCGGACAGAAGCAGCCAGGAAAGCAGCCATCCTCAAGCACCCAGGGCGCACCGGCAGCTCACAGTGGGAGAGTAAGAAAAGCTCAGCTCCCTCTGGGTACAGACGGCTAGAACACAAGGTGATGGGTTGAAAGAAAGTTGGCGTCTCTACCGCCAGGATGGTATCGGAAAAGAACAAATAAAGGATGATGCATGTCTACAACTCCAGGAACCCTAGATTAGGGAGTGATGAGTGGATAGCCAAAAGAAAGGGGGTGGGGTTTAGAAGGGAGGTCATCTTACGTCTACCCCAAGCCGTGACTCCCTCACACAGTCCCCTGAACGGCCTTTGCCTCACCCAGACGAACCACCTGCAGCCAGTCTTCCCCTGTCCCCTGTGAGCCACCCCTCGCCGCCGTCGGCCTCTGGTTCCATGCAGAAGGCAGGGCTCTGTATGAGCCTCAGTGTCTACATCTCTAACATAAAGCAGTCTTACTAAAAGATCTTCGAGTTTCATTTCAAGTTCCACATTTTTCAGTTCTGCAGATGGTCTTTTTTTGAGTCCCGGTACTTGAAAGGTAGCGGTGCTAGAAGAAAATATTCAGAATCAGTCTCTGTTTGCAGAAAGAAGGTGTATAGGCCATCAGACAGGATGGCAAAGGTGCCAAGAAGCAACCAATAGCCCGAATGCCAAGAGCTAACGGTCACACCGCTAGCCTCCTCACACAGCTTTTGGCCACCCACGTGCTAAGGGAGGGCATGTCACACATCCATGAGCTCCTTCCCGGCAGGAGTCAGGTTGAGGCAGCCGAGGTGGCACTTCTGAAATAAGAGGGACATGGGGCCAGGCTGTGCACCCCCTGGACCCGGGGCTCCTCCATCTGCAAAGTAGGATCTCAGGTTCTTGCTTTCCTGCCGCCTGCCGTGATTGCAGAATTGGCTGTGCAGGCGGCTGCAATAACCCAGTCCCCCTTTGCTCGTGGCACTCCCCTTGGTGCTTCCCGGTGTGATTAAAAAGGAGAGCAAATCAAGCCAAATCTGGGAGGCCATGCTCATGTTCTGTTTCTAGCTGGTTTGGTCACTAAAATATTTCCAGCACCTTGAACAATGCAGGGCACCTACAAGGTACTAAATAAATACTTGCTCGGTGACCAAACCAATGGACGGATAAAGGATTAGATCTAGTCCGTGTTGGGTTAGAGTTTGGTGACATCATCAGCAAGACAAAGCCAAGGAGGCCCCTCTAGAGAGTGAATCTGAATGAGCAATTGAAGCCAAGACCAACCAGTCTTTTGAACAGTCTTTCATTTCTGTAAAGGGCAATATTTTCCAAGAAGCCAAAAAAAAAATCAAATTTAGTAACCTAAGATGTCCTTAGTAACAGAGCTGAAGAATGTGTTTTCCAATATTTGGTTTCTCAGCTTGACAGTCTCTCTTGAAATACTCTCTTCTCAGCAGTGAAAAAGCGAATCGGTGTTGGTTTGTTTTGCAGTTTGCAAATGACTTACAGAGCTCTTCTGCCAGGGTTTCTGTTTTTCTTCTTGCAAATAAACAAAAGGCCATTTCTCTAATATGACTTAAGTGGGGGAGATTCTGTGATCTCCTGTCTTGGTTTTGGAAAGAGGAGAAAAGGAGCGGCAAGCAGAAAGAAGGCTGAGAAAGCTGGAACGAACAGGGTACGGAAGCCGAGCAAAAGCGGGGGAGAGGCAATGAAAGCTGGCCTGCGGGGCGCTGGGGTGCCAGGGACGTGCAACAGCTGAGGACACCGCCGTCGCGAGGACCCAGCCACCCTCATGGGCCGTGAACTTGCCCATCGGTTCCTTAGTGTCTCTCCCTCCCCACCCCCCACCCTACCCCCGCACCATGTCATCCAGGCTCCTTGTCACCTAGGAGGACAGACACCATCACCCGCTTCTAGGCCAGCCGGAGGGAAGCGGAACAACCCCTGCCAGCTTGACCCAGATCTGTCAGCTGATCAATTATTTTTCCCATAGAGGAGAAGGAAAAATGAAAGGACGAAAGAAGAAGGGAAAATGAAAAAGAGAAGAGGGAGGGCAGGGAAGTGGGGGAGAGAGGGCGAAAAGAGGGAGGGAGGGAGGAAAGGAGGGAGGACATGAGGGAGGATCAGGGAAAGAGTAGGAGCGGGATGGCGGAGGAACACACACCCGCCTCTTCCACCGAAGCTCTTTTCAGTGTCAGCGCTGGTAGCAAGACCAGGCTTAAGCCAGGAGGTTGCAGAAACAAGTGCACCAATACGTAAAATACAAACTCCCTGAGGTCACTGAATGGCCATCAAAGCAGAGGCTACCGTCCTCTTCTTCCCACCCTTTGCCAGTCCAGTTTAGGGCTGGCCTTTTCCCTATAAAACCGCCCACTCCGGCCCCGCCTCCCCCCAGCCTGCGCTCCTCCCCCTCCCCTCTGCCACTCGTCGCCCCGCCCCCACCCCGTCCCTCAGCATCTCTGCTCAGAAGTCTCCTCCACAAAAGGATGGGAGGATGGAGGAGGTCCCACCCCCAACGCCCCTGTGTTTCTTCTAAATCCCCTGGGGTCTTCGGCAGAGCATCTTGGAAGGAGGCGACAGCCACCGGGGCGGGGGTGGGGGGGACCTTTAGGAGGATGTGGTACCCTGACCCCGTCCAACCTGTATGCCATCGATTACCTTATTGTTGCGTGTTTTCATTTTTTAGGTTTAATTAGTTTTATTGAATTTCAAATGACGACAGGCATAAAGTAAACATGTAACAAGCCAGTAGAGCAGAAAGCAAGGAGCTGCGTAACTACCAGCAAGCTCAGCATGGAGCTCCACTTAGCGCCACATGTTTGCAGCCTTACAAGCATTAATGAGTCCTTACAACACCCCGGGGAGTTGCTCCCAGCCTGGCAGGCAGGTGGGGACACAGGCGAGTGGAGTGACAAAACTTCACCTTCCGAAAACGGAGATCTTTAAGTTCAGATGTCTCTGCTCCCCACCCACCTGTGCCCGGGCCACCAGAATGCACTCGAAATCTAGAAAGGCACACTTATTAGAGTGTTTGAAGGGTCTGTAGGATCTCTGCTGAGGTTCAGTATACAGCAAAGTGGGTTTTGGGGTTGTTTGTTTTGCATCGTCATCATTCTAGTTAGTGGATAAGAGCAGGTCATGAACCCCCAACCAAAAGAGAAAATCTGGGAGTTCCCGTTGTGGCTCAGTGGTTAACGAATCCGACTAGGAACCATGAGGTTGTGGGTTCGATCCCTGGCCTTGCTCAGTGGGTTAAGGATCCGGTGTTGCCGTGAGCTGTGGTGTAGGTCGCAGACACGGCTCGGATCCCGCGTTGCTGTGGCTGTGGCGAAGGCCGGCGGCTACAGCTCCTGTTAGACCCCTAGACTGGGAACCTCCATATGCCGCGGGTGCGGCCCTAGATGAGGCAAAAAGACAAAAAAAAAAAAAGAGAGAGAGAAAATCTGGAACAGAGACAAATGCCAAACACAAGAGTCGCCCCCACCCCCCGAGGGTCTCCACCATGAGGAGACAGCAAGAGCTTCGAAAACCTTTCCTGCATATTCCTGCACATGCCAGAATCACGTGGCCCATATTGACTCAGAAATGGTGCCACCACTTAGGATATCAAGAGAGCTAGCCTCATCCCAAGGGGCGGACTGCGGCTGAAGCTGACACTGCAGTGACCCATCCACGACAGGCAGGTGGCACCAGCCTGGGTCGCTGCACCTCAGGGCTGCCAGATGGTTTATCTGCAGTGGACAGAGCCCCGGGGAGCTGCTGGAAGGCAGTGCCCACGGAGCTCGGGAGCCAGGAACCAGGAGAGGCCCTTTAGGGACACAGCTCATCAGCCTTCATCCTAGCACCGCAGGTGAGGCCACTGAGAAACCACGCACGCCAGGGGCTGAGATCAGAGCCGATGAGAAGGGGGTCCAGGGCTCATCTTTGGCTTTAAAAGTAACAAAAGAGAACAACCAGCTCTGAGACTAGGCTGTGGGCCTGGCAAGTAAAGCTGCCACCCAAGAATAGCCCTAGTGCTGTGAGGCCTGCTGGGACCCTCCAGCCACCCAAGGACCACAGAGTGTGGAGGATGGCGTGAGCTGCATTGGCTCTGCTGTCCACGACCTGCCCCTGGCTGGCCCCCAGTTGGCAGCGCCAAGCCTGGCAGCCAGGGCCCACTTTGTGAAGCTCCTCTGCCGTCACCCCTGATTTTTTTTTTCTTTTTTTTTTTTTGGCCATGCTTCTGAGTGCCCACAATGCTTACATCAGGCCCAGGGCCTCATCATCCCAAACTGATTTTTCACTTTGCCAGTAAACATTGTCATGGTTCATCTGCCTCCCTCACGTCTCAGAAGCGTTGCCCGGCCCCGGCTGCGGCTGGCACCCAAGTGTTTACTGCGAGTGGCAGGAACTTGGCCCATCTGCCCCAATGAACGGTGTCCGTGTTGCTGGTGCCTGGCGAAGGGGAGTGTGAGCACAGCCCCGTGTCTTTCTCCTTCTCCTCTGCCCCGCTTGGGTGTTGGCGGGCAGGTGAGCTGATGTGGGTTGTGGGGAGATGAGAAAAAACGAGAAAGGCAAGACAGGAATCGAGCCCAGCATCTCGGAAGTTGTTGAAAGGAGCATGAATCCTTCGAAGGAGAAATGGCTGGGTTTCTAGAAACCATCCCTTTCAGAGCCTCTCCATGGCAGAAGGTGGGCGGCATGCTGAAAAGGACAGCGCCTAATCCGGGTCCTCGCTCTGGTTCCCAGAAATGAGAAGCTCTGGTTAATCAACCCCAGTGCGCCTTAAGGCCAGAGCTGCAGGGGGATAATCATCCCACACACCCCCATCACTAAGCAGGACTGATTCCCTTCCCCTCTAAGCTGGATCACGGTTCCTGGTGGGGTGGAGGTGAGGAGCAGGTCAGGGCGGGGTCCCTAACCGGCCGCAAGCCCCAGACACCTTTTCAAGATGGCAAGAAAGCCTGGAAGTAGCAGTTCTAGGAAGAGTCAGCTTAAAACAAAAACAGAGGAGAGGAAAAAATCGCCTTAGAATGCGTACTGCATTCTAACTAGTCCCGCTGGGTCAAGGCAATAGGGGTGGATTATTGCAGGCAAGACCTGGCTGCCTCACTAATTCCGTGAGTTTGATAAGAGGTAGCTGGCGGACTCGGCTGCCATCCTCTGCAACAGAAAACACACATCACCTCAGCTGCTCCAACTGGCATGTGGCTTGGGGGTCCTGGGGTCACTTTGCCTTAAAATGGAGCAGCCCTGTTCTTTTCCGACACGTGGAGGCCTATTCAGAGCTGGCTCGGGGTGAGCAGCACAAATAAGGCCATTATCCATCTTGGGAAATTCGGGGTTTGGTAGAATGCAAGGAGAGCTGGGAAAACCTAGGGGCCTCCATCTCCACACTGAGATAGGAGCAGCAGCGCAAAATCAGATTTCTCCCTGGAGAATTTTGCACCACCACTTCCTTCTCATCTCTTCAGGGATGATTCAAAGTATGAGCAAATATTATGCTTCCTTGCATTTATTTCTGATGAAAAAAAAAATCACATATGCTAATTTATATGTAAATTCAGGATGCCCTGGGGCTTCTGGCATGCTGCCAGTGGTGCTGTGGGTGGTGGAATTTTGGCCATTGTTTCCAGTTTGAAGTTACAGGTAGAAGAGACACAGATCTCAGGACACATGGAAGTGATGGAGGTCCCGGGACCTGCCCTGTCCCTTCCTCTGACCCCTGGCTCCACCCCTTGCCTAGTTAGTTTTCATTTCTGTTTCCCTCTGGCCCTGAACTCAGTTTCCCTTCTGCTGGAGTTGGGGCTCCGATCTCACTGGGTGAGCCCCTCTTCACCTAGTACAAGCAGAGGTGCACGCGTGCACACGCAGATGCGCGCGCGCACACACGCACACACACGCACACACACACACACACACACACACACACAAGCATGCTGCTGCCGCTCCACGTTATGTAAGAAGAGTCAGTCAGGGCTGCTTGCATGCTGCCTCCTTCACTCTCACACCCACCACCCCATGGGGAGGAGCGACCCCAGGCCGGGGGCCCCCCTGAGGCTGGGTGCATCAGACAACGTCAAGGAGATGCATCAGGTGACATCAAGGAGATCCCTGCTCGACCCACCACTGTGGACCCCTTGCATCCCACCCAGAAGCCTCCAGTGCTCCTTGCCTTCCTCCTTGAACCCCAGCCAAGGGTACGCACACATTTGATCCTTGTCCAGTCACTCGGGCCCTCTGCCCACCTAGTGTGAGTCTGAAACTAAGTCAAGGGGACAGTGGCAGTTCCTAAAGCCCACCCTCAGCGCGAGGAAAGCAGATCTAGCGGCAGGGACCAGCCAGAACCAAGAGACCCCCAGGCTGCAGGAGGGAGAGACCCTGGTGGGTGGGACCTCCCAGGCTTTCCTCTGGTGGGAGCGAACTTTCCCCTGGGAGCCCAGCTGCAGAGGGCTGAGCTTCCACACAGGGGTCCTCTGGGAGACGGTGCTGGACCACCTGGGGAAAGTTTCTCTGGCTGGCTTAGTCCCTGTGACTGCGGGGATCTTGAATAAGAAAGAGGCAAGCCAGACTCTCAAAAGACAGGGTGGGCGGGAGCAAGCCGGTGGGCAGCGCTGCTGGGACTTGGGGGCCAGGACAGAGCGTGGGGCCACCCGGTGCAGCAAAGGGACTCAAGGTTGAATCGGCTTCCAATCCACCCGGCACAGCCCAGCCACAGCTCTAGCGAGCACGGCCCTCAGCTGCAGCCCCGCGGCTCGGCTTCCCAGCCAAGCAATAAACAGAAAATTAGCATTCGACTCTTAACGCCTCCCTCCCTGCAACTTTTCTGAGCTTTTCTGAATTTCAGAGCCCCCTGCCTGCTCCCAAGGCCTTTTATCTGCTGCTTCCCACCCCCTGCCGCCCTCTTCCGCAAACACACCCCCCAAACACATTGAAAACTAAAAGGGTTTGAGTCCACCGCTGCTGCAAACAGATTCAGCCCTTCAGGCTGGCTCTCCGACCAGAGCCCCACAGGACGCAGTCACCTGGTTCTGTCTAGCCTGCATTTTCCATGTGCTCCTTTCAGGAAGCTCTGCAAGTTGGCCCATAGATATTTAAAGTTTGCTCTCATAATTTCTTCCCGGTAGCATAAGCAACGCCTCAGCAGCCCTGCCCGCCCTCCGAATCTAAATCACCCCCCCCTCCCATGTGTCTCCGTCGTGTGTGTGCAAGAATGTACAGACAGCCTGGAGACCAGCACACGGCCACGGACCGAACAGGAACCCCAGACACATTTCACTTATACACATACAACCCCCGTTCCGGGAGCAGCCAGAATCAGATCAATATTCTCACAGCCTGGTCTAGAGGATGGAGTCCCAGCCATGCTGCTCGAACGCCCTCTCCTCCACCTGCAAACCTCGCAGCCCAGCCGACTAGGAGTCTGCGAATCATCCAGGGCACCCTGTACGATCTCTGGGTCGGCTGTACGCAAATCGATAGCAGCTCTTACCTTGAAAGAGAAACAGTGCAGCCAGCCCCGTGAAGATTGCCCAGCAGATAGAATTGTGCATTTTTGCCTGGATGGTTTTCATGATTTTTTTTTCTTCTTTTTCTTCTTTTTTGTCAGGTTCGGTTTTTTCTTTCTTTCTTCACTGACAGATTGCGCTGCTCTCCAGCTGGTGGAAGGAGATGTAAATCCACTGTTTTCCTGAAGGACACCACGAGAAAGCCGAGGATGTGAGAGAGTGTGACTTCTCGGTAATTATCTCTACTCATACTCTGGCACCGAGACACATCGTACAATCTGGCCCTGGACAGCCCTCCTACAAGCTGCAATCATTGGTTCTAATCCAAGGATTGACAGAGCTACAACACACGCGCGCGCAGGCACACGCGCGCGCGCGCGCACACACACACACACACACACACACTCTCTCTCTCTCTCTCTCTCTCTCTCTCTCTCTCTCTCTCTCTCAGGAATCATTTACTGGGCAAATCAGGCTAGCTGATTAAAGAGACAGGAGCCTGGCGAGATGGCATGATAAATGCCACTTTGCCCCCTTCTATATTACTTTCATTTTTTAAACTGACAGTCTCTTGGAGCCCCAAGCATCAAAAAATCCTTTTCCTTCTGGCACTCCCTGGCCTCCTGAACTCAGATTCCCTTTGCACTGGAAAAATCCCATAGCCAGCAACCGCTTACGGGAAATTTTAAAGGGACATTTTCATGCTTGGTGGAACTTGCCAAGATGATTCAAATTTCATGTGTTGGTACTTATTTTCCTCTCCGATGAAAATATCATTCAGTGACAGATTTTTTTTTCCCCCTCTCCCTCTCATCTCTCACCTTTTCCAATCAACCTCCTACTCCGTTGCCTGGAAAATAATAAATAACTTTCTATTTTCTTCTCCTGTCACTCCTGTTTCGGAATACCTGTATTATTAGTCCTACAGTTCATTCACTTAATTTATTTCCTGAAGCCATCCGTGCATATGATACCATGAAAAGGGATAAGGCTTCTGAGATATGAGAAGAACTGCAATCTGAATATGGAGAAGCTTCTCCAAAAGGGAATGAGGGATAAGCTTTTCTGTGTGCCTCAGTCAATCCACATTCACTAAGATGAACGATCTAAGTGCCTGTGGTTTGAACTGCAGAATGACGGACTTAGGTTAGACACGCTGAAGAACTTACTGACATGTGGTGATAACATGTCTTCAGGGAATGGCAGACCTAACATGTCCTCGATGATGGGTTAGAATCAAAATCTGATAGACATAATCTAATGGACATGATGGCTTTTTGAGAGTTCTCCTAACTCTAAGGCCCTGAAAATTGATGATCTAATTTGTGGTTTCCTCTCATGGGAAGTAAGTCAGATGACACAAACAAAAATCCTAGAAAACTGAGCCCCTTAATGCCACCTTCCTTAGCCGATTCTGACACAGCCATGCCATCATGCTGCCTCCATCCACAGTTTTGAAATATTTCTTCCAGATTTCCACCATAATTATTATACATCCTAGTCACCCACATAATAATTTTAACATATATATTCTTTTTTTTTGGTCTTTTTGCCTTTTTCTAGGGCCGCACCTGGGGCATATGGAGGTTCCCAGGCTAGGGGTCTAACAGGAGCTGTAGCTGCCGGCCTTCGCCACAGCCACAGCAACGCCAGATCTGAGCCGCGTCTGCAAACTACACCACAGCTCACGGCAACACAGGATCCTTAACCCACTGAGCAAGGCCAGGGATCGAACCCTCAACCTCATGGTTCCTAGTCGGATTCGTTAACCACTGAGCCACAGTGGGAATTCCACATATATATTCTTGAACTGCATAGAAGAAAAGTACTTACTGGGTGCATAGGTGAACGAGAAACAGCACTGACTTTTTTTTTTGTCTTTTTGTCTTTTTTAGGGCCGCACCCGCAGCTTATGGAGGTTCCCAGGCTAGGGGTCGAATTGAAGCCTACGCCACAGCCAGAGCAATGCCAGGATCCGAGCCGCATCTGCGACCTACACCATAGCTCATGGCAACGCCAGATCCTTAACCCACTGAGCAAGGCCAGGGATGGAACCCTAAACCTCATGATTCCTAGCTGGATTTGTTTCCGCTGCACCGCAATGGGAACTCCAGCACTGCCATTTCGCTCAAGCCTCAGATCACCATTCTCCTCGTGTGTGTGTCAAGGATAGCAGCGCCCCCTGCAGGTGTGCAGCCCAGCGGCTGAGCAGAAGGGGCAGTGGGGTCTGCAGATCTACAGCCTAGTCGCAGCTCCACACAGGCTGAGGGACTGTGGGAAGGTCATTTTATCTCCGTGAACCTTGGCCTCCCATCTGTACAATTACAGATGTGTTCAGGGTCTCTTTCATTTTGAAGGTGTTTTATGTTAACAGATTTCTTTTTCTGCCACTAGGTTCTAATTCACGTGCCTATCAAAACGCCCTTGACGTTGTGAGCTCCCAAGGGACAAGCATTTTATCTCTAGCCCAGTCTTTTTGTGCGGTCCCCGGAGAGTGACATGTGCAGTTAAACGCTCCGGGGTGGCTGTGGCAGCCGTGATAACACCGCAGAAGGCCCAATGGCCGCCTCTACTGCCACTTTGCTGCTCACCAGAATGACGATGAAGACAGCCAGTCACGGATAAGCCTTTAGCCCTGATCTGGGGAGGCAGAGACACCAACACCCTTTACACGTCCGCACCCTGAGCTGCCGCAAATCTGTACATTCACCAGTTTTTATTAAGCATCCATACATGTAACCACCATCATAATCAACAAACCACGCTAGGTGACGTTTATTGAGTGTTTGCTATGTGCCAGGCATGCGAGTTAGTATTTTGCTCTTTAAATCCTTACGACCTCTGAAGTGTGTATAAAATCATGCCCATTTTATAGACAAGGACACTGAGGCTCAAGGAAAACGTGTCCCCAGCTTGCACAGCTAATAAGCAGTGGAGACAGGATTCAAAAGTCTCAGGCTGGGAGTTCCCTTCGTGGCTCAGTGGTTAACGTATCTGACTAAGAACCATGAGGTTGCGGGTTTGATCCCTGGCCTTGCTCAGTGGGTTAAGGATCCGGTGTTGCCGTGAGCTGTGGTGTAGGTTGCAGACGCGGCTCGGATCCCGTGTTGCTGTGGCTGTGGTGAAGGCCGGCAGCTACAGCTCCTGTTAGACCCCTAGCCTGGGAACCTCCATATGCCGCGGGTGCAGCTCTACATAAAGGCAAAAAGACAAAAAAAAAAAAAAAAGTCTCAGACTGTCCTAAGTCCTGGGTGGAACTCAATAGAGATCAGTCTCACATATAGCCCCTTCGCTGTTGTTAATACCCTATATTAAAAACTGTATATGGGGAGTTCCCTCCATGGGTTAAGAATCCGGCTTGGGGTTGCTGCAGAGTTGATTCCAGGCCTGGTGCAGTGGGTTGAAGGATCCCCAAAGGTTGCTGCTGTGGCTCAGATTCAATCCCTGGTCCAGAACTTACCATATGCCACGAGTGCAGGCATTAAAAAAAGAAATTAGGGAGTTTCCCGTCATGGCTCAGGGGTTAGCGAACACGATTAGCATCAATGAGGGACACGGGTTCAATCCCTGGCCTTGCTCAGTGGGTTAAGGATCTGTGGTGTAGGTCGCAGATGTGGCTCGGATCCTGAATTGCTATGGCTGTGGCGTAGGCCGGCAGCTACAGCTCTGATTTGACCCCTGTCCTGGGAACCTCCATATGCCGCAGGTGTGGCCCTAAAAAGACAAAAAGACCAAAAAGAAAAAAATTATTTGAAAGAACACATATATTGACAGAAAAAAGTACAGGAGAAAGTGTTTATATGTGTATTACTTTTAGTAATTGAGGTGGAAATGATTGGTACGGATAATTAGCAATTTTGTCTGAATGAAAAGCAGTGATAGATGGGTATTTTCTATGATAGGTTTTAAAAGCTCCATGGAGATGATGAGAGCCACAACATACCTTGAAAGTGAGGTAGAGACCAGATGGAAGAGTATGCAGGCAAGTGACACCATAAATTAAAAATGAGGAGTTACCACTGTGGCTCATGGAGTTAAGATCCCGACATAGTGTCCGTGATGATGCCGGTTTGATCCCTGGCCTGGCTCAGTGCGTAAGGATCTGGCATTGTTGCAAACTGTGGCATAGGTCACAGATCCAGCTCAGATCTGGTGTTGCCTTGGTTGTGGCGTAGGCCTCAGCTTCAACTCCGATTTGACCCCTAGCCTGGGAACTTCCATATGGCACAGGGGCGGCCACAAAAAGAAAAAAAATAAATATAAATGAGAGATGGAAATATAGCAGCTATATTTGGGGTTGTTGAAACCTGTCTGAGATCCCTGGTCTTGCCCTGCTTTGTTGCAATATAAATTTTTAAAGATTAAAAAAAAAAAAGGGAAGCCTGGCAAAAAAATCCTGACCCGTGTGAGTTACCCTCTACAGGCAGTGGAACCAGTGGAACCAAGCCTGGCACATGCGGGCACGCTCCACAGATAGCTGCCATCAGCAGCACGGCTGGTTGATGAGGCCGGGGCTGGGGCTGCGTCTGGCTGGGTCAGACCCCAGCTCTGACTCCTGGGGCCTGTGGGACCCAGGCTGAGTCATCTCAAGCCCGTGTCTGAAATGGGGATAACACTTAAAACTCCACGGCCACGGTCACCATACGTGGTAACCATCAGCTCTTCCTGTGTTTTACCCTTTCGGTCCAATTGAGACTGACGTGGTCAGCTACGTGTCCTTGGGAGCAGCTGTTGGTGCTTGTGGCCTCAACTCCCGGAGGGAGTCTTCCCAGCCTAGCACTTTGTGTGTGCACCAAGGCGAAACCCCTCCTTAGGGCCGTCAGACCACAGGTCTGACCTGGATTCTGAGTGCCGCTCGGCGCTAAGCCGTCTGAGGAGCTCTAGCTCTTTCAACGCCGGAAGGGGCCACCGAGTAAAATTTCCCAGCGGTCTTCATGTTTCACAAAAGCACACACGACGAAGACCTCTTTTCCTCTCCTCTGCCATGGGTTGAACACTAGGTCACCCATAAAGGTCTGTTGGATAGACCACAGCTCGTGGCTACTGCTATGATGACAAAGCTGGTCCTGAGCTGTCTACCAAGGCGTTGCTCAGCTGGGCTCATTCCTTACCAGACGGATGGGTCACAGCAAAGCAGTTGACACTGTGCTTTTTCCTTTCCATTTTCTCCTCCGTCTGCAGGGCCCTGGGGCTGGGAATCTCTAAGGTCTGCAACCGCCCCCAAACAGCAGGCGACAGCGTCCTTCCTTCCGTATGGGTGGCCTGGGCCAGGCAGGGGTTTCTGTGACTCCTGCGGCTCTGACTGGGGGGAGTCTGATTGGAGGGGACACTTTAAATCGCAGATCCTTCCTCAACAATCAAAGCTCCCTCCTCTGAGCTCAGGGGCTCAAGTGCTTCTAATCAGGTGTCTGCAGGAGGAGATTTGCCTCTGGGATTAGCCGCATGCGCGATATGCACCATTTACTTTCCAGGTCAAAGGTCAGAGGAGATGAACAGGGGCGCGGGGGTGGGGGGGGGCGTCAAAATTACCCTCAGGAAAGGGGCCCATGTTCTGGGCAGAATGGTATTTTCTCACCGCCCGCACTCCTTGAAGTTAAGAGAAATTTACCGCAGAAATGATTTTTCTGTTTGCACATAACGGATGAGGAAGAGAAGGAAGAAATAAGGAATCTGGAAGGGGAAGGAGATGAGGTCATTAACCTGCGGAGGGGGCAGCCCGGATGGCACTGAGTAGACCGTTTGGCTTCTGCGTGCTGTGTGCTGAGCGTGGGCACATAGGGATTGATTCTCCAGGAACCGGCCCCTCCCTGGGTCGGACAGCAAGTCCAGGAAGGTCACGGTGGGCCCGGCTGCCCACTGTCCAAAGGCCAGCGGAAACTGACCGTGGCCCTCCAGCCCCTGGCGGAGGTCAGACAGCTGCACGTGTGGTGCGTCCGGACCAGGGCTGGAGCTGAGACAGAAGCCACGAGGAGGAGGAGGAGGAGGAGGAGGAGGAGGAGTGCGAGCCGTGGGAGGAGGGAGAAGGGGTGTGGGCAGTGTGTTTTATTCCCTGAAGCTATTATGGAAAGAACTGCAGGAGCTTAAATCTAAAGAGAGGCACTGAAATAACAGCCGGGACTTAACAAAAGCCACTGCTCCCTCCGCTGTGGCTGCCTCCCCCCGGCTCCGGCGGTGCTGGGATGAGCCGGCCTCTGAGGGTGGGTGGGAACCACCTGCCCTCCCCTACCTGGGGCTGGGCGGAGGTCCAGCTTTGACTTTCAATGTCTCTTTGGGAGAGAAAAAGCCATGGCGGAGAAGGGCCGGCCCCACCTTTCCAAGGTGCTCTCCTGGAAAAGCCATCTTGGATGTGACGCCCACGTGCGGTCCTTTTCCATGTGATTGGATGCGATGTGTCCAGGGTACAAATGATGTCGGAATTATGCAGGGTCTGTTTTGAGACTTGGACTTAGAGCCAATCTCCCGATTTATTGATAATTCGCCTAAACTGGTATTACAATGAAAGTCGAACTCTTAGCAGCACAGAGATTAAAGACACAAAGATGTAAAGCCATGTTCCCACAAGAGGAGCATGGGTCAGGGTTTTCTAACTGGAATTATAGGTACAGTCATCTGGTCTTGATTCCTAAGAGTTATCGTCATCGTCTCAACAAGAAGCCATACGGCAGAGCAGTATAACAGAAAGAATTTCACATTTAAAATCCAAAGACCTGAATTTGAGTCTAATTCCATTTATCAGCTTCAATTCTGCGATCCTCAATTTTCCCATCTCGTCTCATCTCCTCCCATCTTGTCCTTAAAGTGGAAATAATAATATCTACTTCACAGAGTCGATGTGAATTAACCGAAATGAAGACTAGGAAAGCCCTTGAACAATGTGTAACACACACATCGGCTCCAATGTCTTCATAATCTCGCCTGAGAAACAAATCACGTGCCGGGGAATATTCAGTACGAACGTCACAGCCTCTGCCTCCAGGTGCTCACTGCCAGCAGCTTGCTCTGGGCTCCATGGGAGGTGGGGACTGTTGGCACACTGATCCCCAGGAATCAGTCCCCTGTGGCTTGACTGTGCTGCTCCCCCTTTCCATGCAAGTGTGGGTGAGGGGCCTGGCCAATCAGTTTCTTCCCTGAGAGTTTTCTAGTGCTGTTTGGAAATAAGCACTGCTTAATTGGCGATATCTTTCCTAATGGGTAGAGAAAGTCTGCAAGGAAATGAAGTCAACCAAGAGCGGGAGGAGAAGCATGAGGAAAGGGAGCCACTGAAAGCGGGACAAGTCAGGCCTGCGGGCAGACAGGCACCTCATCGGCTTAAGTTATCTTGGACTGAGCTTCTGTCGCTTGCCACTGAAAGCGTCTGGATGGAAGGGTCCAGGGTGGCAGATGAAGACAAAGTCCCTTTGCTTTGTGAAAAGAGCCCAGATACTGTCTGAAGCCCCAGGCAGAGATGTAGCTACACGTGGCCCCTTATCTTAAGGCAAAGAGTGTTATTATCAAATTGCGATAAAAATAAAGTCGCGGATGGAGTCAAGGTGGACCAAATCCCTCTTCCTAAAGTTTGGGGTGGAGGCAGTGCACCAGCATTTAATCGGCATCTCTGGACACTAGACATGTGCCTCCTCACTCAGCCCTCACGGCCACCGTGGAGGCTGGATGCTCTCACCCCTAATTGGCAGTGCAGAGGGCGCACGCTGTGCCTGGTGCTGCATGGGGCACGGGTGGTCAATGGCCAGGCCTTGTCAATACCCAAACCACACCCTCCCCTCCACACTCAGCGATGTAAAACTTAGACCCAGAGTGAAACCATCAAGGAGGTCTATGAGAGCAAAGAAAAAGGCGTCAGCCTTCACCTACTTTGTCGCCGTTGTTGTTTCTTGATGCAAGTGTTTTAAATTAAAGTGTAGTTGATTTATAGTCTTGTGCCAGTTTCTTCCATGCAGCGAAGTGGCTGAGTCACACACACACACACACACACACACACACACACACACACACACACACACATTCTTCTCGTATTATCTCCCATCGTGTTCTATCCCAGAAGACTGGAGGTTGGTCCCTGTGCTGCACAGTAAGATCCCACTGCTTATCCATTCTAAATGTAATAATTTGTATCTACTAGTCCCAAATTCTTATCCATCCCATTCCCTCTCCCGTCCCCCGTGTCTGTTCTCTGTGACTGAGTCTGTCTCCGTTTTACAGATAGGTTCATTTTTGCCGTATTTAAGACTCTTCGTATAAGTGGTAGACTCTACGATATTTGCCTTTCTCTTTCTGACTTCCTTCACTTGATATGAGAATCTCTAGCTGCATCCATGTTGCTGCAAATGGCCTTATTTTGTTCTTTTTTACGGCCAAGTAGTATTACATGGTGTCTATGTACCATATTTTCAGTCCATGGGCACTTAGGTTTGTTCCATGTCTTGGCTATTATGAGCAGTGCTGCTAAGGTGCAAGCATCTTTTGAATGAAAATTTTGTCCAGATAGATGCCCACAAGTGGGATTGCTAGATCATATGGTAGCTCTATATTCAGTTTTTCCACAGTGGTTGTCCTTGTCTCGAATAGAATAGGAGAAGGTGGGAGTTCATTCACCTTGAGGGGGCTTGCTGGGCAAGGGGTTGGAAGCGAATGTGGAGCTCTGAAAGTCAGGGTGACCAACCTGGTGGGTTAGAACCTGTGAGTCCAAGGGTCCTGATGGTGCACGTCACCTGCGCCTCACCTGGAGGCGTGAACTGAATCTGAGAAGCGGAGGTGCTGCGGATGCTGAGCAAGCAACAGCAACGAGGCTGGTATTTCTGGGGTTACCATGGCGAACGCATGGGAGAGCAAGGCCCTCCCTCCGAGGGGATGCCCTCAGGACCTGATCCGCTGCCCACCCTGTGCTTCCCCGAATCTGGTGGGACAGCCTGTGGGACAGTGGTTACTGGGATCCAACAGGTCACCCAGGTGTGTGACGCGGACAAAGGTCTGCCACTTCTGCAGCCTCTATGCGGGCAGTTGAATAGATCATGGCACGAGGGCAGGATCCAGGCTTGCACTTAAAAGTGGAAGGGTCCGTGGCACCTGGAACAGCCCCGCTTTCCTATATGGGTATTGAGGACTCCACCTTTTTGACGATAAATTGTCACTTTTCTTCTCTGGGCTGCGTCTCTCCATGGGGATACCTAATTCGAGGACTTTATGGGTAGGGGGAGTGTGGCCTGAAGAAAGATTCACATTTTTCTAAATTATTTGGCTTTATGCTATCCTAGAAACCTGCTGAATTCTACCACCCAAATTCTGGGAAGAATGTGAAATACACACAGTCCATAAATATTTCCATCTCTCCCCCACTGCCATGTCACACAGAGAAGGGGTGTCTGGAGAAAGGCGGTAACCTGCTTGGGTTCACACAAGTTAAAGCAGAACCGCGTCTCCTGGCTCCTCATCCAGCATCAGTCCTTTTACTCCAAAATGTGTCCAGATGCCAGAATCCACCTCCGCCCAAGAAAACCACCCTGTTTGCTCACTTACCCAAATTGCATTCCTCGTAACTGAAAGTCCCAAATCCTTAAAATTGTAACCCGACCGAGAAGGGGTGGATGAGTTCAGCGTGGAGGGGTTTCAGCTTCCCTTCAAAGCCGAGGCTGTGAAAGAAGAGGCGATGGTGAGAACAAAAGAGCAAGAGCGTGCGTGGGGCCAGGACTGGGGGGAGAGGAGAGAGGGGATGAAGATGGAGACTTCAGGGGCCCGGGTGCGCCAGCGATGAGGATGCCAAATGGGACTGGGTCTTCGCCGTGATCTTGAGCATAGCTTTGCAAGGCAGGTGACAGCAGAGCAGAGGCAAAGGTGCCACACTCTTCGCAAACACCTGGCTTGCCCACACGCTGGCCGCAGCTACGTGGATGGCTTTTGCAGGGGAGGCGGAGATAACGGTTCTTTGAGGAGCGTATCAGCAAATCTATGTGGGAGGTGGCCAGCCCAGGCAGCCACAGCGATTCATCACAGACACTGACGGGTTCTAACCCCCAGGAGGATATAGTCAAGGCACATAAAGGCTTAAAATCAAATCACGTGTCATGCCGAAGAGTAATGGTACTTTCTGTAAGGAGTATGTATATATTTCTAATTTCTGAGTGAATTAAGTGCCTATAAAAGGTGTTGGACTGGCAGCCTAGAATGCTGGAAACTTTGATTTATGCCCAGCGGCGGGAAGGTTGAGCCAGCCTCCTGAATCACTCCTGAGTGAACTGAACCCCTCACCACGAGTTCTGTGCCCTTTGTCCCTTTAAGAAAGGTGACTGTGTGCAGGCCATCCCCACCGTTCTGTATGAGCTTTCGAATAGGATGAGAGAAGGGCTCATGAGAGAAGGTAGGGAAATAAAAGACGTGAATTTTGAGGCACCTGGCAGATGAGTTATTCTGTCCTTTGTGGGTGGATCTATAACATGAACCCTTGCTCATCTTTCTCTAAGTTGAATTTTTGTTTTCAAAGTACGTTTGTGTAATCCATTTCTTAATCTTTTCTTTAGATATTTGCAATCTTTGTTGGTGTCACTCTGTATGGGAGACTGGGGTAGAGAGGATGATAGCGTGCTAGACCTGGAAGCGATTTTAGAGAGGCGATGGGACTACATACAGGGAAGACCCAGATGTCCCGAAGAGAGAGATGCAGGGTGCAACTCTCAACCACGGTGGAGGTGGGGCTGGATTCAGCTTCCTTAACTCCCTTCTCTGGTTCAGGGAGGTCTGTTACACAGAGTAACAGAGCAAACACACACACACACACACACACACACACACACAGATCATGCCATGACAACAATAGAAACACAAACAAAAATAGCACAATATGGGAGTTCCCTAGTAGTGCAGTGGGTTAAGGATCCAGTGTTGTCATTGCTGTGGCAAGGGTTCAATCCCTGGCCCAGGAACTTCTGCATGCACCTTGTGGGAGAAGAAAGTGTAAGGATAAACTGGAGACCTAGAGGTCACTGAGGTGAGGCAGAGCTGGGTTTTTCCCTGAGTCCTGCTCACACACTGGTCTCCTTACAGGATGCTTCAGTTGTGTGAATGGCAGATGCCCCATTAGTGAATGGGGGGAGCAAAAACAACCCCATAGAATTAAACACAGCAATACGTAAAGCCACTGGCCCTCGGTGGGCACAGAATATATACATTAACTCTCCTACTAGAAGAGAAGTAGGATTCAATCAGATAGACAAATATAATTATTTTGTTAAATAAACAAAAGATTGATTTTGACATTAAAACTTTGATTTGTATTGCCTCGCAATTTGATTTCTTTTGCCTTTGTTTTTCGATTGAGTAGGTTCTTTTCCTTTTTTTTTTTGTTCTTTTGTCTTTTGTCTTTTTAGGGCCCCACCCATGGTATATGGAGGCTCCCAGGCCAGGGGTCGAAATGGAGCTATAGCAGCCTACACCACAGTCACAGCAATGTGGGATCCAAGTCACATCTGCAACCTACCACCACAGCTCATAGCAATGCAGGAACCTTAATGCACGGAGTGAGCGAGACCAGGGATCAAACCTGCATCCTCATGGTTACTAGTCAGATTCATTTCCGCTGAGCCACGACGGGAATTCCTCAATTGAGTAGATTCTTGACTTGATAGTTGAGTTAGGCCTCAGTCCAGAAAAGATTTCTGGGGTTGGTATACATTGGCAAAAATACAGAAATAGATTAAAACCGGCCTCTAACATAGGGGAGAAGAAGTGATTCCAGGTAGACTCTGGCTCCTGGGAGGTGTGGTCCTGGAAGAAGGGGGGATTTGGGGGCCCTCTGGGACAGTGTCTTGTCACCATTCATGGAAATGTGCACATACAGACAGGGTTCATGCCTTCTAGAGCAATCCAGAAACAGCATTATGCAGTTGCACAGGAAAAGAGGCTTTAACAAGGATGTTTTTATTTGATGTTATGAGAAATGAAATGTTTGTAGAAATGTCACTGCGCAAGTTAGGCACCTACGTGGGGCAAGAAGGTGAGGTTCTTAATAAAACCTGAAAGTACTGTCATATACACACTCACACGCTCACATTCAAACGTACATCTCCTTCATTCACAGTAGTGATACAATCTCAATCCCGAGTCAAAGTGAAAGTACTGGAAATACAACCCGAGTTAGCATGTCTACGCTGTTGTGTTGTGAGGTTTTGCTGCCCTTTGTTTTTCTTCCATATCTTGGACACGGAAGAGTGAGCAGCACAAAGATGAGAGTAACATTGAATACTCCAGCCAGAAGGAGAACTCCTGCCCTCTCACCCCGGCCCTCACCCCATACTTATCGATGCCAAACAGGGTGCTCACTCTGGCAGAGCACCGGTCAGACTGCAAACATGCTGAATGTTTTTATTTCCTTCGAATGTAACTTAGAGTTGCCTCATGTCTCTCTGTCAAGATGAAGAGACTGAAAGGCACCTATTCATACATCAAACCATCAATGACTGCTCCCTGGGCTGAGGTTTGTCCAGGCGCCGTGATAGGTCCTGCATCTTATCCAGATACAGGGACAATGCAGCCTCACCATCCGGGGGCACGTTCGTTCATGTGATGGATGGTGCAAGTACTGATTTAGCACCAAGAGCTAGGCTTTTTGCAAGTACTATAGCTACGTACGACTTTGAGCAAAATGTGGGTATTTTCCTAAAGTTGCTCATACTTTAAGTGGGAGACTGACCAGCTGTAATAAATGTAAAGAATATTGAATTAATCAAGATAAATGACACTAACTGGCATTAAAAAAGAAGAAGAAGGACTTTAGAATCTCAGTGGCTTCCAGAAAAAAAAAAAGGAATTGTTTTTTTTTTTTTTTAAGCTCATGCTAAGTCTCAGACAGGGGCAGAAGCACCTGGAGGTCAGAGGAAAAATTTAGGCAAAAAGTGAGAAGGCGCAAACTAAGTCAGTGGCAACAGGGAGAAAACTAGAGAAAGTACTAAGATTTTATTACCAGTAAATAGAAATATATTAACTTTATCAAAACACAGGAAATTTGAAGATTTGGGGACATTTTTGGTTTTAGGCTATTTAGTAGCGATAGATATAAAACAAAGCAATACAGAAGTTTCAGTAACTTGGCAAGAAAATAACAAAAACAGGTACAATGATACCAATATCAAAAGAAATAGAAATCAAGGTAGAAAGACTAACTGTGAGAAAAAAAGGTGAATCAATAGTACAATCCACCAAGAAGTAATGTCTTGAGACTTACTTAATGAAATGAACAAAAAGGTTAGAAAAATAAAGATTCTTGTACATGCAAGGGGGAATGGACAATTCCACAATTAAAAATATTAATATTCTTCTCCAAAAAGGACAGCACAAATAAGAAAAAAAAGAGTACTCAGGATTTTCAACACAAAAGCAACAATCTGAAAAGAAATAATGAATAAGATAGATAAAAAAGGAATAAGAAGAGAGAGAAAAAACATTTTGAATTAAAAAAATAGAGGATGCTCACCCTTTTCAAACACACCCCAAATTTTCAAGTCAACTATTTTGGGTCAAAAAAATCAAAATACATTTGTGATTGATCAGAATGCTATTATAGGCCATGTCCTCAGATAAAAATACATTTAAGACTTGAGAGATAAATCAAGAAAATTCCTTGAAAAGAGAAATCCTGGCTTAAACAGAAATTCAAATAAAAATTACAAAATATTTATAAAAGAATGAGAACATTATCTATGTGGCCCAGGAAATCTATAGTCTTAAATGACATTCTTGGACAACAAGAAACATTAGAAATAATTCAGTAGGTGTACATGACCATTAGAAAAAGTTCTCCAAATAACACAAACAAAAGTGTCTTAGAAAAATAGAGAACTAGTTGTTGTTTTTCTTTACTTAAAAGGAAATCCAGAGATGGGCAGTTGCTGGCATTGATTCAGTGCTTAAACAGGATCTGGCCAATGGTTTTACAATTCTGTTAGCTTTTACCTTACTGCTCAAGATGTCTGTTGTCTTCTCCTGATTTTGCATTCATATACAAGCAGGAAGAAGGAAAAAGTAAAGTTAGCTTCTGTCCACCCCATTTTACAGGAAAACAAATGTTTTCCCCAAATCCTAGTGGCGTTCATTTGTAGCAAACGGCTAATGTTGGCTACAAGGGTAAATTTGAAAATGACTAGTTGAGTCAAGGAAGGAAACAAATAACCATAAAAACAGAGAAAGATATAAAAGAAACAACAATAAAAACAGAAAATCGGATCAATAAAAATAAAATCTGGTCATTTGAAAAGACCGATAAAACAGATAAAACCCAGGTTAATGTGATCAAAGGAAACATATTATACAGGCAACCCTGGAAATAAAAAAGAAGACGTGAATTAAATTTTAAATATTGGGAGAATGTGAGGTATAACTTTAAGCCAATACCTCTGAACATCTGGATAAAATAGATGGTTTCTTAGGAATACAGAATTGCCAGCATTGACTCAGTAGGCCTGGTACTGAAATCGGAGTCCATCTGCTTCCTACTCTAAAGCCAATAAAGAGGCAAGGTTGGTGGAAAGGAAAGTTTGCTTTATTTTGGAAGGGGGCACGGGGGCAATAAATGGGCCAGAGCTTTTATAGGTAGAGGGGGGCAAGTACAGGCAGAGTCAGCTCTGAAAGTCATCCTGAAATTGATCGTGCAGTGGTCTGATCTGTGTCATCTTGATTGCTTTAAGTACAGTCCATCTTCAGTTGCAGGGTTGGTTTGTTCCTATTTCTCTGAGGCCAATTCTCGGAATTGTGGCAGCTTATGTCATGGCTACAGTGTGGTCATCACGTAGTTAGCTTCTTCCCCTGGTGGGGGTTTTAGTACCTGCAAGACAGCTCACAGGACACGGTTCAGAATATTACCTAGAGTCCTTGAGAAAGAGCTAAAAGTCTTTGACTTTGCTTAATGGCTAAACTATTATTATCCGGTCTCATTTGACCCCCCCCCTTTTTTTTTGCTTCTGCATCTTCTTTGACTAAAGATTTTTCCATACATAAAAGCAGGTGGGGGACGTGGGTGGGGCAAGGACCATGAGGTCTTGCTCCGTTTCGGGCAGAGACCTTGAATAGAAGAATAATCACTAAATAAATTTCAAAATGTATCTGCCAGCATTTTAAAGAACGCAGTGGTATCCCATCATATACAAAATTACATATAGTCAAAATCATCTTTTAAAATCTCGTAGGAGTCAAGCATAAGCATTTTTTTCCTCTAGAATGGAAAGGGCTCACTGTTGTTTTAGAGGTGGATCCAAAATGAAGCCGCGGGTTTTAAGTTTAGAAACACTAGAATCACAATCTTCATGAAATATACATAGGAATGGAAGCCAGGTGAGGGGGCAACATACTCACAGCTGCTCCCATCCTCACTCTTAGTCTGGAATACTCTAGAATACACTTTAGAACAAGATTTGAGGGCCTGTAGGCATTTGGTTTACAATAAAGACTTATCTAAATCAGTGGGGGAAAGAATTCACTGTTAAATAAAAGATGTTGGGAAAATGAGAATTGTCTGTCTAATAAGAGGAAAAGAGGTGGGAGAGACAGACAGAGACACAGACAGACAAGACCCTCTTTTTCTTGATTTATACCAAAAAAAAAATTAAAAATGTGAGGAGTTTAAGGTAAAGAACAAAATTCTTTCAGCATTTGAAGAAAATATCAGAGAATATATTTTTAAGTTGTATACCAGAAGGCTTTCCTAAGATACAAAACCTAGAATTTATAAAGGAAAAGATTGACAGGTCTTTCTGTACAAAAATTATAAATGTCTCCATGACAAAAGACTCCATAAACAAAGTTAAAAGACAAGTAAAAGAAATATTGGTGCAGCGGAGTAATATTTTGATACCATAACTGATTTTTCTCTACCTTCCTGTTATACCCGCCGCCTGTCCCCACCAGCTGCCCCCTCCACTCGGCAGCAAGCAGCCAGGGTGTTCTCCGTTCCTTCCTTAGAGAATAGATGACACAGCATAACGCAGAGAACAAAGGAGTCCCTTCTCGTTTTTTTCGGATTTCAAAAGCCTAGGACGTGGCATGAAAAAACTATTTGGGAAAATGTGTTTGTAACCATCTCAGTCTCCAGCTTTGATTGTCTCCATTCTCAATCAAGAGCCTAGTGGCTTGGGGGAGAAAAAGAGTCGAAAGGGAAACAGAGAACTGAGAAATGATGGGGTTGAGAAAGACATCCTGCCCCCTGACCCCTGTCCCCAGACCCTCAGCCCTAGGCTGAGCTGGTGTCGCAGGGGCAGTGGGTCTGCGGGGAGGTGGGGGGGGGGTGCCAATGACAGGAATCTCAGAAACAAGAGTGTCGCATCTTTGTCTTAAACGGAGCCCAGGGATACAGAAGATTCTACTGCTCCCCCACCTTAACCCAGCCCTGTGTGGTGGGGAAATATGGATCAAAAATACCTGAATGGGAGTTCCCTGGTGGTCTAGTGGGTTAAGGATCTGGCTTTGTCACTGCTGTGGCTCCGGTTTAATTCCTGGTCCAGGAGTTTCCCAACGCTGTGGGTGTGCTCCAAGAAAAATTCTCATTAAAAAAACAAAATCTGGAGTTCCCATTGTGGCTCAGCAGAAACTAATTTGACTAGTATCCATAAGGACACTGGTTCGATCCCTGGCCTTGCTCAGTGGGTTAAGGATCTAGCGTTGCGGCGAGCTCTGGTGTAGGTCACAGATGTGGCTCGGATCCCGAGTTGCTGTGGCTGTGGTGTAGGCTGGTGGCTACAGCTCTGATTGGACCCCTAGCCTGGGAACCTTCATATGCCGTGGGTGTGGCCCTAAAAAAAAGACAAAAAAAATCTTTGTGGTGTGGCTGGCAAGATGACACGCACTCAGAGTTTTCTCTCATGTCCAACAAGCACAAAAATAGCCAGAGTAACAGCAATTAACAGTGCACCAAATAATGGCCCTGAAGTAGCAAGTTAAGTCACCTTGGATGGGGACAAAAAATGACTCAGCCTTAACTTAAAGATCAAGAACAAGAGGATATAAAGTGTTTCTCATGGGAGGCGCTGTGGACAAAACGTGACTGAGGACCAGATGCACTCTGCCAACAGCACCTTGGTATCCATGCCCCAGAAACGTGACCCCAAGCCAAGGAAGAGAGATGCTTGGGTCTGAGGTCCAGATTCTGCCATCTAGTGGAAAGGGTTGACATCAGATTAAGTCAGAGGGAAATGAGGAAAGTCTCACTTCTGGCCGGGGAGTTTGGAACCCATCATTGTTACATTTGCAGCTTTCATTCGGCTTCCAGACTATCTAATGTGCCCCCAGCAGTCATTAGGGTAAAAAAGGCAGCCTGCTGCAGGTGGGAGTCCCCGGGAAGCTGAGGAAGTCATGAGAGATGCAGGGCTTCTCCGGACACATCATGGTCCCGGGATCAAAACAGGCACACAGATAGGGTGGGTTAGATCCTGGATCAGAAAATGGCATCAGTGGGACCTTTGGCAGAACTTGGAGAAAGTCCGTAAATTAGATAATAGTACTGTGTCAGTATTAGTTTCTCCATATTTATCGTCGGTACTGCGGTTATGGAAATGGTCACGTTGGCAAATCCGGGTGAAGTGAATGGAAAAATTGTTTTGTACTGTCTTTGCAACATTTTTTTGTCTACAATTATATCAAAACTGAACTTTTTTTAAAAAAATGTAAAAAAAATGAAGAAATGGGCACGTTGCCTCCACCGTCGTGAGAAATAGATGTTCGGAGACTTTCAGGACTCAAAAGGGTGTTACTTTATTGGCCAAAACTTTTAACCTGCGCAGGGACGAACTCTCAGTGTGTCCTGAGACACAATGCTCACAGGAGCTGCAGATGAGAGTCGCGCCTAACGCTTACAGCTAAGCCCTTTTATAGACGCAAGCAAGCTAGCATTTAACAGAAGCAGATGTAGCGGTTAGTGATTGGCCATTATTGGCGCGCGCGGGACTTTTGAATGTTGCGGGTTAGCGATTGGCCATTATTGGCGCGCGCGGGACTTTTGAATGTTGCGGGTTAGCGATTGGCCATTATTGGCGCGCGCGGGACTTTTGAATGTTGCAGACCCGAGGGGATGGAAAAATTCTTTAGATGGTAGTCTGCTATGTCTTGGCCAGTTTTATCGGCCCTTCGTTGCAAAACATTGTCACCATCACAGTGTCTCGCAATGAAGTCCGCACAGCCGTACGAGACTTGCCCTCCTCTTAAGCCTCTTTCGGCTAACGTCCTGACTTCCTTGTTCTCCCAGGCACAGATTCTTTGTTATTATTATTCCTGGTTTCAACAGGGCAAATAGACAGTACACAGAAGGGAGACTCAAAAATATGTATATATATATATATATATAAACTTATGAGATGTTCAAGCCAACCAGTAAGCAGAGGTATTCAAACTTAAACAATAGTGAGGTTCTGCAGTCCACGCCCTGCCACAGATTGGCAACAGTTTTAAAAATACCGTTGGAGTTCCCATCGTGGCTCAGCGGTTAACGAATCCGACTAGGAACCATGAGGTTGCGGGTTCGATCCCTGGCCGTGCTCAGTGGGTTAAGGATCCGGCGTTGCCATGAGCTGTGGTGTAGGTCGCAGACGCGGCTCGGATCCCGCGTTGCTGAGGCTGTGGCGAAGGCCGGTGGCTACAGCTCCTGTTAGAGCCCTAGCCTGGGAACCTCCATATGCCGCGGGTGCAGCTCTACATAAAGGCAAAAAGACAAAAATAAAATAAAATAAAATAAAAATACTGTTAATATCAGCGATCATCGAGGGTGCAAGGAAAGAACATTTCCACACACAGTTGGGCAATACATGAAACGTCCATCAATGTTTTAAACACTTTTTTTCCCCCCTTTTGGTCAACAATTCTGCCTTGAGGTTCTCGTCTCTGCAGAAACAGGCTGGGGTGCAAGGAAGAAGCTTCAAAGAAGTGTGCTGACCCCCGTCGTATTGTTAGGGAAACAAGAACCATCCAGGCAGCCACCGGGAGGGATATTTTAAGAAACATTTTTGCTCTTCCCTTTTGCCAAGTGCTACACATTGTTTTTTAAAATGGGGTAAAGCCCGGTGTCCCTGACTATCTTTGAATGCTATTTTTGCATGAGAATGATCAATGAACGTTGAGCTGAGTACCTCATTCATTGATAAAAGGTGAGTAACCACGTGTGTCTTGAGAGGGGAATGGAGGTGAGCCTGTGCTCAGACTGTGCCGGCCTCCGGGGTGGCGGGTGGAGGGAGGCAGGGAAGGGTGAGGCGTGCCTTTCATAGCGCACTTAGTAAATTTCCATAGGTATTCATTCTTTTGAAAATATGGTCCTGAAATATTTGTATAATAAAAATAATAAAAGAGCTGAGAAGCTCTCACCAACGAAATTAGACAGAAAATATGTTGCTTTTATTTGGGCTGTTAAAATAAAGAAAGAACACTGGGTTGTGCATTATTTAAGACCCTCTGCGCTTGCTCCAAACCTCCAACTCCTCAGGGTGTCCCTCCCAGCCCTGAGTGCAGAGCCCAGAGGATGAAGCCTCTGCTGGTACCGTCCCCTGGGAACCCTCTCCTGGCTGCTGGGGAGGGCGGGGCGGTGAGAGGCAGGGACAGGCCATCCGGGAGGGGACGCCCACAACCCAGAAGCTGTCTGCCGGGTCCCAGAAAGATTGTGGGCCTGCTGGACCAGAGAGAAAAGAGAAACACACCCACAGGTGCAAAAGCGATTGACTGGAGCGCTTGGTTTTGTTGTTGCTGTTTGTTGTTTTCTGTTTCCTTTTTCAGGCCACGCCCTCGGCATGTGAAGTTTCCAGGCCAGGGGCTGAATCAGAGCTATGCCTGCCGGCCTACACCACAGCCACAGCAACACAGGATCCAAGCTGCGCCTGTGACCTACACCACAAGCTGACGGCAACGCTGGATCCTTAACCCACTGAGCGAGGCCGGGGATGGAGCCCACATCCTCATGGATCCTAGTTGGATTCACTTCCACCGTGCCACCACGGGAACTCCGGGCTGGAGCACTTTGGATCCCCTCTGTCACTTCCATTTGGGATTCTGTCCTCTGTCGGGAATCCTTAACGACTATGCCTGCACCCCCTCCACCCGCCTCAACTGCTTGCTGCTGAAGAACAGTTTTGCTGAAGAACAGTTTTTCTTTCCATCGCCTGTACCCCTTGAGGGGGGTGTTTTGCACACAATAAATTCACTAACCGAGTCATTGGGTTGGTTTGCCCAACGTTCAGGGGTAACACCTGTCCTAAGGCCGCACAACGGAAGTAAAGCAACCGTCATCCTTAACGGTTTTGTGTTTCTGCGGCACAGAATTCATTTTGAGAAGCAGCTTTACAAAAAGGACGTTTCTGTGAGGGGAGACGACGTCTTTCTGATCGGCAGTCAGGGAAGGCTTCCTCAAGGAGCTTCATCTGAGAGATGGCAGGTGTTTGAGGCGGTTGGCATGTGTTCCGTGGGTAAAGGATGCTTTACAGGTGCTCTCTGAGGCAGGAGCGGGGAGCGACATGCCTGGGAGACAGAGAGGAGACGGACAAAGAGGCCTTTTGCTGGCTTTCGCACAAACGGAAAAGCTGGTCGGGGAACAGAGGCTAGGACAAAGAATGAAAACCCAGGACACAGTAGTTGGCTCTGTCGGGAGCTATGACACAGAGATGAGAGAATGTTGGAGAGACGTGGGTGGTGGGTACCAGCGAAATGCCAGGGAGGTGTTTCAGCCCTGGCCTGGCGAGGCAGGGCAATACGAGGCCTATGACGGAACGGCAAGGACGAGACACCCAAAGGCCGTTTGGGCCTGTGGAGCAATGCCTGGACCCGCTCTGCCCGCAGAAGCATCCTGGGTGCCTCTCAGCCAAACCCACACTCTGGCCGCTTGGAGCAAACCTTGGGCTTTATTCAGCGAGGCTTCCCCGCCTGTGAAACTCCCTGACTGTGTTCTTGGCTGCGCTGAAAAGGCACCGGGTTCTTCCAGCCCCTCGATGCTAGTCAGTAAACGGTTCTTTCTCACATCAGTGGGACCCGGGATCCTGCAGAAAAAGGAAGTTTTTTTTTTTACACAGGCCACCTCTTTACAATCCTAAGTTCCAGGTAAGAAGAAATTGCTTGAATTACATATGCCCTCGAAAGAGAGGCAGCATCGATTCCAAATGCTTCCGTCTGCCAGCACCTGCTCTCCAGTTAGGCTCCCCGCGAGCAGGGGTGTTTGGTGTTTACACAGGGCCTGGGATGCAGTCCTGGCTTTTTTTTTTTTTTTAGTTTCCTGTTGTTTTTAGGGCCACACCTGCAGCATACGGAAGCTCCCAGGCTAGGGGTCAAATTGGAGCTGCAGCTGCCAGACACAGACACAGCCGCAGCAACATGGGATCCGAGCTGCATCTGTGACCTCCATCTCAGCTCAGGGCAACGCCAGATCCTTAACCCACTGAGCAAGGCCAGGGATTGAACCCGCATCCTGGTGGATACTAGTGGGTTTCTTAACCCGCAGAGCCACGACGGAAATTCTGAGGTCCCTGATTTGTGACTTGAGCTAAACTTTATTGTGCTCCTTCCTTTATTTTCCTCGCCCAGCCTTGGAAGGGCTCGGTCCACGTCGGCCTGCAGGCATGTTTCACGCGGGTCCCTCTTCTCACAGGGGTTCCCTGTGACCCTTACGGCCTGAGGCCTACTCTTGGGAGCGTCACGCCTCATGGCATCACAGCAGCCCTCAGTGTTTCACGTGCAGCCCCGTGTCCCTGACAACTCCGTGATGTACAGGGACCTAACCAGCCTGTTCCCTCGCTCCTAAAATGAAAATAAAAATACACGTCTCACAGGGTTTTTGCTGAGAGTCAAAGAAATAACATACAAGAAAGAGCCTAGGAGTGCCCGTCGTGGCTCAGTGGTCAACGAATCCGACTAGGAGCCATGAGGTTGCGGGTTCGATCCCTGGCCTCGCTCAGTGGGTTAAGGATCCGGCGTGGCTGTGAGCTGTGGTGTAGGTTGCAGATGCGGCTTGGATCCCTCATTGCTGTGGCTGTGGTGTAGACCGGTGGCTACAGCTCCGATTAGACCCGTAGCCTGGGAACCTCCATATGCCGCGGGTGTGGCCCTAAAATGACCAAAAAAAAAAAAAAAA
>PVHT020000113.1:2435310-2454178 GCA_004024745.2 Catagonus wagneri
GCGTTGCCGTGAGCTGTGGTGTAGGTTGCAGACGCGGCTCGGATCCTGCGTTGCTGTGGCTGCGGCGCAGGCCGGAGGCCACAGCTCCGATTAGACCCCTAGCCTGGGAACCTCCACATGCCGCGGGTGCGGCCATAAACCCGCGGCCATAAAATGACAAAAGGCAAAAAAAAAAAAAAAAAAAAAAAAAAAAGATGCATCATTCATCCACAGGAAAACTTGTAAGCTTACCCCACTACCTCCTGCAACTATTCTTGACAGGGTGAGGACTGAGTCGAGGGAATATTGACACCGTGTCTAGTATAAAAAAAAAAAAACTCACCCGGTAAATTGAGCATCTTCCCATTTCTCCTGTCCCCTACCCACGCCCAAATTCTACAGGTGAACCTCTGGCCTGAAAAGAAAAGCAAATAAGCAAACAAACAGCAGAACTGGATACCAATATTTATTGGACACGTTCTGTACCAGGCAATGTGTAGTATCCTGTGTCATCTGATTTATGCTCTTAAATAGACTGGTTGCATTTGCATATCTCATTTCGTTCGATCCTCATAAATGTTCCATGAGAAAGATGTTATTATTATCCCTAGTTTAAAAATGAGAAAATGGATACCTAGAGAGAATAACTCACACGGGATCACGCACTAGTAAATTCCAGAGTCCAGATATAACCTGGGTTTTGATGCCAAGCCAGAGCCCCTTCCGTAATGGTGATCCCTAAATACTGTGTGTAGGACACTGGGGAATAACCACATCTCCTGTCCCCCTCGGCTCCTCCTCACACAGGGCTCTCCCCTCACCCCCCATCTCCTCCATCAGGATGAGCGGCTCCCTCTGCCTGGAATTTGCCATTTCATCATCATACGAGTGGTTTCCTTCTCCTCATCCTTTGCATTGCTTTTCTAGGACAACTGTCACAAAGTACCACTGACTGTATGGCCCAAACAACAGAAGTTATCATCTCACAATTCTGGAGGCCAGAGTCCAAAGTCAAGGTGTGGGCAGGGCCCTGCTCTCTCTGAAGGCACAAGGGGACAGTCCCTTCCAGGTCTCTGGATTCTGGCAATTCCTTGGCTTGTGGTAGTAAAATCCAATCTTCACACGGTATTCTGCTCGCATCTCTCTGTGTCCAAATTTCCTTTTATTTTTTTTTTCTTTTTAGGGCCACACCTATGGCATATGGATGTTCCTGGGCTAGGGATCAAACCGGAGCTGCAGTTGCGACTTACGCCACAGCCATGGCAACACCGGATCTGAGTTCCATCTGTGACCTACAATACAGCTTGCAACAATGCCACATCCTTGACCTACCGAGTAAGGCTGGGGATCAAACCCACATCTTCACAGGGACCAAGCTGGGTCCTTAAACCACTAAGCGTAGTACAAACTCCCAAATTTCCTTTTTCATAGGAGCATCGGACATACTGGAATAGGGCCCATCCAAGAATAACCTCATCTTGACTCCTTACTTCCTTGGTGACCCTATTTCCAGATAAGGTTACATGTGGGGGTGCTCTAAGGATTAGGACTTCGACATATGAATCTGGGGGGGACACAAGCCAATCCATAACATCCCTACATCCTCCGAGGATGACGCCTCTACCTTGCATCCTGCTTTACAGCCATGGTTCCTGAAGGAAATAATTTCTGCACTATTTCTACTGCATTTAAATGCTGTGTTTTCTTTCCCATTCTGTACACTTCCATTCCAAACTAGTCCCAAGGCTTCAATTACCATCGCTAGCCTGATGACTCCCAAATCGCTGTCTCTAGCCAGATCTCTCTCCTGAGCTCCAGACCCATATATCCAGCTTAAAGGAAATCTTCATTCAGATGCCTCCGAGGTGCCTTGTATTCTCTCTGCCCCGTCACCACCTCCCTCCCTTCCTCTAACTCTAAACCCAACCCTTGTACTATTCCCCACCTGAGAAGGGGCATTGCCATTCTCTCCCTGCTTCTCCAGGAAACTGGCAGTCCTCTGGCCTCCCCATCTCCATTGCCAAGCCTTCCCCGTGCCAGCCCCCGGTACCCCCACGTGGCATCCTTTCCTGTTTCTCACACCTACATGGGAAAAGTCTCTTAAGTGCCTCCCTTATTTCAAGTGTTTTTTTCTCTCTCTCTCCAGTCAACCCTCTAAATGCAGCCAGAACAACCACTTTCAGATGCCAAACTACTTCCAACCTCCCCGCTTCTCTAAGTCCTTTCGATAATGACGTCCAAGTGGCTTACACAGCTCAGACCATCTTTCATGAGATGTTTTTTCTTACCTCTCCAGGCTTGTCTCTCACTACTCTCTTCCCCGCCCTGCCCTCTACACCCTCTTTCCACCTGCAGAAGCTCATCATTTAAGCTTCTGCCATACTGAACTATGGCCTTGGATAGGGGACACTAGCTCTTATATTTGAGCCTCTAGGTGAGAGTCACCACTTTCTGGATCAATCCTTCTTCTTTCAATATTTCTCTGCTCAGGACTCAGCTTAGATGCTCCTCTTCTTCCAGTAAGTCTTTGGGGGCCCTCACTCCAGGCTGGCTTTTGAACTTCCTGGATGTTTCCTCACTGTGATCTCTGCTTATCCCTATTTTCCCACTGTGTTAGTTAGACTGCACTAGGTTATGCTGCATAACAAGTAGCCCCAACTCTCACTAGCTTAGGGCAAAACCAGAAGTATTCCATGTGTGCAGATAGGAGCCTGTTTCTGAGTCTGCCTCAGGCTGTGGGTCAGGCTCGGGTCTGCTCAGGCAGCCTCTCTTCCAGGTCCCACACTTACGGAGCAGCCCCCTTCTAAGATGTGCCAATTCTCAGGGCAAGTGACCTAGGGACACCAGAGACTAAATGGAGCATCCAATATGATGTCAAATACATATGTTCGTATTCAACCAGCCAGAGATACCACGTGGCCAAGCCTGGCATGGGGGGTGGTTAGGAACAGGCAGGTGTAATAATACTCCCACAGTTTGGTCCCACAAACACATCATTGTAAACAATAGTGTAACCAACCACAAATGCACACACAAATGCCCTTTCATTTGTCTGTTTCCCTCGGTAAAGTGTATGCTTCTTTAGGACTGAAATGATCTTGCATGGTTTTATTCTTGGTGCTTTACACAACCCCTGGCATTCATAGGTACTCCATAGTTGTGGCTCAAGTAAATACAGACTCCTTACCACATTTTAAAGGTTCTCTTGATCTTACAGGCTAAGAGAGTCACTTTTTTCTTTACATTTTCGTAGAACATTAACTTAAGTCTCTTCCAGCTCTTAGGATATTATATATTTGTCATTATACTATGTGAATTCTTTCTTCTGGATGAGAATAGACAATGGCAGGGACATTATCGTATCTCCAGCACCAGCACAATCTCCAGAAGAGAGGCAATCATTAAATATTTGGCTAATTTAATCAAGTCATCCTTTCCGTTCAAACTGGCATGTGTTTATGGATTACCTACAGGTGCCAGGCATTCTCCCTCTAAGAGTTAGAGTGAGAAGCTAGAAATTCCCATGGGCCAGTGGCATCGAGAGAGGGAGTAGCAGGGGCCGAGCCGTTCCTGGGGTCCTGCCTCGAAGAGCTGCTTGCTTCTCTGCAGGTGGACTCAGCGCCACGCCAGATGCCCCGGCTCGGCTCGTCCCCACCCGCCTCCATCTGTGCCTCTCACCCCAGCAGCGCGGGGCTGCGATCTAATCTTCCCATAGGCTTTACTGCCTTGCACTGCTCAGCTCACCAAGCACATTTGTGTTTATTGCACGATTAGTGCTGAGTACACTGAACAAGGTAATAACATGAAGCAAAGGCCAGAAAATGACACTGCTCTGGGCATCGCTTCACACCTAGGGAGAGCGGGCGCCCCTGCCCCGCCCCCCCAAGCCCAGCCAATGCTGCACATCCAAGCCTGACCTCCCAGAGGAGAAGCGCGGAACGCAGCCCAAGGAGCATTTCAGAGGCAGACCTGATAACCAGCAGGACCAATGACTTGGATTAAAGAGCACTGTTTTCTATGGAAATGTAGCCAGGATTGTTCAGTGTTTGTGAACAATCTGATTGGAGCTTCCAGACACGGGGTGTGAGGGTCTTGAGCCCACTGGTCTTGAATTTGGGGAGATGTGGGAATTGGGAACAATGTCTGCGGAATGAGGACTTGGAAAAATGGCGAGCGATGCTGGGTGCTGCCTTCTCATCGTGGATCAGGCCAGACAACTTCCACCAAGCAGATGAAAAGCCCCTCTTGCGATTAGACTGTTAGACAGAATTCTCGAGGACCCAGACGGCTCCTGTCTTCCTACCTCAGTAAAGAGTTTACAAACCTCTCCCCACCAAATAAAGAATAGCATCATTTTCCCAAATGGCTCCCCTCCCTGCCGTCTTTCTTATCGTTTTGTTTTTTAATATTTCTTTATTTATTTATTTTGGCTTTTTTGGGGGGCCAAACCCACAGTGCATTGAGGTTCCCAGGCTAGGGGTCGAGTCTGAGCTGTGGCCGCTGACCTATGGCCACAACCACAGCAACGCCAGACCCAAGTCACCGTCTGTGACCTACATCACAGCTCGGGGCAACACTAGATCCTTAACCCACTGAGCAAGGCCAGGGATTGAAACTGCGTCCTCACGGATACTAGTCTGGTTCATTTCTGCTGAGCCATGACGGGAACTCCTGCAGTCTTTTTTATATCTGTATTTAAAAAGTGGATTCAAACGTCTCCTTCCCTCATTTGCCCCGAATCAGTCCTCCTGTTGACATAACGCTTAAGTCGCCGCTGGGACAGAAAGAGCACCTTCATTCATTCCTTTGTTCATTCATTTCACAAATAACTGAGACATATTAGCCACCAGGCCCTGCGTGCACATCTTTGAATAAAACAAACTGTCTCTGCTGCTGGGAAACTCATAATCTAGTGGGAGAGAGAAATATTAAATAATAAAACAAATATATAAATATGGATAAATATGGGTAAATAAATATGGATAAATATGTGTTAGGAACACTTCTTTCTCTATTTACGACAAGACTCTTCTTTTTTCTTTTTTTTTTTGACTTTTTTGCTTTATCTAGGGCTGCACCTGTGGCATATGGAGGCTCCCAGGCTAGGGGTCTAACATGAGCTGTAGCTGCCGGCCTTCGCCACAGCCACAGCAACGTGGGATCCGAGCCACGTCTGCAGCCTACACCACAGCTCATGGCAACGCTGGATCCTTAACCCAGTGAGCAAGGCCAGGGATCGAACCCACAACCTCATGGTTCCTAGTCGGATTCGTTAACCACTGAGCCACGACAGGAACTCCGACAGGGTTTCATAGGATTCATGAATTCCTTAATGTTTTACGCAAAATATCCAATGTATGTGAGTAGAGGTTTTTTGTTCTCTGAGAGGTATCCAGGGTTTCCATCAAAATTTCAAAGGCAACTATGATCTCATAAAGTCTAAGAACTGATATTTTACAGCTGTGCCCGATTGGATTTTCTTTTTTTTCCATTGCCACCTTCTAGAATTGATTAAATTTGTCTGTGTTTATGGATGGCACTAAAGCAGCTGTGCCAAAAACCAAACTGGATAGAGACCCATGTTGCCTCCAGTGTGGACTCAAGGGCAGGTGAGGGGAAGCTGTGTCTGGAGAGTGTCAGTTTCCTTCCAGGAGCCGGAAATAGGTGAGGTTCAGGTTCAGGTTCAGGTTCTCTTCCATAGGTTTCCCCAGGTTTATGATAAACGTGTGCTGCTTTTGTAAGCAGGAAAGCTAACACCTTAAAGCTGTTCTTGTTCGGGAGAAATTACACATTTTTCTGCTGTACACACCCCTCGTTGACGAATGTGTACAAATGAATGACACACAAAATAGACTGGCCCTGTGGTTATATGAGAGCTTTCTCTTTTTTGAGGGGGTGGTTGTTTTTTGTTTGTTTTGTTTTTGTTTTTTTGCTTTTTTAGCGCCGCATGTGTGGTGTATGGAAGTTCCCAGGCTAGTGGTCGATTTGGAGCTACAGCTGCCAGCCTAAGCCACAGCCATGCAAGATCCAAGCCTCGTCTGCTACCTATACCAGAGCGCATGGCAATGCCAGATACTTAAACCACTGAGGGAGGCCGGGGATTGATATCCTCATGGATACTAGTCAGGTTCATTAGTGCTGAGCCACACGGGGAGCTCTGAGATCTTTCTCTTACTAAATTAGCCCAGGGGAGGAGACAGGTTGGGAAGTCTGTCTGCGCAGCCAGGACTACAGCAATAGCAGGGTGCATCTCACTGGCAGCAAGGGTGTGGGGCACGTACAGTCCCATCGCCCCTGACCTTGGCCTCCACCAGGTGTGGTGTCCAAGTCTCCAAGTGGGAGCCAACTCAGGAACAAGGGAGGAGTATTTAAAATATTGTCTCCTAGGTCAGGAATATTGAGTGTGAAGAACAGCCCGGGGTTTAGAGTCCAAGGGTGAGTTCAAGGGCAGGCTCTTCAAATGAGCAGACATCTGGTCACCTGGCCTTGGGCAGACACTTCTCTGATCTGTGCCTCAGCTTACCTAGGAGATGGAGGTATTGGTGGTAATATCTCTGTCCATCTTGTAGTGTGATTGTGAGGCAGAGATAAGCCAGTGAGAACCAGGATCTCAGAAAAATCAGAGAAGAAAGCCTATGCTACACACAACTATGGTCTATCGGAGGCGTCACTTTGCACCTAATATCATGTGCCTGAGAATAAAGCACGTATTGCCTTTGGAATAGATAAGCAGTGAGATCCGTCTGTAGAGCCCTGGCAACTATATCTAGTCATTTATGATGGAGCATGATGGAGGATAATGTGAGAAAGAGAATGTGTATACGTATACGTGACTGGGTCACTTTGCTGCATAGCAGAAAATTTACAGAAGGCTATAAATCAACTCTAATGGAAAAAATTAAAAATCATTTCATTAAAAACAAGAATAAAGCCCGTTACTGCAACACGTGATCTTCAGAGAAACAAGTAAGAATATGGACACCGAGGTAGCTCTTAGATACTCTTTTTTAATAGACTGGGACACGCTGGGGGAGAAAGCACTGTGTTTCTCAGCCAGGAGCTTAGTTTCCTGGCAGCAGATGTTCAGCCCCTCAACCCAGCCCATCCACCCCGCCTGAAAACGTTCATGCTCAGAAAATGTCCACGGTTCGCATACCATTGCACGGGGGAGGGGAAGAGGATAAAGAAGCCGTGAGCATGTGGGAGGTCGGCCTTGAAGGCAGGAAGAGGGTCTAGGGAATGGCAGGTTTTGGTCTGTGAGCGTTCCAGCGCGGCAGAGCCACGGGCTGATTGCTGCTTTACTTCTGGGGCAATTTCTCCCCACATTTAGACATGCAGTCTAGGAAGAGACCCATATACAGGTAAATAATACCTAACAGTTCTGTCTGGACATTACTCTCAAAGCGCTTTTTTGTTTGTTTGTTTGTTTGTTTGTTTGTTTGTTTTCACCCTGAAACCCCCAATGGATGGAGGGCCACGGAGGTGAAAGGAAGTCAGGTCGCTTGGCTACAAGGATCAAACAAGGGGATGAAAACGGGCAGTGAACGCCCTGAGCTCCGAGCCTGGCATGAGGGTGAAGCTGACAATATCAGTAAATGGGAGAGAAAGTCTTTCCATTGTCACATTTGAGGACTTTATTTATCATGAAGTGAGTGTGAAATGAGGAGCCTGACCCTGGCTTGTGTCTACGTCAGGGTCCAGTCTCACCCTGTGCTGCAGTGGGCTGAGCGCTTGACCTCTCTGGTCTGCAGCTTAGTTCTCAAGTGGCTGTGAGATTTAGACTAGCTCAGCACTTCCCAAGTTGCATTCAACAGAACGTTAGTTCTACAGGGTGTTAATAAGCATTGCGGTGAAAGGAAATGTATTGGGTTCTGTGGCCAATTAAGTTTGGGAAATGTTGGGTCAGAGTTGAACAGGCTTCTTTACTGCAAGGATTCTCAGAGCTTTTAATATGCCAATGTGAGTTCTGAATCTTTAAAAGTTGACCGTAAGTAGGAGACCTATTTCTCCTTCCTTACTTGGCCATAGAGTTTTTTTTTTTTTTTTTGGGGGGGGATGCTTTGTTTTTGTTCTATTTTTGCTTTGCTGTGTTTGATTTTTTGCACCAACAAAGATCTGAAGCTAACCTGGAAACTCTAGCCTAGATAAACATGAAGGTTTTTCTAACCCTAAAGTTAGAAATTTCAAACTTTCGGAGGTTTTCCAACTTCCCAAAGTATGGAATTCTGTAAATGACCATTACAGGGCCGTCATGCTATTACATTTGAGGGTGAGAAGAACCAGACTCATGCTGATGACAACTAGGAGTGTAGCATCTTGTGTGTTTTCTCATTCCACTTTCATATTAACCCAGCAAGTCACATACCATCAATCTAATCTTGCAAGGGAGGATACTGAAACGCTGAGAGATTAAGCAAATTTCTCAAGATAACACAGCTAAGAGGCTACGGATCCTCTAGTCAAACACAGGGATCTATGGATGCAATTTTAAGTGAGATGACATTGGAGAACAGGTGAAAACTTAAAGGAGAAAGCCATGCACATATTTGTCTGGGGAAGAGCCAGTGCAAAACCCCGAAGATGGGGTTATACCTGGCTTATTTGGAGAACAGGAAAGAGGCCAACAGCTCAGGAACGGAGTAAGCCAAGGAACAGGAAGTAGGACACAGGGACCAGGGAGATGATGGAGCTTCAGGTCACGTGGCACCTTGTCAAACCCACAGGAACTCTGGTCCTGACTCAAGGAGGTGGAGAGCAGAAGGCTGACGTCACATCTGGCCTCGGTTTTAAGAAGATGGCTCCAAAAAAAAAAAGGAAGATGGCTCAGTCTGCTAGGCTGGGAACAGATTCTAAGAGTGTGTCCACAGAACGCGTCCGCTGCTCCTGGGACACAGCTGGATTGGATTCTCCTATCCCTGGAAGGTGGTCATGGCAAAGTGACTGCCTTGGCCAGTGAGATGTGGCCAAAAGGCACATACTTTAGTTTCAGGTGGCCCTGAACTTCCAGAGCCCCTGGGCAGTTCTGCTTGCATCATGTGGTTGGCCATGGTGGCTGGTTACCAACCTGGGTGGGCAAGAGACAGCGATGAACAGAGTCCCTTCAGGAACCAGCCCATGTCACATGAGAGAGTGAGCGAGAAGTAGCTTTGTTGGCGAGGTGACAGAGACGGCGGTGGTATTTATTTCTGTGCCACGACATAGCCTTATTCCTACCGATGCGGGGGCAAGCCACTAGAAGATGCAGAGGAGCTGTGGTGTCGACCAAGCCAGGGTATTAGCAGTGGAGCCGGAGGAAGGGCTTGGATCCAATGTGAAGGCAGAGCCAGCAGGATTTCCGGATGGGTCGGGTGGGGGGATGGGAGAGAGAGAGGAATCCACCCTGACTCAATTGGCCTGAACAGTTAGGAAGACAGGCCCGCCATCATTAGGACGAGAAGGCTGGGTAAAAGAGACTTGGTGTGTTTTTTATTTTTTAATGCTTCCATGTCTATTTTATCTTTTTTTGATTTCTTTTTCGTAGGTTCCAGTTCTCTGCTGAAATTTTTGAGTGTGGCTTTTATCTCCTTGAACGTAGTGGGGGAAGTCATCAAAGGTGCTAAGCAGGAGAGTGACAGGATCCAGTGTATGAACCGTTCACAGAATTCAGTGTGTTCTCTTGTGTTTTCCTCTGCTATGGGGGGAGTGAGGGAGCTAAAGTGCCCAGGAAGATGGCACCATTTTATGCGACTCCCTTTTGGAGCCAGAGTTCAAAACAGACCGGGTGGAGCCCATTGATTTTAGTTTTCTCTTTATTGTTTTCCGCCCTGATTGACTCTGACTGGAAAGAGCGGATTGATTCAGACGCTTCTGATTTTCTGCCCGCTTGATGAAGCTCACTTCTTATGTTTGCTTCCCATCTGCAGAAGGGCCTCCGCCTACTTCTGCGGGACCTGCACCATCCGGACAGGACACCTCTGCCTGGAAGGATGATTCCAGATTCCTCCTCCTCTAGGAGGCTTGCCTCCTGCAGTTCTGCAACTCTAAAGACAAAGCCCACATTCCCTTTATAAGTCAGAGGTTGCAAACCACAGACCCCAGGCCTCTCCCAAATTCCTGGTGTGTGTGTGTGTGTGTGTGTTGTCACCCCCTCTTGTTGTCTTTTCTTTTTAGGGCCCCACCCACGGCATATGGAAGTTCCCAGGCTAGGGTTCAAATCGGAGTTGCAGCTGCCAACCTGTGCCACAGCCACAGCAACACCAGATCCGAGCCGCGTCTACAACCTACACCACAGCTCATGGCAACGCTGGATCCTTAACCCACTGAGCAAGGCCAGGGATCGAACCTGCGTTCTCATGGCTGCTAGTCAGATTCATTTCCGCTGAGCCTTGACGGGAACTCCTCACCGCTTTTGAAAATGCTTTTTATTTTAAGGAAATTATAAAATCACATATAATTATGAGAAAAATACAGAGGGATCCTGATACCCTTTACTTAATTTTCCCCAGTGTTAATACTGTTTTTTACTTTGATTTTTAAAAAATGTATTGGAATGTAGACAATATCATGTTAGTTCCAGGTATACAGCAAAGTGATTTGGTTATACATCTATATATATCCAATTCTTCTCCCAGACAGGTTATTACAGAATATTGAGTAGCATTCCCTTGTTATACAGTAGGTCCTTGTTAATTATTTATTGTATACATAAGAGTGTATATATGTTATTCCCCTCCTCCTAATTTATCCCTCCCCGCCATGGTTTCCCCTATGGTAACCATAAGTTTGATTTTGAAATCTGTGAGTTTGTTTCTGTTTTTGAAATAAGTTCTTTTTATCATTTTATTAGATTCCACATGTAAGTGATCTCACATGGCATTTGTCTGTGACTTACTTCGCATAGTATGATAATCTCTAGGTTCATCCATGTTGCTGCAAAGGACATTATTTTGTTCTTTTTTATGGCCAAGTAATATTCCATTATATATATATATGTACCACATTTTTTTTTTTATCCATTCCTCTGTCTATGGACATTTCGGTTGCTCCCCTGTCTTGGCTTTTGTGAAGAGGGCTGCAATGAAATTTGAGGTGCACGCATCCTTACGATTTGTGATTTCCTCCAGCTAGATGCCCACGACTGGGATTGCTAGATCTGTATTTAGTATAGATCTATATCGGTAGCTCTATATTTAGTTTTTAAGGAACCCCCCTGCTATATTCCACTGTAGTTGCCCCAATTTAATTCCCACCTCCCTTTCCAGCACTTACTGTTTGTAGACTTTCTGATGATGACAGTTCTGACAGAGATATCTCATTGTAGTGTCGATTTGCATTCCTCTAAAAATTAGCAGCGCTGAGCATCTTTTCACGTGCTTTTTGGCCACCTGTCGGTCTTTAGATTCCTAGTGTTTTGTTTGATCCAATGAAAAAAACAATTCAGCAGGACAACATTTTGGACAAAAAGACTTCTTCAAAAATCAGAAGTGCTGGCAATACTGAGGGCCTCCCCCTCCGAATCTCGCTCAGTAATAATCTGTTAGGACAGAGTGGCTGCTGCCTCTTTAAATGAGGAGGGATTCTCCGTGCATCCCGGCCTCACTTGGATGGGAAACTCATTTATGTTGCCTGCCTGGCTCCTGCAAGTGTTTGTGCTCTTTCTTTCAAGATTGCAGAGGTCTTCCATGTGCATTATTGTATTTAAACCTTGCAGCCTTATAAGGTCAATATCTTATAGATCGGCAATCTGTCTTTCTCAGAGCTGAATTAATTGCCCTTTTTATTTGAGTGCATTTAAGGATGCTGAAGTGTTTCTATTTGGATTCTCTGAAGGCCCGGATCAAACATGCTGCCTCCTCTCTCTAAACAGAAAACAGCCTGGACTCCATGCACCAACGGCCATCTGGGGGGTATCTGACGAGGGGCACAGGTAGAGAGTTGTGAAGAGACGGGTGGACGTGTGTCTGCCTGTCTCAGGGGTTCACACCATCTCCTTGGGCATGGGAGGCAGTCACACCATGGCTTGGTTGTCTCATCTGTAAAACAAATGCAGAAAGTAACATTGATTGTTTTCTCAGTGTTTCTTCCTGTGGAATATAAACTGGAAGATAGTCTGTGACAAGGACTGAGATTGGAGAGATGGACTAAGACCAGGGCTTGGGGAGCTTTCACTGCCTGGAAAGATCTTTTCATTCCATAACCCAGTGACTGTCTATCTGGATGAAGCCGCGAGGTTCTGCAGACTTGGCCTCCTTCAGGGACCGCCAGGGGCCCAAGGAGTGAGTGGTCTGGACCCCAGACTCCCAAGTACACTGCTGTTGAAGCGTGTGAAGAGCCACTGAAAGATTTCAAGTGGAAAATAAGCTGGCCAGATTCCGATGGTACAGAGATGACTCTGTATGGAGCGTACATTTGAGGGCACAGACCTAAGGAGAGACAGGAACGCATGGTTAGTAAGATGGAGAAGAGGAGGTTTGTGGTCCACTTAGCAGGACAAAATGATGAGGGATGACTTGAGTGACCATAGCATCCAGGAGAGGGAAGAGTCAAAGCTGACTTCGGTGTTTTTGTCTCCACTGATGGTTATGGGGAATGAGGAGCGGTCCGTTAAGGAAAATAAAAACTCGGGAGAAATGACAATGAACATGAGGGTTGGGAAGGATTCCTGAGACCTCCAGGTTGCGGTGTTAACCAAGACATTAAAGGCGATGGGACGCAGTCACAGCAGGACCGTCCCCCATTTAGCTACTCACCAGCTTGGATGCGCCTGGGAACTCACACCCCATCTCAGAGCCCATTTTCTCGTCCACCAAGTGAGCACGGGAGGGTGCCGGGAGGGCCAGCGTGGGCAAGGGTTTTGCACACGCATTAAGGCTCATGTAAATGCCATGTTTTACTTACCGACTCCCTCAGCCGGTAGAAACGAGAGACACGAGCAAAAACCAGGGTCGTTCCCCCAAGGCAGAACTCACCTAACCAGGGCTTCCCCGGGAGCCACCCTGAGGTCCACGGGGAAGCCACCTTATGGTTTTCTGGCATACTTGGCAGAGGGCACATGTGGTCCTGCTGTCCGTTTTGCTTCCTGATGGGAATGTTCCCGGGGGTCCCAGGCTTTTAGTACCGTGAGCCGGAATGGTGCTCTCAGTCAGCCCCCGGGTTTTCTGTGCCGTCCTGCAGAACTTCTGCTTCCTGCCTGGGCCCCTGCTCAGACAGCCCGTTATCTCTCAACAAGGATTATTATTTGATTAATTTGTGCCTAGCTGACTTTTCCATTTAGGCATCCTTAAGAAGACGACATGGGAGACAGACTATGTACACATAGAAGCAGGGACTCTCCATTCGTAGGAAACAAAAAACGATGCTTCCTGTAGCTTCTCCCCCCCACTTCTTGATCTCCGCCACACAGCTAGAGATCAGCATGATTACAGAAATGGGTTATGCTTTGGTTTTCACTTTTGTCGTGTGCAAGTCAAACTTTGATAATCCTTAATGGAAGTGCACGGGGGACCGGTCGGGGTGCAGGAGCCGGATAGGGAAGCGGGGAAGCCAAGCCAGGAAGGGCGTGCTCTGAGGCCGATCCCACTTCTCCAGCTTCAGCCTGGTCTCACACCACTCACTCCTTAGACTGGCCTTTCCTGCAGGAAGCCTGCTTTCCTATTTCCCATGCTGGCATCTGTCACTCTCTCCCCACACAGAAGGATGCTCGTGAAAGTGCGTTACCTCCAGATAACGCTGGCTCTGGGTACCGTGCTTCTTAGAGAAGGCCTGCGGACTCATGTGCAATGAATACACTCGCTGAAGAACAGAGATCCCAACACGAGTGGCTGAGTACACCTGCTGTTGTCATGTATATATCATCCTACGGGGGTACCTCCTGTTTGTAAGGCTGATGCCCCCGGAGGGTCAAAGGAAGAAAGCAGACAAGCTCAAGGGTCTGCTGTCCCTTGGAGGGGACCTGCGTGACCAGCTCCCTCTCTCCCCAGTGTTATTGCTGCTGCGGCGGGCGAGTAGCGACACCCTTGGGAGAGGCAGGGACGTGGCATTGGCCTCCTTTTCAGGGGGATGTTGGAACCCCAGTTGAGATGTCTGCACCCAGTAGGTCAGCCCCTCGGTGGCTGCCGGGGGCGGGGGTCGCTGTCCGCCTGATCATTCATCGTCCTCCCAAACCACCCGGAGAGGAATCAAGGCTTTGTCCTATGAACAGGGTGACTTGCAAAGGGTGACATAATTCCTCCGCCAGCTCGGCACCCATATCTGCCCTCCCCATCCCTTCACTGGCCACCAGCCTCTCTCTGGCCGGGGGAAGGTACAAATAGCATCTGGGGGATTAGTTCTAAAACCCGCGCATGAGAACCAGGAGAAAATTGACTGCAGCAAGACAGGGGCCCCCCGGGGACAAGGAGCGGGTCTAGGGACAGGGTTTTTCTTTCTCCTTCCTCTTTGGTTGTTTTCTGTTTGCACAAGAAGCGTTTCCTCCCTCAGTCTCATGCAGCTGTATTCCCCGCAAACTGAAGAAAGGAGGGAAAGAGCTATTTAAATTTACACTATTGAATTTCTGTGGGACACCGAAATATTTTTGAAGTTAATGGGGAGCTCTGAATAGTCTGTTTCAAATAATTACAGGAAAAAAATACATTGAAATAATTAGTAGTTGCTACTAGAACATTCAGCAAAATGAAATGACATCTTTGCCTGCCTATTAAACAGCACTTTATTTTCAGTTCAGGGTGTTTGGGATGAAATTAGATGGCAAACATCCTGCATCACTGAGTGATTAGAAGAACTAGTATCATTTAGAGTTAGACTGGTACCATCATCAGTTTTTCCTCTTAAAAAAAAAATGTGATGCTCTCCCATTAGGGGAGATTTTTAATAGAAGCGGGACCAACCACAGCCCCTGAGATTCTGTGTAAGTGGCTTAGGCGTAATCCCTCTGGATGCAAGAAAAGGCCTTAAACAGCATCCGATCCTCCGCGTCAGGGATTCTCTTCCTCGCCTGCGTGGAGAACACAAAATCCCCCCACCCAGCGTTCTCGCTGCTCTCAAAGCAGAACCTCACCTGCCGAAACCAGAAAGTCATCTCTGTCTAATGAATAAAACTGGGATTGTTGTCTAGCTCCACCGCCACCACCTCTGCAGCCTTCCTCCTCTCTGTTCAAAAGAAAACCATCTTTCAAATATTGACAAGGAGCTGGAGCTTCAATTTTAATTTATTAAACAGGTTTTCCCAAAACCCTGACCTCAGACAGAGACCCCGTCTCTCCTCTTCTTTCTCTTCCCTCACCCCCATCCGGTCCCTCTGCCCCTCTGTCCCTTCTTCTTTCAGCTGTCCCCTCCCCAGTCCCTTCCCAGCTCCAGTATGAGAAGAGGAAGCAGAAACAGTGAAGGAGAAACGAGGAACAGTGGGACACACGAGGGCACAAACACTCAGGTGTCCACTGCACCATAAAACAGTGTTTGTTTTTTCTTTTACAGCACACAGCTTTGGAGGGATATTGTTGGGGGCAACAGGTGCCGAGAACATCTGTCTAGAGCTTTCCTACTTTTCTCCAGTATTTCATTATTGTGTTCCAATAAACTTGTCAGGACCACTAACGTCTTCTTCATTAAAAGAAAAAAAAGGTATTGGGGAGTTCTGAGATTCCATCCTGAGTGGAGGGGAAAGAAAAGCTGTGAGAGAAATGGCTGGTGAGTGATCAGAAGAACTAGTATCATTTTTTAAAATTTTCTTCTTTTTAGGGCCACACCCGCAGCATATGGAGGTTCTCAGGCTAGGGGTCCAATCAGAGCCTCAGATGCCAGCCTACACCACAGCCACAGCCACAGCCACAGCCACTCGGGATCCGAGCAGTGCCTGAGACCTACACCATAGCTCACGGCAACGCCAGACCCTTAACCCACCGAGCAAGGCCAGAGATCGAACCTAGGTCCTCATGGACTCTAGTCAGAGTCTTTTTCACTGAGCCAATACGGGAACTCCAAGAACTACTATCATTTAGAGTTAGACTAGGAGCGTCATCAGCTTTTTCCTCTTAAAAAGAATATGATTCCCATTCCTGCTTCAAGGTGGGAAACAGCAAAGGAATGAGAGGAATGGCGACGACTCTGCTCTGAAGGTTGACTTGAAGCCTCCAGGTTTCTTTTCTGAGGCCCAGTCATATTTTCTTATATTGCTGGGCCTCCCTACCCATCCTTGCCTGGCTCTTCCTTCACCCAACACCCACACTCTCTCCCTTGGCCTCGATTGTCCAGGGGTGCCCGCTACGACGGCCTGCCCGCCCCTCCTGCCCGGCCAGCTTCGCTCTGCACCTGCCCTCTGGGGGGACAGCTGAGCAAGCTGCCGACGCACAGGGAAGAGGGCCCCCAGGCTTGCCGGCTTTCTCTCGTAATAGAGGCTATTCAAGTTGCTCCTCTACTGAGACCAAGGTGTTGTTTCCTGCAAAAAGTGACATCAAATCAGGACATCTTAAGTAAAGAATAGAGGGAAGGAAGGAGACATAGGCTATGGCTCAAGCAGGAACAGGAAGGGGCTTCTGGTGACTCCTAAAGATGCTGGTAGCATCTGCATCTGCTTGCTCGCTCAGGCTGCCCTGCTGCGACACTGAGAGCTGTGCTCCTGTCTCTTCGCAGTGGCAGAGCTCCTGGCTACCTCTGGGCAACACCTTGGCCTTCCGGTGAGGACAGAGCCGTGAGGACACCTCCCGCAGCCCCTCCTCCTGCGACCGCTCATTTCTCTCTGCCTCCCCACACCTGCTATGTCAGCTTCCCAGGCTCTTCGTCCCTCCTCCTATTAATAGAGCCCATCTGGGAGTTCCCGAGGTGGCTCAGCAGCAACAAACCCGATGAGGATCCATGAGGATGCGGGTTTGATCCCTGGCCTCGCTCAGTGGGTTAAGGATCCGATGTTGCTGTGCGCTATGGTGCAGGTCACAGACGAGGCTCGGATCCTGCATTGCTGTGGCTGTGGTGTAGGCCAGCAGCTGCATCTCCGATTCGACCCCTAGCCCGGGAACCTCCCCATGCAGCACCTGCAGCCCTAAAAAGAAAAAAAAAATAGAACCCATCTGTTCCCAGGCTTTTTTTCCCTCACTCTGCTGCTATGGACTTTCTCTTTCCTTGGCCCCTGACCACTCCAGTCACCCATTGGAAGGGCTTCTCTCACCCTGAGTTTGATGCAGGCACAGCCCGAACAGCCCCCACCCCCACTATCCACCCACCCACCACCAGATCTTAAGTCTCAGGTTTGCATGGGCTCATCCCCACTCCCCCCAGCCCCAGCCATGCCGGGTGGTCCCCGTGCTCTGACAGCTGCTGTCTCTGCAGGGAGGGGCAGGAGGAAACCGGGTTTTATAGGGCGCCCGATACATGGAAGGCCCTCAGGGAAAACCACATCCTCAGTTCCCAAACCAGGTCGGTGCAGAAGCTTTACACTCTGGATTTAGTGTCTGTGCTTAGCCAATTTAAACAATTTCAAATCAACAGGCCCCAGATGATAAATCGCATGTAACGCATCCTTCTAAAGGGGAGAATAGGCTTGGATTGACTCTGAACTTGGGAACGGAGGGCGTGGTGTTCCAAAGGGTCTCAGAGTCTCCCCTGCAGTCGTTAAATGTAACAAGTAGTCGGGAAGATACCAGCCTGTGAACAATGACCCTCGAGCCTCGGAAATAGGACCGAGGGGCCGGTCCCCCGTCCCCCTCCCCCCATGGACGCCTTGTGATGGGCGCCTGGGGCGGCGTGGGGGGTGGCTCTCTGAACTTGCCCTTTGCAGCAGCAGGCTGGCTTGGGGAAGAGTTCAGAAACCTCACCAAGCTTAGTCAGCATAATAATCGCATCTGCTTCATTGTGTGGTTTGTGTATTAATGGAGATAAGATAAAATGATAGCTAATATTTATTACACGCTTCTGGGCACTCGGTGTGCGTAGCCCACTCAGTCAGACTGTCAGCCTGCTTCCCAGCACATAGAAGCCCTTAATAATTGTCGGGTGTCCGTGTTAACAGCAACAGTCATAAAGGACACTTGTGAAGTCACACCTAGTATCGAGCGCTGTTTAAATATCCTACGTATTAGTCCCCGTAATCATCGTAGCAACTCTGTGACTGGATTATGTCCCTGTCACCCCGTTTTACAGATGAAGAGACTGAGGCACAGAAAGGCCAAGGGAAGCAAAATGCCCAGGCTCTGGAGAGGTCAGTGGTGGAGCTGGGGTTTGCGTTCCAGCCCTTCATGTAAAATCCAGCCTCTCAACCACAGCCTCTCCTCCAACAACTGTTGACCGGGACACTTCGAAGTGTCCTAGACCCTGGGACATGTGACAGCCCCAAACAGACAAAGATCTCTGTTCCCAGCCTCCTTAAGAGGGACACAGATGATGAACAAGTTAGGTCAGTCAAGCACCTGCCATTTCGAAAGCGGTCTGAGGAGTTCCCATCATGGCTCAGTGGTTAACGAATACGACTAGGAACCATGAGGTTGCGGGTTCGATCCCTGGCCTTGCTCAGTGGGTTAAGGATCCGGCATTGCTGTGAGCTGTGGTGTAGGTTGCAGACGCGGCTCGGATCCCGCGTGGCTGTGGCTGTGGCGAAGGCTGGCAGCTACAGCTCCTGTTACACCCCTAGCCTGGGAACCTCCATATGCCGGGGGTGCGGCTCTAGATAAGGCAAAAAGACAAAAATTAAAAAAAAAAAGAAAAGAAAGCGGTCTGTGTCTGGGAACACGGTGAAGCAGGAAGCCCGTGAGAGAGTCTGTGTGCTGGGAGGGTTCAAACTCTGCATCAGGGAAGCCTCCCCGAGACAGCCCCACTTGAATAAAAGCAGGAGAGCCAAGGGAGCCGTGAAGATATGGGGTCTGAGCTTTCCAGGCCGAGGGAACAGTGCCAAGGCCCTGTTTGGAAATAAATTAAAAAAAAAAAA
>PVHT020000113.1:2457763-2542106 GCA_004024745.2 Catagonus wagneri
CAGGGGAGGGGGCAGAGGAGGGGGGCAGAGTGACAGAGAGGAAAAGGGAGGGAAGTGGAGGGAGAGACCTAGAGAGAAACTTTCTCCCAAATATCCTTGTTCTTCGAGGGCAGAGACATTCATTAATTATCTCTAGTCTACTCTGGTTAACTTGGGAATCCACAGAGAGGGAACGCGCAAGAAATGTTATAAGCTACAAGGGGAATACCTTTTTCTCATGGAGGGAAATTTTAATGAAATAGTTGCTAAGTGAATTGAAGCAGCTCAGAGGAGATCGCATTCACCCCCGCCCCTCCAGAGAGCAGAAGCGCCCAAGAGCCACCCCCCCGCGCTTCCCACACCGGGGGAGCAGCATCCCCCCTTCCCCTCCCAACCAGACCAGCACCAGGAGGGTCCCTGGGCCAAAGCCCTGCGGTCACTCAGCCTCAGACCTTGCGGAAAGGACCAGGTTCCCCTCTGCAGCGGGACAGCAGTCAGGAGAGTATTGGTGGGCGTGCAAGCAGACAGGCGCCCACACATGCGCACACTCAGCTTCCCCATGAACTGCCGGGCGTGGTTCAGCCTGACATCCTGGCTTTTCTCATCTCCAAACTTTAAAGGAACTGGGACGTGAAAGAGAGTGTGGGCTGAGGCTGTGATGTCAAAGCACAGAAAAAGTGTGGCCACCCCTTCTGTCCCAGTAGTCTGATGATGGCTTGACTTCAAGAACACAAGCTGCCTTTTCCCTTTGTGTTAGAGTTCAGTTGATTTACCATGTTGTGCCAATTTCTGCAGTACAGCAAAGTAGCCCAGTCACACACATACACAATCCTTTTTCTATACTATCTTCCATCATATTCTATCCTAAGAAACTGGATAGAGTTCCCTGTGCTGTGCAGCAGGACCTCATTTCTTAACCATTCTAAATGCTAATAGTCAGCATCTGCTAGCCCCAGACTCCCAGTCCATCCCACTCCCTCTGCAACCTGTGTCTTGAAGGAGTGGTGACCGTTCAGCCACCAGCGTTAACTCCAACATTTTGGGCTCAAAGAACCCACTGTGTTCCATCTCTGTTTACGAACTGCATCATCAATCCTGGGATCCTAATCCCGATGAAAACGTTTCATTCCACCAAGACTTCCTGTTAGCAGAGTGGCCACTGGCCCTCCCTTGAGGACTAGTGTGTTGTTCAAACCCTAAAGATATGCCAACCACACCACACAGAGCCCAATCATACAGCCCACCTTGTTCAGATCCCTCAGGAACAAGAGATGATGCTTTGAGCAAGTCACTCAACCTCTCAACTCCAATTTCTCATCTGTAAATAGGCTGTCAGTACAACAATACTTAATACACATACATTGGGCTGGCTCTTAAGTTTCTAATGATTGCTTCAATGGCCATATCACCCTTTCACCCCTTCCTTTGAGAAAAGACTTGTTTCCCATGTCTAATGTGTGGTCTGAATAGAAACGACATTTTTGTGAGCTTTCTTTGCTAATTGTGCACCGTGTTTAGTCTAAGAGCAGACACTTGATATAAGACAAGCCAGTGTTCTCACTAGGACATTTCTTAGAGCTGGGGGAGGAACCTTTTGCTCTGTTGTTAAAGATGTTCAGGTGTAAGTCCGGGGCTCCCTGATTTCTCTGCCTTCACCATGTGATAAAAGCTGCTGTCCAGCAAATCGGAGTGAAGCTAGAGTGAAGAATAGAGATATGGGCTGGTTTGCGGGGCGGGGCAGGTAGAGGGGAGGGGAGGAAGGGAGGATAGAGGGGGGAGAGAGAGAGAAAGAGAGAGAGAGGATGAGAGGAAGATGAAGGGGAGGGAGGCAATGAGAGAACCAGAGAAAGTTCTGGCCACTGTGGTCCTGGGACCTTCCCCCACTTAACTTGATTTTATGAGTGCCCTGTGTTAAACTCCTCTTCTTTTTTTTTTGTCTTTTTGCCTTATCTAGAGCCGCACCCGTGGCATATGGAGGTTCCCAGGCTAGGGGTCTAACAGGAGCTGTAGCTGCCAGCCTTCGCCACAGCCACAGCAACGCGGGATCCGAGCCACGTCTGCAACCTTCACCACAGCTCACGGCAACGCTGGGTCCTTAACCCACTGAGCAAGTCCGGGGATCGAACCCCCAACCTCACGGTTCTTAGTCAGATTCGCTAACCACTGAGCCACTAAGGGAACTCCTTAAACTCTTCTTCTTAAGTCTATTTCTTACAACTCAAAGTCCTCACTGCCTGGCTGGATAATTCTAAGGATTGAATTATGGGACACACGTTCCATGCTTGTCACATTGCTAAGCCTGTGGTTTAAGCAAACCCAAAAGTGGTCCTTATTTCATCCTTGCCGCCCATCCTCGTAGGTGAGCATGGTGTTAGGTGCACTACTCTGAACACCAGCTTCTTGGATTCCAATCCCAGATCTGCTCCTTTGCGACCTTGGAGGATTACTTCTCTGCTTCTGAGTAGTCTTGGCTGTGGAGTGAAGGCTGTAGTGAGGACTGAAGAGCTGGCACTGCCAAGTCTTTAGAAAACTATTGCTGTCATCCTCATCACAACTATTCGTGTGCATGGCCACCTCCCATAGTAATTAGGATCAACGTGTCTTAAATGCAGGGTCTTTGTCTTCAAATGGGCATATCCAGCATCACATATAAAATATGCAGCAGGCTCTCATAAATGTTAAAAATGACTAAAAGAGGGTTCTTTAATAAAATGCTCTCTAGCTATTGAGTGTGTTGAGTTTCTCTTCCGAGTTAGATCACTCACAAGGACATATGACAGGCCCAGTGCTGAAGGCATGGCAGGGACTCTGTACAGATCCTTTGCCGGCTCTCTGGTCTTGTCTGAAGAGCAGAAAGAGATGCACCAAAGGGGGGGGGGGTTCCTTGCCCCTTCTGGAAGTCTCTCTAGCAGTTTCTAAGGAGCAGGAGGACTTGCTTGGTGGCAGTGACAGAGCTACTCTGTCCCCAACCCTGAAGCACTGGCCTTTGGGTGCCCAGGGGAGCTGCTCTTGGATTTGTCTCCAGGAGGCACTTTGTGAAAGACTCAGGGCCCCTTTGAAGTGGCAGTCAAGGGAGACCCTCAGAGGATCTGATCCTGCAGGGGTTCCTGAGCTTGCCTCCTAGTCCACTGGGACTCACAGCAGCTCCCCCGGCTGCAGCATCTGAAGGGAGATGAAAATCTCTCAGCAATGCACAGCGCTCGGTGCCACCGACGAGCGCGGCGTCTGGCTCCAGCTGACTTCTTCTAATGCAATAACACTCATGATAATAAATATTGTTAAAAATAAAAGTCACTCCGGGGATTGAGAATCACTGAGACAGGTGTTGGAGATGAGAAGAGCGCAGTAATTGGGTGACTTATTCATTATCGGAAATGCCGTTTAAAATCTATTGCATTTAAAAAAACAATACTTCAGCTGCTCTCTGGCCTTCCAAACTCATTAGCTGGCGTTCTTTATCTGTTTGTTTTCCCCACTGAAGTGAGGTTTTTAATGTCACATGAGAACTAACTTGGCTCCGTGACAGTGCTTCTGTGTGAATGATGAAGCCGTCTGAGGCTCACACAGGGCTCCACACGTTGCATGTCCTCACCAGAGCTCATTGTACCCACACTGGGGGACGGGGCTGGCAGGGAGGGAGAGAGCTGTGACAGTTCCTGTGTGACGACCAGCCCCTGGGGTGCTGGGCGGGGCCGTGGGTTCCTCTGGGCCCCATAGCTGGACATCAAAGAACCCCAGGGACTTGTGTGTCCCAACCCTTAGTCTGCAGGACGTGCCAACCGGTAACGGTACCGTTTCAGATCTTATCCATCCCTGGCATTTTCCAAGTGCCTCATCCATCTTCCTCACAATCAGTGAAAAAACAACAACAACACAAAAGCAGTTTTCCCATGCTAGAAAAATGAACCACAAAGTCCCCCCCCGAGAAGGAATAAGCACCCGAATGTCAGGTAACAAGTTGCCATTTGGACTTGAGTTGGTTTTGAAACCTGCATTTATATTCTTTTTTTTTTTTTAAGCACTAGTTGCAAACTCGACATGAATTATCCAGGATTTGAATTTCTAAGGTGGTGTTTGCTTTTGTCCACTGTAGGGACTCTCACCATGTCACAATGCGTGTGGGAAGTTGGATTGGAGGCGTTCCCATCGTGGCTCAGTGGCAATGAATCTGTTAGCATCCATGAGGATGCAGGTCTGATCCCTGGCCTCGCTCAGTGGGTTAAGGATCTGAACTGTGGTGTAGGTTGCAGACTCAGCTCAGATCTGGTGTTGCTGTGGCTGTGGTATTGGCTGGCAGCTACAGCTCCGATTCGACCCGTAGCCTGGGAACCACTATATGCCACTGGCGTGGCCCTAAAAAGACAAAAAAAAAAAAAAAAATGGATTGGAGACCTCACTTTGGTCTAGAAGTTTTGCTTACCTTCTGGAGGGATGGCCTATTATAATTCTGTTGAATTTCATCTTCAGAGGAAGTCTCTTCGGGGTTTTTCTCAGTATCAAAGGAAACTCTATCCATGCGTAGGGCACCATATACAGGCATACCTTGTTTTATTTTGCTTCACAGAAATTCCTTTTTTTCCCCCCAAGTTGAAGGCTTGTGGCAACACTGCTTAGAGCAAATCTATTGCCACCATTTTGCCAACATCAGTTCGCTTCACGTTTCCACGTCACATTTTGACAGTCCTTCCAGCATTTTAAACTTTTTCATTATTCTTATCTCTGTTATAGTGGTCTGTGAACAGAGATCTTTGATCTTACCGTCGTGCAGTTTACGGCACCGCAAAACACGCCTGTGTAAGACAGCAAACTTAGTCCGTAAGTGTTGTGTGTGATCCAACTGCTCTGCTGACTGGCCCTTCCCCCATCTCTCTTCCTCTTCTCCAGCCTCCCTCTTCCCTGAGACACAGCAGTCTTGAAACTGGGCCAGTTAATAACCCTACAAAGAATGGCCTCTGAGTGTTTGCGTGAAAGGAAGACTTGCAGATCTCACACTTTAAATCAAAAGCTAGAAATAACTAAGCTTAGTGAGGAAGGCATGTCGAAAGCTGGGGTGGGCCGAAAGCTGGGCCTCTTGTGCCAAATAGTCAGTCAAGTTTTGACAGCAAAGGAAAGGCTCTTGAAAGAAATGAACAATGCAACACAGTGAGCACGCAAAGGATAGGAGAGGGAAATAGCTTGACTGCTGATATGGAGAAAGTTTTAGGGGCCTGGTTAGAAGACGCTGAAGCTAACCCCTTTCCCTTAAGCCAAACCCTAATCCAGAATAAGGCCCTAACTCTCCTCTACTCTATGAAGGCCGGGAGAGGTGAGGAAGCTGCAGAAGCAGAGTCTGAGGCTCACAGAGGTTGGTTCGTGAGATTTAAGCAAGGAAGCTGCCTCCGCAACATCAAAGTGCAGGAGAAGCAGCAAGTGCTGTTGCAGAAGCTGCAGCAAGTTCTCCAGGGATCTAGTTAAGATCGTGAAAGAAGGCGCTACCCTGCCTAAAATGGCCTCCTATTGGAAGAAGATGCCTTCTAGGACTTCCGTAGCTAGAGAGGAGAAGTCAGGCTTCAAAGCTTCAAAGGACAGGCTGGCTCTCTTGGTAGGAGTTAATGCACCTGGTGACTTTAACTTGAATTCATTTACTATTCCAAAAGTCCTAGGGCCCTTTAGAAGTACGCTGCATCGACTGCCTGTGGTCTATAAACAGAACCACAAAGTCTGGACAATAGCACATCTGTTTATACATGTTTTATTGACCATTTTTGGCCCATGTTGAGAACTACTGCTCAGAAAAAAAGATTCCTTTCAAAATATGACTGCTCATGGGCAATGCACCTGGTCACCCAAGAGCTGGAGACGGACAGCAAGATTCGTGTTTCTATGCCCGTCAATTCAACATCCTTTATTCTTTTTTTCCTTTTATTAAGGCTGCACCTGTGGCATATAGAAGCTCTGGGCTAAGGGGTTGAATCAGAGCTGCAGCTGTCCGCTTACACCACAGCCATGGCCAGAGCCGCAGCAGTGCCAGATCTGAGCCACATCTTGTGACATATGGCACAGTTTGTGCCAATGCCAGATCCTCGACCCACTTAGTGGGACCAGGGATTGAACCCACATCCTCACAGAGATTGTCAGATCCTCAACCCATTAAGCCACAATGGGAACTCCCATAACAGCCATTCTGAGGCCCGCAGATCAGGGAGTAATTTCAACTTTCAAATCTTACTATGTAAAATACACATCTTATAAGGCTATCGCTGCCACAGAGAGTAATCGCTCTGATGCATCTGGGAAAAGTAAATTGAAAACCTTCCGGAAAGGATTCATCATTCGAGATACCACTAAGAACACTTGTGATTCATGGGAATATGTCAAAATATCAACGTTAACAGGAATTAGGAAGAAGCGGATTCCAGCCTTCATGGATGACTGAGGGCTTCAGGTAACAGCAAATGCGGTAGAAACAGAGAATTAGAAGCGGAGACTGAGATGGGACTGGATTGCTGCAATCTTATGATAAACCTTACAAAAATGAGGAGTTGCTTCTTTGGGTGGACAAAGAAAGTGGTTTCTTGAGATGGAATCTTCTCCTGGTGAAGATGCTGTGAAGATCATTGAAATGACGGCAGAGGATTTAGAATATGATATAAACCAAGTTGATAAGAGTTTGAGAAGACTAACTCCAATTTTGAAAGAAGTTCTACTGTGGGTTAAATGTTCCCAAACAGCTTTTCATGCTACAGAGAAATCTTTCATGAAAGGAGGAGCCAGCTGGGGCGGCAAACTTGATGGCTGCCTTATTTTAAGAAACTTCCACAGCCATACCAGCCTTCAGCAACCACCACCCTGATCAGTCAGCAGCCATCAACACTGAGGCCAGACCCTCCACCAGCAAAATGATTAAAAATCACTGAAGGGAGTTCCCTTCGTGGCTCAGTAGTTAACGAATCCAACTAAGAACCATGAGGTTGCGGGTTCGATCCCTGGCCTTGCTCAGTGGGTTAAGGATCCGGCATTGCCGTGAGCTGTGGTGTAGGTCGCAGACGCGGCTCGGATCCCGCGTTGCTGTGGCTGTGGCGAAGGCCGGCGGCTACAGCTCCTGTTAGACCCCTAGCCTGGGAACCTCCACATGCCGCGGATGCGGCTGTACATAAAAGGCAAAAAGACAAAAAAAAAAAAATCACTGAAGGCTAAGAAGATGGTTAGCATTTTTTTTAATAAAATATGTTTAAATGAAGGTCTGTCTGTTTGTTTTTGTTTTTTGCTTTTTTTTTTTTTTTTTTTTTGCTTTTTAGGGCCGCACTTGCGGCATATGGAAGTTCCCAGGCTAGGGGTCAAACCTGAGCTACAGCTGCTGGCCTATGCCACAGCCACGGCAACTTGGGATCCAAGCCATGTCTGCGACCTACACCACAACACTGGATCCTTAACCCACTGAGTGAGGCCAGGGCTCAAACCCCCATCCTCACGGATTCTGGGCAGGTTTGTTAACCGCTGAGCCATGAAGGGAACTCCATGGTCTATACATGCTTTGAGACATAATGCCATCACACTCTTAATAGACTACAGTGTAGTGTAAACATGAATTCTGCATGCACTGGGAAAGCCCCTAAATCTGGACGGGAATATGCCATGTCTCTGAGTCATGACTGTAGGTACTTTACTCCTATTTTGACCCTACATAAAGTTGTCCAGGGAAGCCTAAAACCAAAACTTTACTTTTTCATTTCTAAAGGTAAATCTGGAGTTTCCATCATGGCACAGGGGAAATGAATCCGACTAGGAACCCTGAGGTTGCGAGTTCCATCCCTGGCCTTGCTCAGTGGGTTAAGGATTCGGCATTGCCATGAGCTATGGCGTAGGTCACAAACGCAGCTCAGATCCCGAGTGGCTGTGGCTGTGGCGTAGGCCGGCAGCTGTGGCTCCGATTCGACCCCTAGCCTGGGAACTTCCATGTGACACAAGTGTGGCTGTAAAAAGCAAAGAAATTAAGTTAAATTAAAAAAATAAAGGTAAATCCTTTGGAGTGATATCCTGCTGAAGTTATTCCTGGTGGGGCTGGTGGAGTGAAGTAAGAAGCAGTTAAAATTTCCCCCACCCTCTTGGGAGAGTGGGTACAGCAATCAACAACTGCGCCCTGGAAATGCTGAAAATAAAACAGGAACGTATCTCTCATTCCACCCAGTCCTTGACAAAAAGCAGTGTACTGAGGACCGGGGACCGAAACATCAGAGAAGCAGATTTTCTGCCCTCTGGGAATTCATAGGTGTCGGCCAGAAGGCAGCCTCCATGCTGGAGACACAGCAAGCAGCTCAGATACCTGCCAGGGAGTGAGTCACAGGTCAGAGGCCAGGAGGCCTGCGTTCTACTCTCATCTCAGCCCTTCAGTATTCTTACTCATCCTTCAAAATATCACGACGCCTCTATTTCCCCCAAACAGAGGGGAATTACTTTCCTGAAATCCTCCAATATAGATTGCGTCTCCTGAGTATTTCTCTTGTGACATTTATAAAAACTGTAGTTCAGGAGTTCCCGTTGTGGTTAAGTGGAAACAAAGCTGACTAGTATCCATGAGGACACAGGTTCGATCCCTGGCCTCGCTCGGTGGGTTAAGGATCCCGCATTGTTGTGAGCTGTGGTGTAGGTCGCAGACACAGCTCATATCTGGCATTGCTGTGGCTGTGGGTTAGGCCGGCGACTGCAGCTCCAATACGACCCTGAGCCTGGAAACCTTCATATGCTGCAAGTAAGGACCTAAAAAGACAATAAAATAAAATAAATAAAATAAAGTAAAATAAAACTGTAGTTCAGTAGATCTGTGTGTGATTGATCTCCACTAGGAGGCTAGGTGCACCAGGAGGGCCAGGATCATGTGTCTCTCGTACCAAGGGCACCCCCAGACCTATCGCGGGGCCCAGCATTGGATGTTTGAGAATAGATGAGAAAGGGGAAGAGGGAGTTCCCATCATGGCTCAGCAGTTAAGGAACCCAGCTAGGATCCATGAGGAGGCGGGTTCAATCCCTGGCCTCGCTCAGTGGGTCAGGGATCCGGCGATGTCGTGAGCTGTGGTGTAGGTTGCAGACGTGGCTCGGATTTGGCATTGCTGTGGCCGAGGTATAGGCTGGCAGCTGTAGCTCCGATTCGACCCCTAGTCTGGGAGCCTCCATGTGCTATGGGTGAGGCCGCAAAAAGCAAAAAAAAACAAAACAAAAAGACAAAAGAAAGAAGCAGCAGCCAGGAACGATGCCCAAGCTGAAATAGAACATCCCAAGACTAAAAACTGCTTGAGCCACCAAGAAAACTCCTCAGCTTCCTTGATTCGTCCTGTGGATGGGAAATTCGCCTTCATGAGGCGGCTGTGGGAGAAGACAGAACAGGACACTTGGAAAGACGGCCAAGGCAGGTCTTTTGCGCTTGTCTTGCCCTGTAGTTTAACTTCTCATGGCTTTTTTTTTTTTTTTTGCGGGGGAGGGGTGGCGTTGGCCACCTGTAGAGAAAGGGGCGGGGGCCTGGCAAGGCCCCCCCACCTCCGCCTTGGCACAGCCGTCGCCCTGCAGGCAGCCCAGTGCCGAGGCAGCCGCAGCGCGCCTCATCCTGGAGCAGCCTCTAGGCCCGGGAACTCCCAGCTGGCTGCTGAACAGCACCTCAGACGTACCAAGGAGGTAAATTAAATGCATTAATCTCAGTGAGAGTCACCAATGAGGCATTCGGAGCCGCACAGAAATTTCCAGCCATTGGCCTCATTTGCTTCGATAACAAATTAAAAAAAAAAAAAAAAAAAAAGAGGAGGGAGAATTTGGGTGGGAATGGGCAGCTTTTTTCTGCTCCCCTCCTCCAGACGGGCGATCACAATGAAGTTCCGCTTTGAGAACACACATTTCATTTCATTCTGTACTTGAAAGCAAACGCATTTGGCCCTCTCTCCCATAATAAGGCAAATCCTTTATCTGTTATTCATTTAGGAGCATAAAGATGATGCTGGTGACACGGAGACCCTGCAAGCTTCGTTTCAGCCTCTGCTCAGCATAAAAAGGCAAATTTATTCTGGCTAAGATACTTTTGTGCTGGGTACATGGCATTCATTCTTTTAGACCCGTGGAGATTGCCCTGTAGGAATCTATTTATGTTTTCATTCTTATTTTTCAGTCATTTTATCTCGATACGAGAGCCTGGGAGACCCCCTCCTCCCACGCCGTACACTGAGGTTGCCTGAGGTCCTACAGGAATGGAGAGAAATTTCCACAGAAACCCAGCCCCCCAAATGCCTGATCTGGGTCCCTTTTTCTCAGGATTGAACAAGAAATCTGGAATGGTGGAGTTTTTGTCGTGACTCAGTGGTTAACGAATCTGACTAGCATTCATGAGGACACAAGTTCGATCCCTGGCGTTGCTTAGTGGGTTAAAAGAGATCTGACGTTTCCGTGAGCTGTGGTGTAGGTCACAGATGCAGCTCGGACACTGCTTTGCTTGTGGCTGGGGTGTAGGACAGTGGCTACACTCCGATTCGACCCCTAGCCTGGGAAGCTCCATGTGCCATGGGTGTGGCCCTAAAAACAAAAGAAAGAAAGAAACATGACTTGAAAAGAAGTATATACTTCAGTGTTCATTGCAGCACTTTTTGCAATAGCTAGGTCATGAAAAAAACCTAAATGCCCATCGACAGAGGAGTGGATAGGGAAGATATGGTACATACACACAATGGAATATTACTCAGCCATTAAAAGGAATGAAATAAAAACATTTATAGCAACATGGATGGACCTAGAAACTGTCATGCAAAGTGAAACCAGTCAGACAATTAGACAGCAACACCCAATGCTACCGCTTACATGTGGAAACTGAAAAGACACAATGAACTTCTTTGCAGAACAGACAATGACTCACAGACTTTGGAAAACCTTGGTTTTTCAAATAAGACAATCTGGGGGTGGGGGGATGCACTGTGGGTTTGGGACAAAAAGTCTATCAAATTGACTTGTGATGATTTTTGTACACCTATAATTGAAATAAAATTCATTATTACAAAAGAAAGAAAGAAAGAAAAAAGAGGATAAAAAATTAAGAAAGAAATCTGGAATGGTGGGAAAGAGAACAAGACTCGAGCCAGAAGGGCCAGGTTTGGGCTCTGGACATGCTGGGCTGAGTCAGTGAACAGTTCCAACCATGACTCGTCCTGACTTCACTACCTCATTTACGACTCAGGAGCATCCAGTGGATCGCACCATTACAGAGCTCACTTCGCATGTGAGAAAGCGGTCACAGGGCATCTAGGAAGCTGTGTTTGGACCCACCGCTGATACACAAAGAGGCATGATCGGGACCCAGAGAAACTGACCTTTTTTTTTTCCCCTTTTTCGACCACATCAAGGCATATGGAAGTTCCCGGTCCGGGGGTCAAATCCAAGGCTGTGATCTACACCACAGTTTCCATGACGCTGGATCCTTAACCCAGTGCGCCCGGCTGGGGATCAAACCAGCAATGACATAGACACAAGCTGGATCACTAACCCACTGCACCACAGCAGGCACTCCTCAACTGGCTTCTTCCTTTTTTTTGGTCTTTTTAGGGCCGTACTCTGGGCATATGGAGTTTCCCAGACTAGGGGTTGAATTGGAGCTGTATCTACCGGCCTACACCACAGCCAGGGCGGCTCCAGATCTGAGCTGCGTCTGCGACCTACACCACAGCTCACAGCAATGCCAGATCCTAACCCACTGGGCAAGGCCAGGGATCAAACCTGCGTCCTCATGGATACTAGTCAGATTCTTTTCTGCTGAGCCACTACGGGAACTCCCTTGACTTCTTAATAGCTACTTCACACATCCCCAGGGCCCGAATTACCCTCTTAGGGATTTGGTTTTCTTCTTGGTGCTATTTAATAATGACTCCCTCTTAGGAATTCTGGGCAGACTCAACTCAGAAATACAAGTGCACTGGGAGTTATAAAAAATAATACGAAGGTGAGGTATTATTCCTTTACTGTTAGCAAGTTAATAAGGTACTGGATTTACCAACCCTGACATTGAGAAACATCTCACCGTCAGATAACGTTTGGAAACAGGGAGAGAGCACACGTCTCTGGACATGGGTATGCCTTGCCTGGAAGGAATCTTTGTGACACTCTGAGTGTCCCTCCAGGAAGGGACTCAATGCTGAGGCAGGAAATGAGGACTCTGGGAGGTGAGGAAGGGTACCAAATAAGGGCTGGGTGGGGAACTACCTCTCCGTGGGGCCACAGGTCAGTTTGTCCTGGACCCACAGTGTAGACAGGCTGGGGGAGGGTGCTGTTAAATTGGGCTGCTGTGAGCTTCTTGAGGGCTAGGGTTACTCGCTGCTCGCAGCCCCTCGGCCCGCAGCATCCCCAAACCCGTCCCCATTATAATCCCCTCCGATTCTCCCCCAAGGCTTTCTCTCAGGCCATTTGAGAGCATATCGTCCTACAAATGTTCATGTTTCTAGGAAAAGCCCCAAGCAGTGGCAGGTGAGAACTGGAGGATGAAAACTGCAGCTTCTTCCCTCCCGGGCGGGACACCTGAGAATGTTTTATGCATCTCCCAGAGCTCCTCCTGGGGACATCCTGTCAGGTGATGGCCTGCCCCGTAGTAACACGCTCCTTTCCCGGGTCCTCCTTGTTCCTGCCTTACCTCCCAGTCTTCTACAGAGCTTCCTGAGTTCATGTCCTGCACACGGCCTCTGCATTCAAATGCTGGAGAAGCCCAACCTGAGACACAGAATAAGTGAGACAGGCTGCTCCTACACTCGCGGAAAAGTGGCAGAAAGAAGTGTGGGGATTTGCGCTGCAAACCAGCACCAGGAACGCTTTGGGACAACAGGGTAGTTGCCTAAGGCAGGCTGCTAGGAAGAAGTCATGCTGCGCGTTTGCTTTTGGCTGCAGGCAGCTGGCAGGAGGCAACCTCCTTCTGCAGAAACCAGCATCCAGGACCAGGGTTCCGGAGCCCATGGGAGGTCACAGTGCATCTCCCCCAGTGCACAGGGACCTTAGAGTGACCTGACTGTTTGGCAATGGACAGTCATTTCAGGAGGAAGTACCTGGAGGGACAGAAAAAAAACAATCCAGATTCCTTCTAAACTGAGAATATGCATCCTTATAGCTATTCTTTTGGGAGGCCCCAATGTGATCCATCAATATTTGTTCCTCAGTATTATGAAGCAAGATACAGAGGTATAAAAGATGATTAATACTTTTAGTAATGGAGCTTTTTTAAAAAAAAATTGCCTGCTTACTAATCTCATGAAATAATTTTTTTTTTTTTCAAATTTAAAAAGACAGGGAGAGGAGTTCTGTCATGGCACAGAGGAAATGAATCCGACTAGGAACCATGAGGTTGCAGGTTTGACCCTGGCCTCACTCGGTGGGTTAAGGATCCAGCGTTGCCGTGAGCTGTGATGTAGGTCGCAGACGCGGCTTGGATCCCACGTTGCTGTGGCTGTGGTGTAGGCCGGCGACTACAGCTCCGATTAGCCCCCTAGCCTGGGAACCTCCATATGCAGCAGGTGTGGCCCTAAAAAGACTAATAAATAAATAAATAAAAATAAAAAGACGGGGAGAAAAGAAGTTTGGGGGAGGGCGGCATCATGGCTCCGAAAAGTGAAAATTTTCCAGAGCTTCTCTTCTTGCCAGCCCTGATGCTCTGAAGAGGAGCTGCAGCCCTTGGATTTTCATGCAGCCCACTAATAAATAAATTATGCAATTAGTTGATGTACAATTAACTGGATTCACAACGCATGTGGAGCTAACTGGGTCAGCCTGCATCCATATGATGGCAACGTGTCTAAATGAATATGCCATCAAAGGACGCGCAGTGGAATATGGGGAGTCAGGTTCGTCTGAGGCAGGAATCACGCCTGCCAGCTGCCGAAAGTGTGGCAGATAAAGCTGAGTCGGATTTGGCAGGAGAAATAAAAGCGCGTCGTGCGGGGCCCCAAGCGGCCTCGCCTCTGCCGGAGTGGCATTGTTGTCCCAGATGAGCTTGGATGGAGATCAATAAATCCCAAATCCTTGCAGACAGAAAGGAAGAGCAGTTGGATTGGGGCTGGGATCCAGCCGTCAATCACTAACCCAAAGTGGGTCCGGCAGGGCGAGATGAAAACCTCTTAAGGCAACAGAGCGGGCCCTGGGACCCGCAATGTTGACCGACCCAGATACAAAGTCAGTCAAAATACTCGATCCTGGGATATCTGATTCCAGTGGGAAAATGGAAGCCAATGAGACCTTCAGTTGTCCTTTGTGGGTGTGGCCAGTCAATCCATGGCCAAGAGTTTGTCTTACAGCGTGCGTGTGCGTGCGTGTGTTTGTGCATGTGTGTGTGTGTGTGTGTGTGTGTGTGTGTGTGTGTGTGTGTGTCTTTCCTCCATAGGGGGAGAGGAAAATTAAGGGAATGGCTACACTAAATTCACTTAATTTTGTTTTTGCATTTTTTTCGGAAATGTTTCAAGATTCCCAAGGCTTCCAAAATCAGAGTCGGTACTTAAGCAAGATCTTCACGCGATTGACTGTGCATTCCGGTTCAGTCTGAGAAGCACAAGAGCAGAGCACCGAGTCACTGGTGTCGAACCGGACATTAAGAGCTCTTCTCGTGTGTGGAGGCCCTGCAGGATCTGACAAGTCACCTTTGACTTGAAGGCACTGACATTGCTGTCCGAGGCGCCATCACTGGACCCAGAGCCTATTGCGTGTGGGCCCAGGTCTGGCCTTCACCACTGATTCATCGCCTAAATCATCTCACCTCCTTGTTCACTTGCAATGAGACGCTTGGGCCAAGTTTCTGGTTCCGGCGTGCATTACTCCGTCTCTAAATACGGGAGTGAAGCCTGGTTGTTCGGAGCATGAGCTAGAAACCCGCTGCTTTCTCTCCCACGCTTGAGTCAGATCTAGGCTCAGTGCTAGGGTATGGCATTGAGAAATTCATTTCATCGAAGCGTCGATTTCAATTATACATGAGGTACAGTTTAAGAATCCAGTTGCATGGAGGCTTAACCCAATCAAGGCATCACCCCACAGCCCTTTCTCACCCACCACGCGTCCTGGCACAGCCGCAGGGCACGGAGGGGGCAGGAGTGAGGAATGGGGGTGGAAATGCGCTACTTCTTCATTTGGGGGTGGCATCCACATGGGAATATAGCTCTCAGAACTGTAGAACCGTGCTCTTAAAATGGGCCCGTTTTACCGTATGTCATTTATGCCTCAATAAAGTCTACTTTATTTCTTTTTTTTGCTTATTTTATTTTATTTATTTTAGTTGCTTTTTAGGGCTGCAACTGCAGCATGTGGAGGTTCCCAGGCTAGGAGTCTAATCGGAGCTACAGGTGCCGGCCTACGCCACAGCCACAGCAATGCAGGATCCAAGCCGCGTCTGTGACCTACACCACAGCTCACGGCAACGCCGGATCCTTAACCCACTGATGGAGACGGGGGATCGAACTCCCAACCTCATGGTTCCTAGTCGGATTCTCTTCCGCTGCACCACAACGGGAACTCCCAATAAAGTCTACTTTAAAATTAAAAAAAAAAAAAAGCACCTTTTGGGGGTAAAGGAGCTCTCCCATGCTCTTCCCAAGAGCAGGTTTCACGGCGTGATTCCTAGCACAGAGACCCGAGGAGCAGAGCAGCAGCTGAAGCTTTGGCACTTAGGATGGGTATTCATGACAAAGCCGCTGGATCCATCCTGTAGTTGACCTTCTGGGACGAATAAGTCCTTATATTTGGCCTATGGGTGGTGAGGTACAATCCTCCTGTGACCCCTAAGTGAAAGCCACACTGGCCCCTCTTGAGGTGACCCCTCCTGGGGCAGAGGCAGGACCCCATCCTCCTTCATGGACCTGACCACCCTCCTGTAGCCACCGCTGGAGGGGGAATGAAATAGGATGCAGGCTCCCCCCGCCTTACAACCTCCCAGAGCGCAGAGAGTCAGCTTGAAAACAAAAATGCTCGTACACAAATAAACAGCTCCAGATTTAACCCCAAGTGTCAAATGTAAAGAAGTAAGCAAATTGCTAAAATGAGTTGAAATGCAGTCTCAGGACTTCTTACCACAAGCTGTTAGTCTCTGACCCAGGTTTGCGATCAGATCCAATTAGCAGGTGCTACCTTAAAATTATAGAGTGAAAAGGGCACCTCAGAGACCAGCTAACCAAGGGATTGCAAATTATTTTTAGCCGCCAAATGTTCTCTGCAAACCAAATCTTAGGCAGGGATGTAAAGTCTTAGGCAGGACTCGCCCGAGGGCAGAATCAGCCGGGTCTCTGCCCCTCGGCGTCATCACGGCCAAAGGCTTTGGCTGACGGCAGTGATGGTGACAGCAGAGGAAGCCCACGTCTCCAGACGCATGCTGTCCAGTAGGATGGCTATGGCCACCTGTGACCGGGGCCACTGCCCTGGGCAGCAAGGATGAGTGTCACCGCCTAGAGTTGTGTTGGGCGGTGCTGCTCCGGACCTTTGGTCTAGTCAGTGATCTGCTTGCCCTCCGGTGTTTGAGTACAGACGAGGTAGGTGCCATCCACCGAACGTAAGGTTCAGGTCCTGCTATCACAAGGTCTGATGGAGCGGAGGGCTCCAGAGAGGCGACCTGAAGCTTCCCCGACCTCCAGGGTTGAGCAGCGGGGCGGTGGGGGACTGGGGCTGGGGAGACAGGAGACGTCCCGGGAAGAAGCACTAGTGCTGGCCGCCCCTCCCCGATGCCTCCGGACCCCACCGCCACCCAGGCCAGCATCGGTGCCATGTTCCCTTAATGACCTTCCCACTCTGCCCTCCCGAGCGCGGCCTTGTGGATCCTCAGTTTCCTTCCTTGTGGGACCAGAATTTAGATCCATCGCACGGGATGCTTTAAGTAGGCAAATAAAACACAGCATAAGGAGGCAGGCGGTGCAGTGCGTGACAAGGCCAGCTCATGTCTCCCTCCATCAGGCCTAGGCTGGAGGTCCTCAGGGACCACTGTCTCCTGGGTATCTTTGCTGGGGTCCTGGCTGCCGAGGGCGGGTCCCCCTCGTGTCTTGCCTGCGTGCCCGCCAGCCTGCGGCTGCTTGGTGCAGCTACTTGCAGTCCACAGCCGAGCTCTGCTCTCGTCCTGGCTTTGTCTTGTAGCAGGTGGTTCTCATCACTGGGCGAGACGGTGCCGTGGACGGGCCAGCACGTGCCGTCTGAGTCTCCAGCCACGGGCTTCGTGCCTGGAGGCTGTGGGCAGACCCCACTAGCGGTGCAGCCTGGACTGTTCTCTGGGTTGCAGCCCAGTGACAGGGAGGGGCTTGGGCTTTGGAGCCGGAAGCTGCATCTTTGGTACCGCAGCTCTGTCGAGTGCAGAAACCCTCCCCTTGGGCAAGTGCCTCGTTCTCTCTTGCTCCGGTTTCCTCGTCTGCCGAGTGGGGCTAATTCTGCTCAACTCACAGGGCCGTGGTGAGGACTGGCAGAGCCCTGCACACGTGTCGAGCGCTGGTTCTCTGTCCCTCCTGGTGTTGGCAATTCAAAAATTCTCATGCACAGAGGCGGCTCTGGAGGAGGGGTCCTGCTGATCCGGCGGCCGCGAGCTCCACTGCCAGGGCGCCCTTGATCCCTGGTCTCCTGTGGTTCTCAAAAACCCTATGAGAAGGGAGCTCTCATCCTAGTGCAGAGGTGAGGAAAGGGACTCAAGAGATGTGTGGCCTCATTTCCAAAGTCACGTAGCCAGCGGTGGCAGAGTCAGGGCTTCATTTCCAGCCCGTCTCTAAACGCGTGGCATCAGCCCCTTCCTTGCCTGGCCCACTGCTGCTTCGAAAGGGACCAAGGGTGAGGCCTGGGTTCCTCTGCCGCAGGTCCCTGTGTGTGTCCACACCCCATAGCACGGGCAGCAAAGGGGAGCTGGCCGTTCAGGGAAACTAATGGAAAACGCCTGGGCAGGGCCACTGCCAGCCTTACAGCCACGTCCTTTACGTTTTTTTTCAAGCTTCAAGTCATTATTTATTGATAGATCATAATACTGAAAGTATTTCCATATAGCACACGTAAAGCAAATAAGAAAATAGGTTACTATCAGAAAGGAAAATATATAAAATTAATTACAAAATTCAAAAAAGACAAATATAAAATCAAAGAAGTTAAGAAAAAAAATTCTCACATGTTACATTTAGATTTGAAATATTAGTACATACCAACAGTTTTTTTTTTGTCTTCTGTTTTTTAGGGCTGCATCTGAGGCATACGGAGTTTCCCAGGCTAGGGGTCGAATTGGAGCTGTAGCTGCGGGCCTACACCACAGCCACAGCAACGGAGGATCCAGGCTGTGTCTGTGACCTACACCACAGCTTACGGCAACGCCTGATCCTTAACCCACTGAGCAAGGCCAGGGATCGAACCCACATCCTCATGAATGCTAGTCGGGGTCGTTAACCATTGAGGCAAAATGGGAATCCTATACTAACAATTTTTTCCCCATTTTTTTCAAGTTTTAAAGGCCTAGCAACTGGGGACCTGTTTGCAAGAGCAGCCAGGTGTCTTGAATGGGACCCGCTGACTCTCCCACAACAAGAGTGACCCAGGGAGGACGGTGATCAGGAAGTGAAGGCCACGGGCCTCGCCGACGGTTCCTGGGGCCTCCCGCCTGCCTCCCCTGGGCACAGGCCCCACTCCATCATCTGTGGCCATCAAAGCTGTCAGCACCTCCCGCTGACTCACTGTCCCTCCTGAATCAGCAGAACTGGGAAGAGGCACTCCCGTCTCCTGGGAAAGCCCTGCCTCTGGCCCTGCTCCCTGAGCACCGGGACACTGTCAGCAGCTATATTTACAGCACAGGCCCCCTGCCCACTCTCAGGCTCTATACATCCTGCCTTTGGACCAGTTTCCAGTAGGCGAGCATCTTATACAGCGTGCCCTGCAGCCATGGTGCAGTGATCTGGGTTCTAATTTCTCAGGGTACTTTCCCCTCCAAATAACTTTGGATAAAGATACAGAGGTAATCCTCCCGAATTAGGGGTTTAGAGAAGGGAGCAGTTTCAGCTGCCAGGTGGGAGACGCACCCATCAGGGCAGCCTGTTGGCAGGCCACGCATCACTTGCACGGGGTCTGTGAACACAGGGTGTCCCCTGATGTGACTAGCATGGACCCCTTACATGTATAGAGTGTCCCCTGCTTTTTAAACACTTTACACACGTGAACCCATCTGTTCCTTTAATAACTCTGGGAGATAAAAGAGGGATTATCATCCCCATTTTCCAGATCAGCAAGCAGAGAGGCAGGTCTGTGGTCATTCAGCTGGCTTGCTGTGAGGTCAGGACTTGCGCGCGGTGACCAGTCCTTTCCCCCCTGGGGATGAGAATCTGGTGAGCTCCTGCTCCGGACCTAGTGGGGTGCTGAGAGCTGGGACAAAGGGCTGCGAAAAGACATAAACATCCCTTTCTTGCAGCAGAGCTGGGACAAAGGGATGAGAAAAGACACTTTCCCGCAGCAGAGCTGGGGCAGGACAATAAGAACAGTCGAGAAAGGGGTGGTGGGCAGAGAGTGGTCACTGCACCCTCAAGAACTGGAGCAAAGGAGTTCTCGTCATGGCTCAGTGGTTAACAAATCCGACTAGGAGCCATGAGGTTGCAGGTTCGATCCCTGGCCTCGCTCAGTGGGTTAAAGATCTGGCATTGCCGTGAGCTGTGGTGTAGCCTGCAGACGTGGTTCGGATCCCGCGTGGCTGTGGCTGTGGTGAAGGCCGGCAGCTACAGCTCCTGTTAGACCCCTAGGCTGGGAACCTCCATATGCCGTGAGTGCGGCTCTAGATAAGGCAAAAAGACAAAAAAAAAAAAAGAACTAGAGCAAAGAGTAAGGACTCCGAGGAGGTGAGGGATTTTCCGCCATAGCCAGGAATTTTTCCACTTTGCATTCCCTCCCTAAGCCACACGTTGTGCGCAGGAACGCTATCTGGGAAGATGAATGGGCGACCTGTCAGAGGCTGGGGCTTTCTTGGCTGCCCCGGCCAGCAGTTGGTGTCACCTTGCCCCAGGGTGGCTTCTGAGCAGCAGTAGAACAGAGGCCGAAGTTGAGCCCAGGCGCTGTCCCTCCTCACCGGGCGTCCGATCCCATGAAACAGAAAGATGTCTGTGTCACCGCAAGAAAATCTTAATGAGCACGAGGAATGGAAACAGCGGGGAGTGAGGTTTTAATTAGGAGAAGGGGCCACGAGGGCGGAGGGGTCGCCCACACCCGTCATGAGTGCAACCACCAAAGCCGGGTCACCATCGGCCACCAAGTGCCCAGCACCCCTCACCTCTGGACCCTCTGAGCAAACGCCCTCCCTTCTCTCACTCTTACCTCCTGGGTCCCTCCTCTTTGCCTTGACGCCCACATGCTCAGATCACAACCTCCTCTTGGGGGGGCCCCCTCAGCCCAAGCCATGGACCCTTCTTCCTCTGTTTCCTTTGTCTCCAGCTCCCTCTCAATAGGCCCTGAACCCCTCTTCCTTATGCAGAGGCCGGCCTGCAGCCTGTCACCCATTTATCAATGCATTCGAACTGTAACTCAGGTATCGATCTGTGTTTGTTGGTTTTTTCCCTGTAAACTCAGGCTGTAAAGGTTTCATTAGCCGGCCTCGCAGTCATTACATCAAGTAATAGGAAACATCCATCTTCCCTGGGCTTTACTTCTGCACCCAATGGAGATGGGTTTGAAGAGCGTTAATCAAGCTATGAAAATCATTGGCATCTCATTCCTTTATGATGAAAAAGCGGGTCTGCGTCGTCACTGGGCAGCAGAGGCCTGACGGCTTAGACACCTACAGCAATTATGGGCTGAGGGGCTTCCTGCTCAGAGAGAATGTTTTTTTGGCCTCCTGCCGGTATGCAAATCTCATCCTCTGCCTTAAAGTGATTCTCTGAGTCATGCACAGGAGAAGCCGGGCTTCTCTGCAGACTGTGTGCAGAGGGAGGTTGTCAGCCACTGGCTGGACCTGTGCAGAGGTGGGGAGCAAGCCCTCTAAAGGGCGTCCTGTGTGTAGTGGGAGCTCAGCCACCACGGACTCGTCCACCCAGGAACTGTTCCAGGAGCAGCTCAATTCTTCAGAGACCATTCTGGCTGCTCAGGGGTTAGAGGAGGCAGAGCAGGGGTGTGGGGGTGGGTGGAGGGATGAGAAACAGGGGCCAGCGAGGGGGCCATCCCCGAGTCCCGGGTCGGTGGTGGAGGTGGCCTGGCAGGTGAGCAGCGATGCTGGGAAGGGCCAGGCAATGTGCCATATTGCTTAGAGACACGTGTCTCATTCCACTACTGCTCTGTATTGCAAACCCATTTTCCAGATGAGGATACTGAGGTGCGAAGCTTTCGGAAACTGATCCCTGCTCACAAAGCTTCCTAACTGGGCTCCTCTGTGGATTTTGACTCCTGCGGGGTTTCCTCTGCCTCAGGGACGGGGGTACTTGTTTGTTAGGAAGGGCTGGGCAGAGCTGATGAAGGAAACAGGGTGAACGTCTATTGTGAAAACAGCCCGGGACAGTCTGACTCTCCATATTCGCTGTTCTCAGCTCACACACAGAACTGCTCCCTGCAAATGTATTTCCTGCATTCTTCTCTTTCCAACTGAAGCTTTTTGGTTCATTGCTCAAGTCTTTGAAATCCCTCAAACTGCAGAGAAAAAAAGCTTCCACCCCCGTGCTGTCAGAGGGGGAGCCCAAAGCAGCGTACAACAAGCATGAAAGTTTTTGGAAGTCACCTGTTTTTATGTTTAAAATGTATATGAATGTTGTTGTCTGCTTCCCAATGCATCTATGCTTATTTTTAACTTTTAAACCTATGTTTTAAACTGCAGTCAAGTATTACTACTTGAAGGCACAGGGTAAAAAAAAGGTTTATCTTCTTGAATCATCTCTCATAATATCCCGGGTACTTTGTATCATAACTTAACTCTGTGCCAGGCATGGTTCTAAGCGCGTTACTCGCTGCAATGACCTCTTGGTGAGGTCTCATTCTCTCCAGCCCCAGATGAGGAGCTGGGCACTCAGAGGAGGTGGTCAGCTTGCCCAAGGACACACGATATCTGGCAGAGTCCGGATTTGAACCGGATCCGTCTGTTTCAACACCAGGCACGAGGTCACTGACCCCCGAGGTTTGGTAGCCCAGCTTGGAAAGCAGATCTGGATAGTGTCTGAAAGTTCATTAGAAAAACATCATTGCTCACTGTTCAGGTGGATCGACCCCAAAGCACACCCAGTCTTCAGTTCTGGAGGCAGGGGGCTTCTCGGGGAGGAGGGTGACAGAGGGGAAGCTGAGAGGAGGAAGGTGATATGATTCTGGGATTGAGCCCTGGAGGCTGGCAGTCGTGTGCGAAGTCCCACTAGGACTCGGGTTGGTGCCTGGGCAGTGGCTGGCCCCTGGGTTTCTGGGCTTTGGGGGCAGAGGGACCAGCCATCTGCAGCAATACCCAACTCAGTGCCGAGGTACTGAGGTCCATTTTCAGCCATTGCTGGAGGGACTGGGTAAGAAAGGGCAGGTGCAAAACCCAATTAGACTGTGAACCAGTTAGACAGTTCATAGTCCAGAGAAGGACAGCAACTCCAAGAGGGAAAGCTGTAGGTCCCACCCTCCAGATGGAACTGTCTGCAGGAGGCTGCAGCTTGGTGGGTGCCTGAAGGCTATGGGCAGTCCCGTACACATCAACCACTCAAAGTTTCTGCAGACTTCACCAGTCCACAGGTCTGAGTTTGCTGCCGTATGCCTCCCCTGGCCAGGTACGGCTTAGGGGGTGAGGAGGAGAGAGCATGCTAAGGTTGGAAAGAGGGAGTGGCCAGAGCTAAGAGATGCTGAGAATGCCAGCAACCAACATCACCTAAAATGCTGTCCTGCTTCACAGCAGAGAAAGGGTCTACGCAGACTTCCCAGGAACCGTCAAGGGTTTAAAGCCGCTTCTCTGTGGTCCAGCCTTCCTGAAATTCTAATTTAAATTGCAGTCTACCACTGTGGCAGTTCAATTCCTGATTACCTTTCTGACAAAGTAAATCAGCCCCAAACTACATCTCCAGATACCAGCCTTTCATGTTAAGGTAACATTTTTTTTTTTTTTAAGGTGGAAAATATCATGCCCCAAACCCAGAAGGCACATGGTCACCTTTTTCCTTTTCTCCCAAAGTTCTAAGCTGTAATCACAGGAGTGCAATAGAAGCTGAACATGAGACTGAAGAGACCTTATCTGAGGTGTCTTGCCTTTTCTGATCGATTGCTTGACATTTTGCCGTCTCTCATTTCCTGCTCTCCTCCAGGCCAGGGGAAAATTCAGTTTGGGTCATTTACACTCAATGTAACAGGAGGCCGAGATTCAGGAAAGGAGGAAAATGAGTTCATTTGCAACCTCGGGGACAGAAGCCCAGTCTCATTGCAAATCCAAAATCAGTTAAGAGGCAGGAAGCAAAGACTAAGTGTAAATTGGCAAGAAACATCCCGGGAAAAAGGTTAATCTGGAGCTTCAGGGACCCTGTGCGAGGACAGAGATCATTCAGGACCTGGTCAATATGGTCGAAGCCAGTCATCTCTTCAGGATACAGGAGCACCTGCTGCTGTAAGGGATGAAGGAACTGTTGGAGGGAAGAGAAATTTCTAGTAAATAGCATCATGACTAACTGTTAATTAACATTTGCTGAGTTCTCCTTTGCCAGACACTGTACGAAGTGTTTTGTGTAGATTTCTTGCTTCTTTTAAAAACTTAAAAGCAGTGTGAATAAAGAACTTTTTCTGTTTTACAGATAGGAAAGTGAGATTCAAAGGATAGGTGAATTGGAGTTTTCTTCATGGCTCGGCGGAAATGGACCCGATTAGCATTCATGAGGACGCGGGTTCCATCCCTGGCTTTGCTCAGTGGGTTAAGAATCCAGCGTTGCTGTGAGCTGTGGTGTAGGTCCCAGATGTGGCTCAGATCTCTCATTGCTGTGGCTGTGGTGTAGGCTGGCAGCTACAGTTCTGACTGGACCCCTAGCCTGGGAACCTCCATATGCCGCAGGTGCAGCCCTAAAAAGACAAAGAAAAAAAATTTTTTTTAAAGATAAGTGAATTGGCCAAGATCACAGGGCCAACATGTGCTGGAATGAGTACTCCAGCTCAAGCATATAACTTTAAAATCCTTCCATCTTACCTGTCATGTTTTTATTGTCTCTTTGTCCTTCTGATAATAACTTTGCTACTGTTATCTTTCGTTTATGCACAGCTCAGTTTCCTACCTGGTTATGATTTCCACTGGGAAGAGACAGTTTTATGCCTCTCTAATATCCACCCCAATGAAAAAAAAATGCCCTAAGTATAATAATTTGCTTTTCACAATACTTTAGAATCTCTAAAACATTTCTGTATATGTATATTTTCTCTCTTCATCCCTGTGGGAAGAGTGGGCTATTATTATCTTTAATTTGTAGGTAAGAAAGCAGAGGCATAAGGATTTTCACAATGCACCTCTGCTGGCCAATGGAAGAAAAAGAACTGACTTCTTGTTCATTTTCCTTCTAGACCAACATTCTTTTGTGTTAGGCACTATTAACTGCCTTCCTCAAAGTCAGCTCTCTTTGCTAACAGGCAGAACCTCACCCCACATTTGTTTAGGAATCAGAGGGGATCCCTTGATTTTAGGAAACAATAAGCTCAGCCCCTCATCCAGGGGTGGACGTTAATCCCATTTTAGTCGCAGAAATGTAAAATGGAAGGGATTTCCTCTCTGGTGAGAGAAATGGGCTGGCTGCTCCATGTTTTCTAACTGGAATGCAGGACTCGATTCTTGGTGCTGCTGCAGCCATCTTATGAGAGTGAGGAGATGAAGTGAACACACATGCCGAACTGAGCCCTGGTATCACTGAGCTGCTGAACCAACATGAGCCACTGCTTACCACCACATCTTTGTTACAATAAAATATAAACAGACCTCGTTACTTGTAAGTGATGGAGTTCCTACCAATTTTTTCTACTGTGCCACTGAAATGGCCCTCAGCTGAAGTGTGTTTGGAAGAAGACCTTATAAATTCACTTTGTACAATGTGGTCAGTACACAAATTCACCACATGAATGCAAGTGTCATCGTTATTGTTCCCATTTTGTTTTAAACACCTACTAATAAGATTCTGTATTTGCATTTGGATTGCTAGAACCCAGCTCCCCACGGTGGAGAGTAAAAATACTTCACTAAGAATAAAGGCTGCTCTGCTCCATGGTTACTGTCCCAAGGGCAGTGTTAGTGTAGGCAAGTCTTTCTCTGCCTCAGTTTGGCCTTTTGTATACAAAGGCAACAATGCTCACTGAGGCTATGTTGGGGGTGTGACAGAGTGAGCTGAAATATCTTGACTAATGCCACACCCACTAGGGTTTAGGGTGGGGTATATAGTATGGGAAAGGGACAACCATCCTTGTCGTGTAGAAGAGCTTGGGGAGGTAAAGCAGTCTGGGAGGGCCTCTCTTAGGCCGGGTACTCAGTCACAAGGAACAAAGTCAATGGCGCTGATTTCTTGGATGGACCAGATGGGAGTGGTTTAATCCTGATGGTGATGGTGTGTTGAATTATAGGCATAGGAGCAATCTGGAGGGAAACAGCTCTGTACAGTCAGCAGTGACGTGGAAACTGGATTGGGCTCTCTCCCCTCTAAAGACCGTGCTGTTTAGCCAGAGGAAGCTATAAAACGAGCCAGGCACAAGCAGGGGAAAGGTTGCTCAAAGTGCAGACAAGAGAAAGAACTGAGAGAGAACAGTATGATGCAGAACAACCTTCCAGAGCCGGGAGGGAGGGAAGGCAGCAGCCGGGCTTCCACACCCAGCCTCCCACACTCCTGCCGCCGATTCCTTGCAGCTTTGAATCAATTGCAGAGCCATCGAGAGAAGACAGCTCAGACCTTCCTTAGGGACCGTTACAGGTTGATTCACTGATGAGTAAAACTCAGCGCCTGCCCTCAGGCTCTGTGTCTACATGAGGCTGGAAGACGTAAACCCATAAACACCAAGTGTGACGAGCTTGGCATTGACCTTATGATGTGTGGTTGGAAACTCTTGGCTTTGCTTACTTATTTATTTTAATTAAAAAAAAAAATCTTTCTGAAAGACCGAGACACAGTTTGTTTTGAATGAACCATGTAGTTCCTCAAATGAAGTATATGATTACCAAAATTTAGGTCACGTTTATAAAACTTTGAGCTTATAAAGCTTTGAATGCATTGACTGTAATCCTTGATTGTATAGTAAGGAGGTTGGTTGTGAAGAGTTCAGGCTCCTGAGCCAGATTGCCTGAGTTCAGTCCTGCCTTCTTCACTTACTAGCTGTGTGACCCTGGTCTAGTCATGGGCCTCTCTGTGCCTGATTTCTTTGTCTATAAAATGGAATAATAATCGAACCCTACTGAGTTGTATAAAGGACCAAATGGGTTAACATATGTAACATTCTTTACTTTTCTTTTTATTTTTTTCTTTTATATTATTTTCACCGTACCAGTGGCATATAGAAGTTCCCAGGCCAGGGATCAAATCTACGCCACAACCTACGCCACAGCTGCGGCAACATGAGATCCTCAAACCACTGCACCAGGCTGGGGTCGAACAGGCAACGCCACAGAGATGACCTGGATCATTAACCCACTGTACCACAGCGGGAACTCCATATGATGTTCTTAACATGTACAGTAAGTAAATAATCAGAAAATTTTAGCCTTTCATAGGAATTGTGGCAAGTGTTACCCTGATTAGTATTACGAGTATTGCTCTTATTATTACTGAGTATTACTCTTATTAGTATAGTGGCAAGTATTATTCTTGTTAGTATTAAGAGTAAGATGGAGTTGGAAAAGCAGAAATAGACGCAATTCGGAGGCAATTAATTCTCTGTCCATTGTGAAGACCCAGAAAGTGAGAAGCAGGTTATGGAAATGCTACGTTATTGATGGGAATGGCAACAATTGGTAAAAGGCTTGAAAAAGTCTTAAATTCTTAGTTCTTCTCAGATTTATTCCTAGCCAGGGCAGACCACTGTGCTTCCAAGAAACTCCAGGAAGAAGAAGAAAAAAAAAAAAGGAAAAGGAAACCATTGTGCAGAATACAATTTACTGAATCTCTCCAACCTCAACATGAAGTTAAGCGAATTTGGGATGGGGGCAAGTACTCTGATGTAATCTGAAGTGACTTTTCTGTTTGATATAAAGCCATAGAAAACGCACAGGGACAGTTTAAAGAACAAGCAAGGTGAGTGAGCTGCATTAAAATGGGAATGAAAAATAACCCAGAAAATGCTATTTATTGTAAAAATTGCTGGCATGCTTAGAGCCGCTTTGATCATCTTTGCCTCAAAGAAAGCAGAGCCAACAAAGTGAAGTTTCAGAAAAGGGCAGCACAATGATCAGAGGCATAATGGGTGAAAGGAGGTCTTTATCCCTAGAAGGAAAGAAACAATTGGGGAAAAATTCTCTGGCTTAATAGAGATCTATTGGATAATGAATGGCGAGTAGCGGCCATTCAGGTGCTGCCCTCTCCCCTGTCCCAAATCACAAGAAGGAGAAGGAATTTGAAAGGACTGAAAATAGATAAATGGCCAGCGTATGTTTAAAGCCTCCATCGGGGGAACTGGCAGCCTCAGGGCATTTTTGAAGCAAACAATAGAGTGACTTTCTAAGAAGATCAAAAGTTTTGCTCTTGCCCAATAGCAACACATCATCCAGGGGTGTTTGCTGTAAAACAGAGGGGTAATGGCCTGCACTAGATGCTCTGCGACAGAGAAAGCCTTCTCTGTGGATGTCCACAGGGACGGGCTGTTGAAATGGAGGCAGAGAAAAAGAAAGACTGAATTTAGTTCCCCTTTGGACACAGGAGGTTTAACCGGGTGGAGGTAAGGAGACACGTTTCGATTTCAGATGGCAGGAGGAGGCCTTCCAAATACCACACCCGGCTTCCTCAAGGAAGAAGGAGTTCCGTTTTGCCCTTATCACTCACGGTCCATCCAGGACCAGCAACAGCATCTCCCCCAGGAGCTCGACAGAAATTCAGAATCGTAGCCCCAACCCAGATCCCAGAATCAGAATCTGCATCTGCAGCAAAAGTCACCGGAGACTTGCAGACACATCCGAGTTGGAGGGTCTACGACAGACTCAGAAAATTCAGAGAAAAAATGAAGGATGCTCATCCTCAGCCATGTCATCGCTCGCAGTGGGGCCAGACAATTATCTCAACTCCATGAGCCCCAGCATCTTCGTCCAAAAGCTAGGAAGTGAATTCCTATGCATGTTAAATTAGGTAATGCACTTAAAGCATTAGGAAATGGATCTGACATATAATAAGAAGAATTCCAAAAGTATTAGTGAACTTGTAGGCTCCTATTGATATCGATAGTTATCCAACCATCAGGAAATGGGACGACAGGCTCAAGAATGAGATATTATAATGTTATAAGAATGGAGAAGCTGCACGGGCAGTAAGAAAATGAGACAAGGACAGTGAGTAACTCAGCATCCCATCTGCGCGTGAGACGTGTAAGAGGTGGAACAGGAGACAATGGAAACTTCTGACATTGTACCAGAGTATGTGAGTAGCTTTACAGAAAGCCTAGCTGTGAACGGTCTTAAGAGACTGGCAAAAGAGTCACAAGTTCATTAAGAAAGACCAAGCACAGCTTGTGTGTCTATGCATATTTTTCCCCTTGGTCATTTATCAAACATTTTGATATTGTTTGATTTGTTCCTGAAGTTGTTCGTTCAGGTAAAGGAGTTGCTTTAAATTCTTCTAAATAAGTATGATTTTACCTTTTTTTTCCCTTGAATTTTTAGGGCCTGAGGCATTTGGAGGTTCCTAGGCTAGGGGTGGAATCAGAGCTGCAGCAGCCGGCTTACACCATAGCAATGCGGGATCCAAGCCACGTCTGCAACCTACACCACAGCTCACAGCAAGGCTGGATCCTTAACACACTGAGTGAGACCAGGGATCGAACGTGAATCCCTGCGGATACCAGTCAGGTTCATAACCCTCTGAGACACAGTGGGAACTCCCTGATTTTACGTTTTAATTAAAAGAAAATGACGGCACAGGAATCACCCAGAATCTCTCACTCCCTTAACCAAAGCACCATTCAACTTGAGACTCAAGTCATTCCTTGTAACAGTGACAGAATCCTAAAGTTATCAGGGAGAGCTCAGTAACGGGGATGGCAAAATAGAGAAAGCATAGGTTTTCATCAGCCTCAAATGCCCCAAATAATGGCAAGGGTGTGACACGATAGTAGAATGATGTAAGCTGTCCCTAGATTTCACATTAAAGAGAACTCTGGGAGAGTTGCCGTTTGGCGGTAAAGCAGTCCGGTGACCCGAAGGCAGTCCCTCACCGTTCCCTGTGCCCATAGCTGGCGTGGGCAGTGAGTGTGCCTTCTGTGATGGAGTAATTATCTCCCCATTTACACATATGGAGTAGACCCTCCCGTCCCCATCCTTATCTTTTGTCTAATTAAGAGTCTGGGTAATAAATAGGCGCCTGTTATTCATGGACAGGTGTACACCCTTGTCAAAGGTCTCAGCTAAATCCTCTGGATTGTCTCTAATAACAACGTTAACGACCCCCTGCATTAGTGTCAGGCTATAAAACATCTTTCCTTGATGTTTATTCAATATTTTCATGAGAAGTAGAAGCATCTATTACAGACGCTAGGATACTAACGGGCCCTGCAACCAGTGCCATAACTCATGCTGGAGGCTCAGCTGAAACCACAGATTCTTGGGGTTCCTGCTCTATCATTGCCCAGGAAGAGAGAAACGCAGTCCTAAGCCATCACTGAGACTGTCCAGTGTATTTCTCCCAAGGAATATATACAGACACACAAAAGGAAATCACGAGCTCCTACATAGACTTGTGGGGTTTGGTAACTTTCTAAAAAGGAAGGTCGGAGACTACCTGGGTGAGTCTTGCAGCTAAACTGTCTACTCTGGTATTGAACTATATATTTTATCAATATGTCAGTACGCACGAGGACAAACAAGAACAACTTTACTGACCAGGAATGGATTAACCAATGAAAGACCTGACAAATAGCCAGGAGCATATATAGGAAGTATTAAGGAACCAATAAAAATGATTTCTTTTCTGAAAGAATATGTTCCCTATTACGGTGCTTGGCTGTCTCAAGGTTACAAGGTATCCAGGAAGATAAGTAGAAAATGTATCCCCTTGAGAGTTTCCTCCCAGAAAAAGGAACAATATCTCTTGCTTGTTCATTCCAAATCTCTTTGAATTTAGGAGAGAACTTAATTAGTATCTTTTCTGAAGGCAGAACTTTTAAGTTCTAGTTTATTGTTCTCATTTGGTCCAAATTTCTCTATAGATATCCATAAATGCCACTCCAAATAGTCTCAAATCTGTATAATCTTATGGAATCTGCAATTCTACAACCCGTGGTGTGGGCTAGAAAGTAGCTTTGGTGTCCTTCTCCTCCAGCCCAGACCGCTCAGCCCATGCCCCATATTTTCAGCTGTCTACCCTAAGTCTGCCTTTGGATCATCTTCATCACCCATGTCATCGAACTGAAAATAAGACAGAGGCTGCTTGCCTCCTCCCTCTGTGTGTCTAAATGCTCTCAGTGATGCCACTGATGCCATGATACACAGTCTAGAAACTCTGTGCCGTTTGTGATCCCTCCTTCTTTTTCCTTAAGTCTATATCGTTGTTTGCAAATGTTTCTTTTTCTGAATTGTTCATCACAGCGACTCTTCCCCTCAACTCCCAACATCCATTCCCTTATTCATTTAGTAAATATGTGTGGGGAGCATCTATTACACTCAGGTCTCGAAAGGCTGGACCGCAGCAGAGAGGAAGACCCAGAAAGTGGCTCTGCAGTCCGAAAGCCTGCCTTTTGTTAGCTCATTCTCTGCTTAGGTTGCCGCGATCTGTTTCTCCCCTAGTAGGCTGCCAGACTAAGGTGAGCTATTCTGCAGAAAGAGATCATCTAAAACCTCTCTAATTCTTTATACTCAATGTCTGAAATTAAAGACATATATTACCAGACACATTAAAAGACAAACAAACAAAAAAAAGAGAGATAGAGACAGTAGGAAACAGTGACAGGTGATACTGAATTGGGTTTTCAGAAACGGACTTTAAATAGCTGCAGTTAATATATTCAAGAAAATGGATGAGAAGATGGAGAATTTCACCAGAGAGTGCAACGTATGTGAACATATCAAACAGAAATTCTTGAACTGGAATAAAAAGCCCTGATATTATAATTCCAATAGATGCTGTCACAGTAAATTAGCTTTAACTAGATTTACGAGGTCAATGTAACTTTTTCCCAAAATATGAGAAAAAATGTTACCAAAAACAGTAAAAGCCACTTTTTTCAAAATCACCGTTTCAAATATTCAAAACAAAATAATCAATATAATTCAGGACATAGGCAAACAAAATTTTAAAAATCAATTATTTCATTAGGTGCAGAACATTTGGTGACAATCAACAACCATTTGTAATATAAAATTTTTAAAACTCTTGCTAAAATAGAAATAAAAATTCTTTAATTTGATAAACATTATCAACAATGACGACAACATTATAGCAGTAATATTTAATGAAATTTTAAAGACTTTTCTTTGAGACTAAGAACAAGACAAGAATAACCCCTCTCACCATCTTTATTCAAATTAGATTGGTGGTCATAGCCTGCACAATAAGGCAAGAAAAAGAGGGGTATCATGACTGGAAAGAAAAAAACAAAAACCTTCATTACTCACAGATGGCAAGATGGTGAGCCTACAAAAAGTTAATTTGTCTATGGAGAACAACTGTTAGAATTAATAAGCAGATTGGTCAAGGTCATTGGGCATAAAGTTAATCATATAAAAATCAATTATATTTCTATGTAGTATCCACAAACAACAAGAATGTGAAAATCACAAAACATATCATTTAAAACTTTGTATAACATCAATCAATGAGGAATAATTTAACAAAAACTGTACCCTTATACATAGAAAATTACAAATCATTACTAAGAGAAATTAAGGTAATTCTAAATAAATGGAGAAATATGCCATGTTTATAGACTGGTGATTCAATGATTCAATATTGTGAAAATGATAAATCATTTCTAATTGATGCATAGATTCCAGGCAAGCCAAATCAATATCCCAATAGTATTTTTTGGTGGAAATTTATCAATTGATACTAAAATTATCAAAATACAAAGGAATAAAAATAACAAAGCTATCTGGAAAAATAAGAAGAAAATTAGGGGACTCGTGTTAACAGCTATCATGATTTGTCACAAAGCTATAAAACCATGCCAATTAAGAAAGTGCTGTATTGTGCAGGAACCATTGAGAACCCAAAAAGAAATCCTCATACAGTCATCTGGTTTACAAAAAAAAAAAGGTAATACTGTGTTGGTGTGAAGAAAGGATAATCTTTTCGATAAATGACCTTGAATAAATTTAATATCGATGTGGGAAAAATGAATTTTTACCGCTTACCTCACCCCATATACAAAAGCAAATTTCAATGGATTTCAGTTTCTAAAGAAAATTAAAATCTCCCATTATGTAATAATTGATGGGTTACAGGTGTCAGTGCCTAAATCATCCAGACAATGCCCCTCCCGCTCATACAAAAACACCTTGTAACTCTCTGTCCCTACCTTGTGTATCTGTTATTTTTTGCTGCATAACAGATAATCCCAACACTGTGGCTTTAAATAATGAACGTCTTATTATTTTATCTGAGTTCTGGTGGGTTGAGGAGGCCATTCTTATCTGAGATGGTTTGGTTGATCCCTGGGATTAGCAGGTAATTTATCAGGGGTTGTATGGTCCTGGTTCGCGATGGCTTTCCTTACTTGCTGGTTGACGATGCCCATGGGGCAATGCAGATGACTAGTGAGCACATCGCTCCTCATCAAAAAATCCAGCCTGGGTTCCTTTGCATGGTAGTGGTCACAGGATTCATCAGAACAGCAAGAAGGAGCAAGCCACAACACAGAGGCAATTTTCAAGCCTCTGTTTAAGTTACATTTGCTATTGTCACCTTGACCCACACAGGTTGCATGGGCAAACCCAGAGTCAGGGTGGGAGGGGCATAAACAAGGGACACGATTGCTGCCATTTTACGAATAGTGTACCACAACTGGGTAATGCCAGCCACTCTTGCTCTTCTATGGGTACAGCTGCGATCACCCCGTCACCCAGCACAGCAGCCTCAACAATTACTCATATGAAGTTGCCGCTACAGATTGCATGCCCCACAGATAACCTGCCATGCCAGACAATGTCATCCCCACATAGCACATGGTGACCACCAAGAATGCCTGGGAACTCCACACACTTGCATACAGCCCCTTAACCTACCAACAAGGCTCTTCTTTTTGGTTAAATGGTAACGATTATGTGACAACTACATCCAAAATGTCACTCTCTGCTTCATGCCCTTTGATGACTCAGCAGAATGTGGAAAATGTAAGAAAAACTTGATATGCAAAATTCAGATTTACAGAACAGATAAATCAGGGAGTAGTGAGTGAGTCGTCCCATCACAATAGAATTCTTCTCTCTTCCATCAGAGTTCTTTAAAATAGCCAGCTCCTCCAGAGTCTCTAAAATAAAACTCCTCACCAAGCTTTACATGTAAATCCTCGGGACTGCAGCCACTGCAGATGGAAAGGGCATTCCCATGTTGATTACTCTCTGTCTGGTTTCTGCCTGACTTCACCCCTCCCTGAAGGAAGCATCAGGAAAGGACTGAGTTCTCCTTGGAAGAGTGTAGGAATCCAACCACCAGCATCACGCCCAGAGGACATCTCTAAAGCCCATACCAGCACTTGATTTCTAACCTATGAACACTTCACCTCATATTACAGTCACGTGGAACTCAACCGACATCCCTTCCCAGAAGGGGGAAATTGAGTTCCGCTCTCAGCCTTCAGTTGCTAAGTGGTGTTGGGGAGGGGCCGTATCAATCAAGTAGCTGGGGGACAGAATGGGGACGTGGGCTTTCCATCTCCTGGGGCATCGTCTTAAGTGCCCAGCCCCCACTGCCAACTTGCTTCCTTCTCTCTGGCTCTGCTCTCAACTCGGCCATGATTAATTTTTTTTTTCTCTTGATTGACACAGTCCTTAAAGAGCAAGCACCTCCATTCACTTGTTGTGTGTTCAAGCATGGCAAGGCAGGAGGCACAGAATCCATTAAGAGGAAGAATAGCAGGGCCTCGTCCTCCATCTCACAGCCAGCTTCGCTTCCACGCTGCCCCGGTTCCGTTCCACTGGGGCTGTTGTGAGCCAGCAGGTTATGTAACATCCTATAGAGGCTCCCATTTAAAACTCTGATAGGTGACAGCCCAGATGACAAACAGGCTTCAGTCTGTCAAGCGAACGTCTCCAAAGCAGCCGCATTTCCAGGCTGCTGTTTTCTTTCCCGTAGTCCATCAGGGCTGCACTCAGCTATTCAGGCCTTTCCAGGGGATGGGAGCCGCTGTGTCTCAGCAAGGGGTTGTCAGATTGTCCCACTTTTACTACCTAATTCATACTGGGGTATCCATATTTATATTGATCTGGGCACATTAACACCATACTCATGCTAGGCATCAACTTGGCAGATGATCCAAAGCAACTTTGCACTCACAAAAAAATTTCAACTCACCCTCAAAATGCTGATATTTAGCCTGGTCAGGGATGTGATTTGTTCCCCCGCTGCAAACAGAAATCACATCAGGGATTGCATATATATGTGATGTATATATCGTCTCTTTCGTGTGTTAACTATTTAGAAACCCTATCCAAGGCTCACCTATAAATTACACAACTGTAGCTCCCACTGTCAACATGTCACCTAGGGCTTCATCTAATCCGACACTCAGATGCAACTAATAAAATGCCATCCACAAGGCACCCACGAGGGGACAAGTCATTACACTGTCAAGAGCCTGTCCCATCACAAATCTACAAGTGCCAAGATGGAATATCAATAATTCTCCCTTACTTGGTCCTCATTTATACTCTGTTGTGGAAAACTTCACCTGGACCACTCCACCTGCTCCGTTTCCTCTAGTTTACGCAGTAATATATTTTGGCTGAATACTCCCATTCCACGGCCCCCTCCCTGACTGACCTTGACCGTGGTGAAGAGAGGAGGGAGGCTGGCAGGCCAGCCACCATCCAGGGCTGTTGAGGGCATGGTTACCTGGTTCATCCGCATCCTTCGCCTTTGCCAGGTCCCTCTGAGATGCAGCCTGCCTCCTCTGGTCCTTGTCATTTCCCAGGGTGTCTTCTACTGACGCCCATCATCGCAGCGGGTCCTGGGAGGGGCAGGGGCAAACCTTCTGTGTTATCTTTGTCCCGAGCACAGGTTGTTGCATTTCCATCTGCACTGGTTCACCCTGCAGTGTCTCCCAGGGAGCTCAGGACCTCCCAGCTGCTCCCCCGTGTCCACACGGGGCACTCCCCCAGGCCCGTCTGTCCATGCACCCCCTTTCTCCTGGACTGCTCCACAGCTGAGGACCCAGGGAGGATGTGTCAGCCTCCCCTTTTCTCCTCGTGTGGAACTTCTCTAGGGCTACTCATCACCACCCGCCATCCACCCACCACTACCCTGGGATGGTGTGGAGAGGCGTCCTATGGGGTGGAGCCTGTAATTAACATTGTCTCCATGTCCACATCTCTCTGGAAACCACTGTAATGGGCAAAGGTTCTGGTCACTTCTTCTAGTCGCGTAGAATTTCAGTTTCACACCATCATGCATTTTCTATCCAATTGCTGCTGTGGAATATATATTTTATGCCCCGATACTTTGCTTCTCTCCAAAAGCCCAGCCTTTGCAAATCAAACATTTTCATTTCCGGGAGTTCCCATCGTTGCTCAGCAGAAAGGAAACCGACTAGTATCCATGAGGATGTGGGTTCAATACCTGGTCTTGCTTAATGGGTTGGAGATCTGGTGTTGCCATGAGCTGTTGTGTAGGTCGCAGACGTGGCTCGGATCCCGCGTTGCTGTGGTTGTGGATGGCAGCTGTAGCTCTGATTCAAACCCTAATCTGGGAACTTCCATGTGCTGCAAGTGTGACCCTAAAAAGAAAAAAATCATTTCCAAGGCTATTGCTTCTTCTGCCTATCAAATTATATATTTAATAAGATGCTGGACTTCCAGGTTTTAGTACTTGCTCACACCCCTCCTCCTAAGGACAATGCTTATAGGGAACTGTTGCCTAAATTTGGGAATGAAAGGTCCTAGATACAAGAAAAGGATGTTCTGGGGTAAGGAGAAGTAGAATTTATATATAAAATTTTTACCTACAATATTCTTATGAGAAACCCATTTTCATTTTCTCTTGGTACAAAGAAACCTTGGTATACATGTGAGGCTTAATTTTTAGCACCATTACCCGTTGTCAACTGCAACAGTAATAATAATAATGATGATATTGCTAATAATAATTGCATGTCTTTAGCTCTTTTACCACAAGGGGTTCTCCATATCTATGCTAACAGAGTAGGCTTCATTGTATCTTTCCATCAGCAGGACTAAATTTTGTCCACACCATGTCACCCACAGCAGCAGCTGAGTAGCCAGCTCCATGGGGCAAGGCCAGCATCCACTGTTTTGGCTGTGCCTGTCCAGTGCCCAGCAGGTGCCTGCATCCTGCACGTAGCAGGTGCTCTCTGAACGTTGCTTGACTGAATGACAACCTCCCCCGCCCTTCATGATGCCGAGGTGGAGTTCTGAGGAGAACAGGATTAAAACAACCAGATTCAGGTTGCAGCTCCCAATGTACCTTCTGAAAATGAGATGCGAATCTACAACAAATCAGACTGTTAGAATTCTTATTTCCTCTGTTGACAGGAGATGCAAGATGGTTTGTCAAAAGGAGTCAGGACTGCGGCTCAAAAACCTCCCCAGAGCTGACTCCAGCTTCACCTTCCTTGTCAAACTGGTGTGTCCCCTTCATCACCTACAGCCGTAGAAATTATGAAAATTAGTTCTTTCCTAGACCCTCTTGTTCAGATCACCTTCTGCTTTGGTTTCTCCAGAACCTTGTTTGCTGGGTAAACAAACAAATAAAATAAAGATTTGAAATCCATCCTAAAAAAATAAAACCTACTTAAAGCATCCTGCTCAAGAAAAAGAGAAAATTTCTTTTTTTTTCCTTTTAAGCCCACACCCGTAATGAATGGAAGGTCCTAGGCCAGGGATTGAATAGGAGCTGCAGCTGCCACACTACACGACAGCCACGGCAACACTGGATCCAAGCTGCATCTGCGACCTACATTGCAGCCTGTGGCAGTGCCACATCCTTAACCTACTGAACAAGGCCAGGGATCAAACCCATCCCTGTGCATCGTCACAGCGACAGCATCAGGTCCTTAACCCACTGAGCCACAGTGGGAACTCCAAAAAGAGAAGTTTCAAATGCCAAGATCAAGCAGGCTTGTGTCCCATGATTGCTTGAGTGGACCTACAGAAGGAAAAGCCACCACGAAGAAAACCTCAGTCTTCACAGAGCATGCAGGTGCTCAGGTACTCAACATTCAAGCCAAGTATGAAAACACCAGCTCTGGTAACAGTGTTGTCTCTCCCTGGAAGTACAGCCAGACCTTGGGCATCAAGCGTCCTTAGGCGGAGATTAGCATGTGCATGAATAAGGAGGGAAGGCTCTTAAAAGATGTAGGAAAGGATTTCAGGAACAGGAGGGTGGAATATTCTCTCAGAGCTCCGAGGCAGCTGGAGCAAACTGATCAAAAAGAGCGGACCCGAGCTTTGTCCCCCAGACATGCAGTGTGAGTAATGCTCTGCCTGCTTTGCTCTTACAACAGCCCTCTCGGGTGTGAGCAGGTGCACAGAGCCGGCTCCTTACACAAGCTCAGATAGTTAACCTTCCCCTGCGGGCGCCACGCGAGGCCAGAAGCATGCAGTTAATCCCTCATACCTTTCTCTCCTTTAGCCGTATCCACAGAGCTCAAACTGTATTCCAATTTTAGCTTGATCTATAGATAACAGGTCCCATAATTTGTGAAATATTTTAAAACCAACTCAGCATGTGTTATTTAGATACCTTTTTTTCTTCTTTTTTGGGGGCCGCACGTGCGGCATAGGGAGGATCCCAGGCTAGGGGCTGAATCGCAGCTGCAGCTGTTGGCCTACGCCACAGCCACAGAAACGCCATATCTGAGCTCTACACCACAGCTCTTGGCAAAGCCAGATCTTTAACCCACTGAGCAGAGCCAGGGATCGAACCCAAGTCCTCGTGGATTTGAATGGCTCGTTACCGCTGAGCCACAATGGGAACTCCAAGATACATATATTTTAAAAATGCATTTGGAGTCCCCTGGTGGCCTAGCTGTTAAGGACTCCTTGTCACTGCTGTGGCATGGGTTCGATCCCTGGCCCAGGAATTTCTGCATGCCTCAGGCCAAAAAACTATGCATTTATAACAAATACTAGTGATAAGCGATACCCATCTCGGGGGTCTCTGTTCAGTGAGTGGCTAAGACCTGGAGAATCAGCCTCCCCAGGTTTGAAACCTGCCTCTGTTACTTCTTCTGGGTGGGGCCTCTGGACCTCGTTTTTATCTTCCACAGAGTGGAAATAACAGAATTCTATTTCCTGAAGTTATAGTGAAGGTGAAAATGAGCTAACACAAATAAGGCCCTTAAAACCTGCCCAGAAGGTAATATGTGCTTAATCAACGTTGACTGATATTAATATTATTTATCCCATTCCGATTCCTCCTGCACCACCCCTTTTATATCCCAAAGGAAGGTCTGAGGTGCCCCGTGGGGCTCTGGCAAGATCCCAGGAAATTAGGGTCAGAAGGGTGCCTGCTGGTACCGCCCCATCTTTATGTCCCAGCTCAAAGGCCCGTTCTCAGCACTGAGTCCTCCGTGCCCCACCCCCACCCCCAACTGTTCCCATCAGGACACTTTGGTGAATTTCATTTCTAACACACACCTCAGCCTGTACTGGTTTCACTTATGCCTGTGTTCGTTAGAGGTTGTACTATTATTTTTATCTAAATAAACGCTCACGCACACACACATCTGTATTGTTTCGATCCCCTCTAGATATAAAATGAGTCCAAAGACTTTGAGTGGCTGTATTCCCAGTGCCTCACACATGTGATGCACAATATTGTTAATAAGTATCTGTTGAGGAGTTCCCATCATGGCTCACTGGTGAACGAACCCGACTAGTATCCATGAGGACGTGGGTTCGATTCCTGGCCTCGCTCAGCGGGTTAGGGATCTGGCATTGCCGTGAGCTGTGGTATAGGCTGCAGATGCCGCTTGGATCCTGCATGGCTGCAGGCCAGAAGCTACAGCTCCGATTCGACCCCTAGCCTGGGAAACTCCATAGGCTGTAAGGATAACGGTGCTCGGTGTGAGGGCAGGCCTCAGGGCTTCTTCAGCGTTTTCTGGAGAGTCCGTGGGGATGAAAATCATTTTCACGTTCTGCTAAGAATGCCATTTAGGGAGTTCCCATCATGGCTCAGTGGTTAACGAATCCGACTATGAACCATGAGGTTGCGGGTTCAACCTCTGGCCTTGCTCAGTGGGTTAAGGATCCGGCGTTGCCGTGAGCTGTGGTGTAGGCTGCAGATGCGGCTCGGATCCCCCGTTGCTGTGGCTGTGGCGAAGGCCAGCAGCTCCAGCTCCTGTTAGACCCCTGGCCTGGGAACCTCCATGTGCCGTGGGTGCGGCTCTAGATAAAGGCAAAAAGACAAAAAAAAAAAAAAAAAGGATGCCATTTGGCTTTTCTGTGCTGTTGGTACTTGCACTGGTGATATGGAAGCAATGGTGCATAAAAATGCTGGCCCTGCAATGGGAATCCAAGCAGAGACACCCAACCGTCTTAGCGGTCAGTGTATCTTTTTTCAACAGCCACAGCCTCACAGGAAGAAAAACAACAAGCCCATTTGCGTAAGAACGCCCTTTAACCAAAGAGCAAAAAGTATTCGTTTTATGAAATCTCAGCCCTTAAATACAGACCATTTTAATAATCCGTATGACAAACGGATGCCGGCATAACACACAGATTCTACAAAACCAAACGGGAGGATTAGTTCAAGGTGATCGAGTTGTGGGTTCAACTAGCCACTGTTTTCAGTTGTTGGAACATGGTTTTTGCTTGAAAGAACAAATTCTAGACAAGCCATGGTTATTTAGACTCGGGCATTTGGCAGACATTTTCTCAAAAGTGAGCAAAAGGAGCCTGTCACTTCAAGGAAAACAACTGCAAGTACTTGTTGCCAGTGATAAAATATGAGCTTCTGAGCGACATCAGAATTTTTAAAAAATGTGTATCTGCCACCATGAGCCTGACAGCTTCCCAATACTCAACAAGACTTTTCTGATATCATCAATCGTTACAGTAATAACTGTGACTTTTTGATATTGCATTATGAAACGTGTCAGCTTTGGGATGATCGGAATAACTTGACCAACCAGTATTTTCCAAAAGGCCAATGCCTGACGTTACGACATCACACACGGGTAAAGGATCCATCTCAAGTGCAAGGCAGACCCGTGAATTTTTATATAACAGACTTTGCAACGCTCACGGATGTGGTTTCAGGGTCTACATTGTAACTGACCTTTACAGGACTACTACCACCTGTCAAGTTTTGGTGTAGTAACAAAGAAGAATATCCATCGTCACTTGAAAAGCCTATTAGGACACATCTTTTTTTGTCTACCACGTTATTTGTGTGAGGCCAGGTTTTCCTTGTCTGCTTCAATCAAAACAACCTGTCCCAACAGACTGAACGCAATAGCAGTTCTGAGAATCCAACCGGATGCTATCAAGTCAGACATTCAAGAGATTTGCAAAATGGAAAATAATGACATTTTTTCTTGCGAATTTTTTTCATTTTTTAATTTTTAAAAAAGTTTTATTGAAGTCCAGCTGATTTCCAAGGCCATGATAACTTCTGCTGTACCACAAAGTGATTCGCTTATACCTGTCCAGACATCCATTTTTTTTCAGATTCTCTTCTCGTAGAGGTTATCACAGAGTACCAGGTAGAGAGGTAGAGCTTCCTGGGCTGTACAGCAGGTCCCTGGTGGCCAGTCATTCCATATACCACAGTATGCACATGCCAGCCCCAGACGCCCAGTCCATCCCCCTTCCCCCCAGTCCGTCCCCTTTGGTAACCCTAAGTTTGTTTTCAAAGTCTTTGATTCTGTTTCTGTTCTGCAAATAAGTTCATATGTAATTTTGGAAGCTATGGTTATTTTTCATGAATTCATTTCTATTAAGGGGCTACTATTGTCATCTTACAGCAATTAATAAATATTTTATTTTTTCACTTTTTGTTTCGAGTATCACGAATATTGACCATGACAACCCACACATAATAATAGTTCTTTGAGGACTTCAGTTATTTTAAAGTGAAGAAAGGGATACTGAGACCAAAAAGTTTTAGAGCTGCTAAATTAGGATGTGGCAAGTGACGCTCAAATCCGTAAGTGCTGATGGAAGAATGAGGTCTGTGGCACAGCTCTGCAAGGCCACGCTATTATCACTTCAGGATCAATAACTGATCAATGAAATTTTAAAAATTAGTCAACAATTACACATGTCTGTATTGATCAGGATATTGTTAAGAAATCCCCAGGGCTAAAAATAGCAAAGGTTCATCTTCACTCAGGCTCGATATACTTTTCTGGTTGTCTAGGGCTCTGCTTCCTTTCTCTTCGCTCCAGGATGCAGGCTGATGCAGCGTCTAGCGTGTGAAGTGTTGTGGTTGCCATGGCAGGGAAGGGGGTGTGGGGAGCTGTCCATCTTAAGAGAACTGGCTCATAAAGCTCTGACCAAGCAGGGCTGTGTGGCCCTTCCTCTTCCATTTCATTCATCCAAGCAAGCCTCATGGTCCTGCTTAACTTCAGGGGTCAGGGACTTGCCAAACTACCATGGAACAACGATCCAGGAAGCCCAAAGTTTGGGGTGCAGGATTAGAGGGAGGCAACATAAGTACCTGGCAGCTGCAGTGACTCCCACAGTGTCATGCTCCATTCAAAGCGTGAAACCCCATTTCTAAAACGTACTGAAGTCGGATTCTTAATGTGTTTTTTCCACAGTCAAATTATTTTGTGCATATTTTGTGCTATTTTGTATTCTCTCCATTTGACATTATTTTAAATGTCTCCACAGTTCTCATGTTTGTAATTTTAATGTCAACGTTCAAAATCACTGTTGATAATGTATTATAAATTTAAACATTTCTTACTTGTTGATTATTTGGGAGTAGCTAGTCTTTCACTATGATAGATGACATAGCAATGCACATCATTAGAAGGAAATATGTTTTAAAATTACGTCTTTGGAGATATAAGTGAAGAAGTAGGCTGCATTTTTTTATGAGGACATGTGTTACCTAATGCCCATTTTATAAACTTGTGTAGCTAAAGATCTAATCTTATTCATTTTTCTCTCCCCAGAGCCTAACAAAACATCTGGAACTTTGTCCACATTCAATGCTTGTTCACTGAATGACTGACTTTTGCCAGAGTACTTTCCAAATTATTACTCCAATTTGCAATGCCACCAACAAAGAGTTACATTGCTCTTACAGACATTTTAACAGTTTGAACAGTGATTTTCCTTTCATTTATTCAATGATTAGCAGGACCAAAAAGAATTCCATTTTTTTTTTTTTTCACATGTACTCTTACAAAACGAAATCTGTCAATTCCTCTTAAAAATTTATACACTGTCTCCATTTGTTTTGGTTTTTAAAGGTTTGGGACATCAATCGTGGGCTCAAAAGAGAAATACTGGGAATAAGCAGAGATGGAGCTAGTGGGCTTATCTGAAGAAATCAAGCCTAGAATTGTGTTGTTATTGTTATTATTATCAGCCTCAGCAGATACCATTTATTGAACACGTTCAGTGAATATTTTCTGTAGTCCTGAAACTGTTACCAAAAGATAGATACTATTCTAAGGTCTGTTTTTCAGGTGAGGAGACCAAGGTTCAAGAAAGTTGCAGTTGCCCAAGACAGCACAGGTAGGAAGAAGCAGGTCAGGGTTTTTGTTTGTTGGTTGGTTGGTTTTGTCTTCTTAGGGTCGCACCTGAGGCATATGGAGATTCCCAGGCTAGGGGTCCAGTTGGAGCTGTAGCCACTGGCCTATATCACAGCCACAGCAACACCAGATCCAAGCCGTGTCTTTGACCTACACCATGAGCTCACAGAAATGCCAGATCCTTAACCCACCAAGCAAGGCCAGGGATCGAACCTGCATCCTTATGGATACTACTAGTCAGATTCGCTTCTGCTGAGCCACGACGGGAACTCCAACAGGTCAGGTTTTAAACCTGTGTTTGTCTGAACTTGGTGCCTGCACTCTCCCCAACCTGCTGCCTCACCACTCATGAGACGCCTGTCAACAGCCCAAAGCAGAGTAAGGGAGGAAGGGGACTTTGGGCACAGGGCTGATGTGGACACAGGGCTCCTGAGGTGGGTGTCTGCCAACTGGTGCTCAGCACCGTGCTGTTGTGACACTAAGTCACATGTGACCTGGGCAGGACCCCTGCTGCACGGGGTTTCTTGGCACGGGGGGCTAATCCCCATGGGCGGGGTGGACAAGAGAGAGGTAAGTTGGCTACCCTGCCGAGAAGGCATCACCTGGAAGCTGGGCTCCACCTTGGGTGGCAGATGAGTTCCGGATATCACCTTCCTTGGATCAAAACCGGCCACAGAGACGACTGGCAGAAACCACCCCCTTCCTTCTCTGAACGCCCGCCTTAGTCACACGGGACTGTCTACGTGTAAATGAAATAGGATTAAAGTGAGACATCACTTCTTGGGAGTTCCTGTCATGGTGCAGTGGTTAACGAATCCGACTAAGAACCGTGAGGTTGCAGGTTCGATTCCTGGCCTTGCACAGTGGGTTAAGGATTCGGCGTTGCCGTGAGCTGTGGTGTAGGTTGCAGACGCGGCTCAGATCCCTCTTTGCTGTGGCTGTGGCGAAGGCCAGCGGCTACAGCTCCTGTTAGACCCCAGCCTGGGAACCTCCATATGCTGTGGGTGCGGCTCTACATAAAGGCAAAAAGACAAATAAATAAATAAATAAATAAAGTGAGACTTCATTTTTCTAGTCGTCCTGGCCACATCTCCAGGCCTCAGTAGCCACATGTGGCTGGTCACTGCTGGGCTGGACACCTCAGACACAAACCGCACTGGTCATCGGAGAACAGTCTGCTTGCTGGACAGTATGGTGAAGTCCCCACTTCTCCAGGGGGACCGTCACCAGCCTCAGCTTCACGGTGGGGGGTGGTGGGGGCGGGGGGGCTTGAGAGGAAAGCAGATGCCCAGGCCCTGGGCGCTGCAGGTGGCAGGACCCACAGGTGGTGTGCAGACATTTTCCAGCTCAGGAAACTGACGGTTCTGCTTTGCCTGCCGACCCCCTGACTACCCGAGCCACATGGGGCCGGCGAAAGGAGACACCAGCTTTCCATTTGTCATCTTTACAGCGAGCGTTTTCCCTAGTCTACGGCTTTTCCTCTTATTTTAGTCTTGCTCATTTTTTTAGGAAAGTATTTTTGGCTCCAATTAATATTTAAAAGGTTGTGATGGTGGGAGCCTGCTTGGCTGGGAGCGGCCCTACCCCACCGCCTCCCACCCCCGTCCCGACTTGGCTCCCGAGCCCACACCTCTGCAGCATCCTTGCACCGAAGCGGTGATTTCATCAGCTCAGAGCTCACAGAGAAGGGAGTGGAAAGCCTGGCGCCTCCCCTTCTGCAGAGTGGCCCCGTGTGATGCGGCCGAGGGAGGCATTTATGTATTCCCAGGCAGTGACAGGGGCCCCGTCTTGCAAGGCCTCATAAATATTTAACAACAAGCACTTTGTAAAGAAGAATATTATTGAGGGCGGTGGTGCCAGCAGCTTCAGAGGTGCCTGTATATCCGGAGCTGCTGATGCTGCGTGGACACAACCCTCCCGCTCTAGCCCTGGGCACCGCGGCTTCCTTATCTTTCCACAGGAGCTGGGGAAGAATTAGAGGAATTTGAAATATTCCTGCCCCTCAGAGCAAACAATCTGGTTCCTCCAACAAATCATGTATCTAGGATAAAAAAGCAGTGAGCAGAAGAAAAAAATGTATGTGTGTGTACCCGCGCACACGGGTGTACATGCACGCGCACACACACACACACACACACTCACGTCCACACAGAGAGGCCTGGCCAGCCGATACTCGGCCAGGCTTCTTTTATTCCTGTGTTGCCAGATGAATTTTTTTTATTGCTAGGAAAGCCGGGTCCAGGCCACCTATTTCAACACTCATTGCTTTAATGACACTGGTTCAGTTTTTCTTTACTCCGACGATTGGATGCACTGCATTGCAATTCAAATCACCCCAAAAACCACAGTAAGCACGAGGTGATCACATTTCTTCCTAAGTGTAAATGGCTCTCCGCAGGGGACTCATTCTGGGAGCAGGGGTGGGGGGCTGGTGCTGGGAGGGCAGAGCCAGCCAAGCAACTTTTTTTCCCCAGACGATCATCACTGGACGTAAATGCTCAAAAGATTAAAGTTCCCCATCCATAAAGCAAGCTTCTGTTAGGTTTGGAAAATAGCTTCTGTATATCTTTACTTCCCTGGTACCATCAACAGGGGATTGGTGTGTGTGTGTGTGTGTGATGCTTATAACACTTGTCCCCCAAATAATTGTTGTGAAGAGGTTTGAACAGCTGACTAACTCAGGAAAAACCACAGAAGCCTCAGAAAGAGTACCTGAGTGTTTCCTACCATAAAACAAGGCTCCTGGGCTCCTACAGAAAAGGGGGGTACTTCTGAGCCCTGGGGAGGATTGGTTCCCTGAGGATAAACCAGCTTTCCCTGGAACTCGCCTGTCACAAGCAGAAGCAGAGTCCCAGTGGCAGGAATGGTGTAGGCACAGGTGGCTGTAGAGGTCCCAATAAGGGACCATAGATAGAGAGGGAAACTTAGGGGACTTTGGGAGATCACTGTGAGTTAATAAATTGTCCCCCAAAAGCCATCAGAACAAGGCAGGCTTGCTTGACTAGTGGAGGGACGAGAATTGCCTCAAGTCGCTGGGTGGGGGAGGGGATGAGACCTGAATTCAGGTTCAGACCCAGGGCAGGAGTTTGAGGACCGCCCTTCTGCTGATTTGAATACACAGCTTACAGGATACTAAGGAGGAGCTGCTGCTCCCAGAAAGGAAGAGGCGGGCTTTTCCCACCCCCACTCCCCTTGGAGGATAAAACCGTAGCCCACCAGATCCTTGGGTCCTGGGGCAGAGCCTCCTCACCTGCCTGCTAGCATCTCTCACAAGAGTCCCGTCTTAATAAGTCTATGTCTTGCCTATCACTTTGTCTCTCGCTGAATTCCTTCTGTGCGGAGGCACAAAGAACCTGAACTTCAGTGAGTCCAGACACGAGGTGAGTGAGTCTAGTTAAAACCACGGGTTTAAGTCCCAATCTGGGTTTAGACTGGGTGCAAGTCCTGGCACGTGGGTTCAAGGCCCAGTCTGTGTGTGGGCTAGTAGGTTCAGGCTGTTAGTGCTGTCAGTTTCAGCAGGACTATTATACATGCATGGGACGCTCTCGTTAAAGTAGGGATCACCCCTGCCTTTTTGCAAGTGCTTCTGCATTTTAGCCAGTAAGTTGCCCAGAGTATGGCTGAGAGCCATGGGCTTCTGAAAACAGGGAAGAGACCCCTGGATGCTGATGGAAACACGCATGGCTGCAGCCATCATGAACCTACACTACAGATTCATAAGCAAGTACTTCCTACACATAAGCTTTGTTCCAAGTTATCCTCCAAAATTTCATTTTTAAGTGAGTTGCTTGGGCCCTGGAATAACATAGAAACAGTGTTATAAATAGTGCTCTGGCCTAGCCCACAAATGCTTCTCTAACCCCTCCTGTGCTTCCATTCGTCTATAGTTGCAAGAAAACTTTGCAGAAAACAATTACTGTGCCATACCGGTAATTCAACCAAACAGTGGAACAATAAGACAAAACGTCTTTATTTTTTACGTGAACTTTCATTCTGCAGGAAAGTAAGATTAATTGGAGGAAGATAAGGACAGAGGCGAAGACCTGAGCGGTGCTCTTGAAGGAGGCTTTGGGGTTACCTGGAGGGCTGTTGAGGTTGATGGCACCGGCTCTTCAAGATGTGTCATTTCACTTGGAAGCTTCTGGGCCACCTCTGTCTTGACGCAGGTGTATCACTGGCACTACTTATGCTCATCCTCAGCGATTAGAGTCAGTTTTTATTTTTCCTTCACCAGCTGGAAGAAAGAGCCGGAGAGATGGGGAGGGGTGGGGAAGAAGAAGGAAGGAGAGGGACACAGGAGAGAGAAAAAGTCAGTTTCTGGAAGCCGCTGAGAAAGAGTTAAAAGTGATGAGAATAAATTGGGAGTTGGAAGAAAATCTGTGAGTGAAAGATTGCCTTGGGGGTGTCAAATGTATCAGTCAAAAGCAGGGGAGCGAGGGGGAGGTGGGGGAAGGAGGAGGGGGAGAAAGAGAGAGAGAGGGAGAGAGAGAAGTCGTGTCCACTCCCATGGAGAAGAAATGCTGTCTCAAGCAGTTCTCTGCAGGTCATTAGAGGATGTGATCTTTGCTGCTGACGGCTGCGATGAGACCGGACAGCCCTGGGATGAGACGGGACAGCCCTGGGGTGGACAGGGGTGAGGTGAGCTAATGAGCACCCTCCTCCCTCTCACGGAAGAGTCTCAGTGCCCGTGCTGACTTCAGGAGCTGAGATAACACTTAGCTGCCCGGGGTGAGTGACCTGCTGCTGCACGGCTGACCTGCAGGCATCACTGCGTCTCACGCTCCCTAAACACCCCTAGACTTCCGGTCTCCCAGAATCACCCTCGCTCCTGTCCGGAAGTCCAGCTCCGGTTCTCAAGCTCATCTCTCATCCTGGCCCTTCCCTCCGCCGGCGCTGCCTTCTGCATCTCCACCTTGGACCAGGGCCCTTCCTCTTCCTTCCCCCGAAGAACCACCACCACCAATTGTGGAACTGAATAGCCTTTTGCCAAAGGTAACAGAGGGAAATGTCTAAGATCTAAGAGGAACAATATTGAACTCAGAGACAGATAGCATTGTTTCTAAAAAGCCATCGACTCCTCCCCAGCATGACCACCGCCCTTCCAGCGTCTTTGGATACCTCCCCGTAGCCGTAGATCGTACTCTGCCTCCAACACATCCTACCAGCGTCTTACTCCCGACAATCCTGGAGTGGAATTTTTCCCTTCCAGGTAACTTCCAATCGCTTTCAGGAGGGAACACAAGTGACTAGCAGGTGAGAGTCTGAAACCCACAGAACGTGTTTTGGGACCTAGGCAAGTGTAGGTTCTTCAGTCTTGGTGCAGAAAGAATTCAGCTGGAGGCAGGATGACAGGTAAGGAAAGAGTCTGTTAGTACAAGACACTTGTGAGAAATACACACCCTAAAAACTTGGTGGTTTACAGTTTCATATTCAGAGGAAGAAAGGGGAAGGGGAGAAGCCCACCTTCTTTCTCATTATTGACTCAAGCTTCCCACGACAGGCAGGGGAGTTTTCTCGTCCCTACACGGTCAAACTAGGACTGTCATGGCACAACAGAAATGAACAAAAAGGCTGTAACATATGCTAAAATATGGTGAATCATCTCAGGTTTCAGTATAATGTCACCTTTCCCTATATTTTTGGTTTTCGTGCGCACAGAGGATCATGTCCTAGGAATCATTAACTTGCTGACGTCATTGGTCAGGACGTGTATCTCATTCCACCATTATTTTATTGTTTGGGGCATGTCTCCTGCTTCTGTTGCTGAGGATTTTTTTGCTAAGCAAGCCCCCTTTCTTGAGTGATCATTAACTTACAGGGGTTCTCCCATACTTTTTTCTGCTTACACTCCCCAGTGACATTAACCGTTTAATCATCTACTTTGGCCCTCCCTGCCAAGTTCATAATCTTTCCTATCACCTCCATCTGCGGTCAAGCAAGGGAACATTACTCCCCAGGGTTCTGCTCCTTCCTCTGCTGGGTGAGAAAAGACACTCGCCTGGGAGATAATTCTCAGAACCACAGTCCCGATGAGGACAGACGGGGCTGCTGTTCTGTGGGCCTGACCCAGGAGTGGTACATCCTGCAGGAAGGAGAGCAAAGCGCCGAAGAGGGTGGCAAGGCAGAGCGGAGAGAATGGATTTTGGAAGAAGGGAACCTAGAGTCTCCAAGAGTCACTGAAAGTTCCAGAACCATGGGTTCCATTCTCGGACTCTGGCAAACTCAAGAGATGACAACTGCAACTTCAGCCTGTGCTGCTGTTAATGTGACCCAGCTCTGGAATCAGCTCGCGTGGGTCAAGGCTTCTGCTCTATTATGCAGAGAGATTTAATTCTCTTTTCCACTCTGCAGACAAGGCTTTGGAGCCTAACCCAAAGGCCTGTTAATTGGCTTTCTTAAACAAAAGAGCCATCTTCCCTGAGATAAAACCTTTGCTCCCGTACAATGCACAAGTGGACGAAGTCATTTATTTTTTTAAATAGCAATCTTTCCCCCTCAGGTTATACATATTATATGTGTCCCCTTACAGTCCACAGAGAGCTGCCATACGACCTCCACCAGGCGAAACCCTCCCCTCACCCCAAACTCTTATTACTCAAGCAGTAGCTGTTTAACAGCAAAAATATTTTAATCGCCACCCTGAAGAAGTAAAAATAGGAAAATATTGCCATCTGGAAGGCTGGATCAAAACCAAATGACACAGTTCTGTCTTTTTATCCATTTTTCACTTAAAATTAGGTCAGTACATTTAGAACTTTACCCTCTTTTTAGTGCCCGTAGAGTGGTACGTATATAGACGCACCCTGACTTCTTTCACCTAATAATGATCATTTACATTGTCACCTTTCTTTTTTCTTGCTGTTAGAAATAGCACTGTAATGACCATCTTTCAATATACAATTTTATTTTTCAAACTTGAGCAAATATAAGGATCCTATTTGCGTTAAACTCTTTTAATAGATCCTTCATTTATACAGGTGCATAAGGAGAAATATTGCTGGAAGAAAAAATTAACAAGGAACTGTAAACCAGGACCGCATCTGAGGTGTGGGGATTATGAAACGGAACCGGGAAATGGGAACTTCTATTTCCTCTTTCACAATTTCTGTACTTTTATTTTTTTGTCTTTTTGCCTTATCTGGGGCCGCACCCGCGGCATATAGCGGTTCCCAGGCTAGGGGTCTAACAGGAGCTGTAGCTGCCGGCCTTCGCCACAGCCACAGCAATGCGGGACCCGAGCCTCATCTGCAACCTACACCACAGCTCACGGCAACACTGGATCCTTAACCCACTGAGCAAGGCCAGGGATTGAACCCGCAACCTCATGGTTCTTAATCGGATTCATTAACCACTGAGCCACCAAGGGAACTCCCCAGTTTCTGTACTTTTAAATCTTTCAGTTTGAGTTTGAGTTTTGCTAAAACAAGATGCTTTCAATGCCTAAAAGCAATACAGTTTTGCTCACAGTAAAAAACAAAAAGACAGTTATCTGCTTGTTCCTGCCTGTAAGAGCCAGGAGAAGGATGCAGTACACCAGACCCAGAGAGACCAGGACACACGGAGTTACCTGAAGGCCAGGCTGAGGTGGACAGGCGGACAGGTGGACAGGTGGACAGGTGGACAGGTGGACCGGGTCCTTTGCATCTCTGTGACCTCCATCAACCCCCTTCTCTCCAGCCTGAGCCCTCGAACCATGGGTCATGCTGATCCCTTATTTTCCTGACTCAGGTCCTCCCCGCATTCATGGCTGAGCTGGGCTGGCCTCCCTCCTCCGCCCTTTCTTCACAGTTCAGTGAGGTGAGTGATCTGGGGCTTGGGAGCTGTACCTTGAACTTCCCTGAACCCTCGGATTGCTGTTAATGGTCGCTGGGAAGAGGATACCAGGTCTTCTTTCCTTAGGATACCTGTGTAAGATTCCACCTGTGAGCACAGAAAAGACAGGATTACAGTTTTTGTTTCGCTGTCCTTTTAGTGGCAAATCCTAAATAGAAGAAGATTACTCAGAGCGTAAGGTTTACATGCATTCTGAAAAAACAGATCTACTGTAAAGCAAGACATAATTAAGTAATGCAACCGACTGTTTCATTTGAAGTTGATTGATTTGACCCAGTTTACAGTAACACAAAGGGCTATGATGCAAAAAAATTCTACCTTCATATATATATGTATGATCTCCTGTCATTTTAAATATTTTTCCATGAAGTGACAGGGGAAAAAAATTAAGTTTTAGCTGAGGTGCCAAGATCCAGGAGGTAGAAAATTTAAAAGTGAGTGGTCAGAGGAAAGTAGATTACCAAAGGAAATTGATGAGAACTCATTGTGCTACGATGAGCGTTTCACCTGCTTTCAAGATATAAAAGGGTCAAGAGAAGATTTGATGAGTTTTTTTGGGGGGGAGCGGGGGGAGAGGCTGTCACCAGGCTTCCAGATCTGAGCCCTGGAGAAAAGGAATGTGCTTTCTTTTCCCAAAGAAGCTCGAATTGGGGAGGTCAGGTGAGGGACAGGGACCTCTGCCTGAGTCACAGGAAAAGGATGAATCACACAGTGGCCTCCCCGGATCACCCCGCAATCCCAGCTTCTACGGTCAGACATGAGCCAGGGAAGAGGCCAGAGCCAATAGGAACCCTGTCTGGGACAGCTTTTGCCAGGGTAAAGGGAACAGGTCAGCAAGGTTTTTCTAAGGTCCCCACCCCTTGGGACCTCTCATGTCATTCTGATATGGGCATGTCATTTTTTTCCCAGTTGGCAGGTCCCAATCCCCCCACCCCAGGGGACTGCGAGCTGGAGCAGGCTACTGTCAGGCTGACAGGGGGGTGATCTGATGTTAGATCAAGCTCAGAAATGTGATGAAAATCCTAGACGGCATATTCTAATTTCCTAACTCAGATTGCGTTAATGACTTAAACAGAAGATGGGTTACTTGAGAGTCAATCTGATACTGAGCCAAGGGCCCCAGGACACACAATGATCGTTCGCTGCCAGCGGCTGCGCTGATTGGCCAGGGTGCACACTTATTTAAGTGGGGGAAAGGTCAAGGCCCCGCCAGGATTTTCATCGAAATGCAGCTGGGGATTAGAATAGAGTAGAAAAAAGAAAACCTTAGAAATAGTAAATAAATAGTAAGATCTCCAGCTTTAAACTAATTTCATAGGGCTGCTTCGACAAAATCATTTTAAACTTGCTTACATGCTCTTTAATACGTATTATTGGTCTCATCACTTTTGGCTGGGATTTCAAGGAGACAACCCAATCAAGAATGTTCGGGAATCAGGTAGAGACAAAAGACCATTCAGAGATGGCACGAATTCAGAAGTCCATGATCATTCAAAACGAATTTTTCAAACTACCAATTATGACCCATTAATTAGCTACAAAAGGAATCTAGTGAATTATTTTAAGTGAAATAGAATGGCTGGGCTGAAACAGAGGAAAACAGAATAGAATATAAAATATCAGAGTGGGACAACCATATGACGTTAAATATTGTTTAGCCACAATTTTATTTCTTTTTTCTGTTTTTATTTCTTTAAATTTGTTTTTAATTTTTATTTATTCTTTTTTATTTTTGTTATTTTTTTATGTGCTTTTTTCTTTGGCTGCATCCTTGGCATGCAGAAGTTTCCAGGTTAGGTGTTGAACATATGCCACAGCAGGCACTTGAGTGACTGCAGTGACAATGTCAGATCCTTAACCCACTGAGCCACATGGGGGCTCCCATTTAAAAAAAAAAAAAAATCTTAGCGGTGATTTTGTTTTATGTGTATGTGTGTTTATCCACTTGTGCTGGGTTAAGCACGTAAAATATATTTCAGGAGTTCCCGTGTGGCTCAGTGGAATCCATGAGGACACAGGTTCGATCCCTGGCCTTGCTCAAATGGGTTAAGGATCCGGCGTTGCTGTGAGCTGTGGTGTAGTTCACAGACGCGGCTCGGATCTGGCATTGCTGTGGTTGTGGTGTAGGCCAGCGGCCACAGCTCCAGTTTGACTCCTAGCCTGGGAACCTCTGTATGCTGCTGGTACGGCTCAAAACAGAAAAATGTGTATATATATATATATATATATATATATATATATATATATATATATTTCATATAGTATATCCCAGTCAAAATAGTTTGAAAGATTTCATATAGTATCTCCCAGTCAAAATAGTTTGAAAGACTCCAAAAAAGGACATGCACAAAATCCATGGAGAAAAACCAAGTCAGGAGTCAAAGTCAGCATCAGAAATAAAACAGAGGGAGTCCCATCGTGGCGCAGCGGTTAATGAATCTGACTAGGAACCATGAGGTTGTGGGTGCAATCCCTGGCCTTGCTCAGTGGGTTAAGGATCCGGCGTTGCGGTAAGCTGTGGTGTAGGTCACAGACGCGGCTCGGATCCCGCATTGCTGTGGCTACAGCGTAGGCCGGAGGCTACAGCTCCAATTAGACCCCTAGCCTGGGAACCTCCACATGCCGTGGGTGCGGCTAAAATGACAAAAGGCAAAAAAAAAAAAAAGAAAAGAAAAAGAAAGAGATAAAACAGAGGATGGGGAGGAAGAAGAGATCAGAGGGACCAGATGAGGCCCAGGTGGGACTTCAGCTGCCCCCGAGGTTGTGCTCACACATTCACTTTGCCAACAAAAGGAAGAGGGAAGAAAGAAAAACAGGGTAAAAGAAGGGAAACAGGAGGGAGAAGGAAGAGAGAGAAGGAATAGATTTTAAAAATGAGCGAGTTAGTGAAGACAGTTGGAGGAACTTTTGCCCCCTTTTAAAACAATCCCAACCCACGCAGCTTCAGGAAACACATGCCTATAAAAAGCCGCTTTGAAATGAAGGAATTCCGGGTGACAATCAATGCTGATGCACTTTGCAGTGTCACCACACGTGACACATAAAAGTTGCGGTAGCAAAAACAGAAACCACCTTCTAAGTATAATGGCCTTGGTCCATCACCTTGTGAACCTCAAGTGGACCGCAGGGGCCTGCTTCCCTGCAGGTAGCATCTTCCAGGGCATTCGTGGGCGGGAAGAGAACCACCATATAGGGTGGACCCCCCCTGAGGGCTGCCCCCTGGTGTCCACTTCCTGTGGAAATTTTCCCACTGGCTATGCTGTAGATGGTGCCCCTGGGAAGTTATGATAGGCAAGGGGCCCTGACTACACACTTCTCTCCTGGGCCTCCCGGGCACCTGTGTGCCCCTGCTGGCCAGGACCCCCCTGCAGAGCCGTGGGCAGCCCTGCTCTGCCTTTTGTCTGTTTTGATCTTTTACTATGTGCAGTTGTGAACAACATGGACAGAACTGTCTTTATTCTGAACTTTTAGAAATATTATTATCCCTATGCTACAGACGAGTAAACCACGGCTTACAGAAATCAAGTGACTTGTCCGAGTCACACAGCCACTCAACGGAAAGACTTGGGTTTGAAGCCAGATCTGTCTGACTCCAAAGCTCTAATGGAACTCCACTCTGCCGCCACTGACCCCCCCCCGCCTGCAGCTGTACTCAGAGCCCACTGCCAGGCATGACTGCTGTAAGACACTGTTCTTAATTATCCCACTTGCCGGAGCATTTTACACATGGCCTTTATGGTCTGTTCTGGCCCTTGATCATATTGTCATTTACTGTTTTCTAAAACTTTCATGGATGTAAGACTTGCTTGCCCACCGAAATCGAAGATTCTTAGACGGTTGGGCAAGATAATATATTCTGCAGCATTTCCCAGAGGGCCGGGTGCATTTCACACAGGTTTTAAGCACCTGTTAATCTGCCAGGGCACCATCGGGAATAAAAAAAAAAAAAAATAGAAGCAGAAGAAAAAAATATTGCCCCTGCCATTCTAATTCTTATACCTTAGTGGATACTGTCATTAAAAATTGACTGATGGAATTTTAGTTTCAAGAAATCTCATTTTTTTTTTTTTGGTCTTTTGTCATTTTAGGGTGGCACCCATGGCATGTGGAGGTTCCCAGGCTAGGGGTCTAATCAGAGTCACAGCTGCTGGCCTATGCCACAGCCACAGCAATGCGGGATCCGAGCTGCGTCTGCAACCTACACCACAGCTCATGGCAACGCCGGATCCTTAACCCACTGATCGAGGCCAGGGATCGAACCCGCAACCTCATGGTTCCCAGTCAGATTCGTTTCTGCTGCACCACGATGGGAACTCCCAAGAAATCCCATTTTTGAGAACTCATGAAAGACTGGGTAGGGTTTCCAAAGAGCAGAGAAAAAGACCCACCCAAATCGGTTTTTAAAAAAGCAGAACATTAGGACTCGGAAAGTGAGAGATTGGTGACAACACCTAACTTGCCTACGATAAAGGCTCTTGAGACAAATCAAGAAAGAATACATTGGGAGAAAAATGACTGTGTGCTGGGTAATTATCCATGTGGCTTTAAAGGAAACCCATCATATCTGACCAATTCAGTCCCAAAGAGGAGGGTGGACCTTGAAGAAAGAGTGAAGCAGTAAACATATGGTAGCTTGACTACAGCGTAGTCGTTGATTCTGCTCATAAATAAGTAATCAAGTAGAGTGTTGGAATTCCCGGAACAGATCTGACTAGGAACCAAGAGGTTGCGTGTTCGATCCCTGGCCTTGCTCAGTGGGTTAAGGATCTGGCGTGAGCTGTGGTGTAGGTCACAGACACGGCTCAGATCTAATGTTGCTGTGAGTGTGGCGTAGGCTGGCAGCTGTAGCTCCAATTGGACCCCTAACCTGGGAATCTCCATATGCCGTGAGTGCGGCCCTGAAGATCGCAAAAAAAAAAAAAAGCGTAGATGATTGTGCTACAAGGTGGGTGCGCTCAGAGGAAGCCACAGGGGTAGGAATCAGTCCTAAGTCCTGATTGTTTCCGAGTTCCACTGATAATGTGGGTGATAGCGAGGATGGGCTGTTTAGTCGCAGGAAGCCCCAAAGTGCAGGACCTCCCACTGCGGTTGGACAAGCCTGGAATTCTCCACAACTCAGACACAATGCTGAGAAAATCACCGAAGCCGGAAACACGCTGGATTTTAACAAAGAAGGCAATAGAGAAAACAACTTTGATCTTTCTCTCTTCTCCTTGACATGACTTCCGGGAGCCAAGTGTGGCTTCACTGGAAACCAGAGGCTCTGATGTGCGAGAGGGGTTACTTGACTTTGCGTTGCGAGTCTGTCCACTGGGACCTCAGTTTTCCCATCTGTGCAATGGGGCAGCAGCTGGCCTGCTGCACAAGCATTCTGTCTCATGTGAATTAGCTGATTGATGATCATTTAGGGTCTTAAAAATGCAAAGGGTTGCATAAATGCTAAGTCTGATTATGCATCACTCAAAGGGCAAAGATTTTGACTTAGGAAGAAAATGGGAGGAAGAATTACAGGAGACAGAATGAGAAAACACAGGAGAGAAGCTCTTAGACAGTTTGGGGAGTAGGAATGCAAGGGCTTGAACATCATAAAACATCTGTGGTAATTTCCACTCACCTCTGCTCCCCTAGTCGCCGTGAGGGAGAAAGCAGTTTGTTGTCTTTAAAGGATCGGCGAAAGCAATAACGCGAGTGTTTGCCCTTGACAAGGTTGAGGAAATCTCTCAAATGTCATACAGTTTGGGATGTTCTAAATGAAGAAATTACTTAATCTACCTGAGGGATTGTAGCTATTACATAAACCAACGTAAACAAGCCTCCGAAATCCAGCTCCTAAGGATCTTTGCACACACGGCAGACTGCTTCAAATTGACAGTTTCCTGGGCTGCCCTTGAAACTCAATTTGCTGACACTCAGTTCATCCCAAATTAATGGAGTCGCCTGTTCAACAGCCAAAGCTGCCCTTTTGGGTTGGCCTCAAGGGTCCTTCCTGGGGTATAAGAAAGGCCACAAAGACAAATTCTAGATGTCCTAGTGCCGTGGGGGTGATGTCAATTAAATGAAATGCATTGGTCTCCGTTAGAGGCAGGCAGGGACGCTATGACTAAGTGGTGGTCACCAGCCAAGCCCCCCAAAGAGATTGGGGGTGGGAAGTATTCCAGAAACCGATGCCACAAGCAAAAAGAAATGTTATTTGCCCACTTTTTTTCCTTCTCGGTTCCAACCACCTGCCCTCTGAAGCATCCTTGTAATAAAAGAGCCTTGTCAAGCAGCCGATTCCGTTATTAGCCAGACTCGTGTCTCTCCTGGGCTTCCTGGCAGATCCAGGTGATTGCCAGCCTCGTCCTTGCCAGCCTCGTCCACAGGATCCCACAGCCACTGGGCTGTGCTCAGCGCCTCCCACGAGCGAAGGGCGAATGCCCTGAATTTGGCCAAGTGGCCCAGGAGAGACCCAGTGATATCGGCGTGACCACGTTGGAGTCTGTGGTGCTGTTCCCCCTGGGTCACCCCAGAGCACTGATCGGGGCCTGTAATGAAGGGGGCGTGGGGATGGCACAACGTAGCTCTGGAGACTCAAGAAACAGAGGAGTAACTTTCTGTCCTTGGAACTCGGTGGTCATCGCGATAAATGAGGTGTCAATCAGCATGGGCCTAGGACTCAATTGAAATGGGGACAGAAGAATGGGACAGGCTGAATTCTGGGCTACTTCTTTGAAACTTGACCTTTTCCTTCCGCTTCTGCTATTGGCAGGAGCAGAAAGGGAGATGGCACAGTCAAGGTGCCAGCAGGCAGAAATGGAAGGGAACGCTAGTCATATAGCTCAACGGCACTCCATGAGAAGCCCCATCACTTGTTTTTTTCTTGTTGGGCCACCCCGTGCCATATGGAATTCCCAGGCCAGGGATCAAATGTGAGTCACAGCTGCAGCAATGTCGATCCTTAACCCACTGTGCCCTGCCAGGGCTCGAACCTGTGCCCCAGGGAGGCCACTGATCCCACTGCACCACAGCAGGGGCTCCCCCATCACTTTTGAGCTCCAAAGAGCCAGCTAAAGGAACAGGTAATTACAACTACAGAAAGAAAGGATCTCTTCGAGGGTGTCGACATCCCCACTCACCCGGGAGAGTGTCTCCAAGTAGAGATCATTTAAAAATACTTTTGGAGTCTATCACAATGCGTAGCACATAGTAGGTCTTCAGCAGACCTCCTATTTGTAAATAAGCAAATGATTAAAGAGTAGACTATCAGAGGCCCAGAAATGCAGTACAGCCACCCCCTATTTGTTTAAATATACGGAAAAGATCATTTTTAATTATACAAATCCAACTAAAATGCATTTTTAACAAAATGTAATCTCTGTTAGGTCCCCGAAGCCTTTAAAAGTAAGTTTCCACAGGGTCCCCTTGGTTGATGAGAACACAATTTGGAGCGAACAATGGTGGTTTCTCTTTCCCATACTCATGTCGACTGCTCAGGAAATTAAAGATCTGTGCAGCTGCCTCCACCGTCCTGAGCATAATTCATGTTGGTTTAGGATTTAGGCTTATAGGATTAGGCTGACGATCATAAACCTTGCCCATTATAAAAATCCTAAAATCATTATTAATTTTAAAAGGAGTGTAAAACCTTGGGCAAAACCAGTAACAAATGCATGCCAGCTCTAAGACCAAGATGAAGCCTAAATCCTGTCTAATTTGGAGAAGGCGCTCAGACCCGATCGGATTATCAGGAGACTGAGGAGCCTCCGGCCCTGAGATGCTGGAGGAGGAGGGGACGGCCGCACTGCTTCTGCCTGAAGTCAGGGGCTGGCCAGGGTCACCCGGAAGGTTCTCTGCTCTGCAGCTTGAAAGTGGAAACGTCAACCTCCCAGGCTGAGGGAGGTCCGGGGGGAAAAGGGACTGGGACCAAGGGCAGCAGCCAGGAGGTGAGGGCTCTGTGGGGTCCCAGGGTGATGGGGCTGGCAGTGGTGATCTCCCCCCGGGGGTGTGAAAGGCAGGACGTGGGAGAGAAGCAATGCATTGGGTCTGGAGGGCAGGGCTCAAGATCAAACAGGAGGAGTTCCCTTCGTGGCTCCGTGGTTAACGAATCAGACTAAGAACCGTGAGGTTGCGGGTTCGATCCCTGGCCTTGCTCAGTGGATTAAGGATCTGGTGTTGCCGTGAGCTGTGGTGTAGGTTGCAGACGCGGCTCGGATCCTGCGTTGCTGTGGCTGTAGCGAAGGCCGGCAGCTACAGCTCCTGTTAGACCCCTAGCTTGGGAACCTCCATATGCCGCGGGTGTGGCTCTACGTAAAAGGCAAAAAGACCAAAAAAAAAAAAAAAAAGAAAAAGACCAAACAGGAAAACGCACTTCCGATGAGACCTAACATGGACCTGCCCATGGAAACACACAGGCCGCCACCAGCACACAGAGTAAGACGCAGAAATCCGAGCGACAAAAGGCCTGTCTCATCAAGGGGCGTGTGATTTACAACCGAAGTTCAAAGTGACGATAATACCATGTTTTTACTTTTTGAATTGTTTTATCCTATTTTTCCAGCCCGTAAGGAAGGCGCCGTGGTGTCAACAGAACCCCTTTTTCTTTGTAAAGCTATTTTGAAGCAAAATATCGGTAAATTACTTCCCCAACCACCGCACAACTAGATCAAGCTGAGAAAATGGGCTTTGCAGGAATGCAGTAAATTGTTTCTGTCACAGAAGAAAATACAACCAGGAGAAATCGTTATGGACGAGTCATTATGAGAAGGGGCCAGAAAAATTAACCTTCATCGGTTTCTTTGTCTTTGTGCAGGCAAGGGGGGCGTGCGGCTATGGGGATGTGTTTATTTGAATTCTCCAGCCTCACTTAGGACTTGGGAGCCTGGAAGGTCTCAGAGGTGCGCAAGGCCAGCAGGTGTGCAGGAGGTGGGGAAAGAAGGAACTTGACTTCAGAGCATAATATTCTGGAAGGCGTTTCGTGCAATTGAAGGACAAGGGGCTCTGCCATTAGAGGAGGCGGGAGAAGGAAACTTTTATTTTAAAACATTATTCAGGGGAGTTCCTGTCTTGGCTCAGTGGTTAACGAGGCCGACTAGGATCCATGAGGTTGCGGGTTTGATCCCTGGCCTCGCTCAGTGGATTAAGGATCCGGCGTTGCCGTGAGCTGTAGTGTAGGTCGCAGATGTGGCTCGGATCCCGCATCGCTGTGGCTGTGGCATAGGCCGGCAGCTGTAGCTCTGATTCAGCAGAAGCTTTGGCCCTAAAAAAGGCAAAAAAAAATTTTAAACATTACTTAGTGTCAAAGATTGAATCGATGTGAAGGTATTTGGAGGGGAGGGCCAGTGGGGAGTGATCAGGGGTTGGTGACCTTATAAAAGGGACCCCAGAGAGCTGCCTGTCCCCTCCCACACATGAGGACACAGCATCTCTGAATCAGACCGAGAGCACCCGGCACTGTGTTCTTGGACTCCCCAGCCTCCAGACTAGGAGAAATAATGTCTATTGTTAGTAAATCACCCGGCCTGTGGGATTCTGTTCCAAGAGCCCAAAAGGACTAAGACACTAAGATTTATGAAATCGAATACTACCAGGTCCAGGACAAGATGGTTTACATGTATCCTCTCCTCTAAATCTCCCAGCAAGTCTTTAGGGCAGGTACTGTCATTACCCCCATTTTACAGATAAAGACATTGAGGTTGAGGGGCGGTGCCTTGTCCTGAGCCCCAGAGCAATGAAGTGCTGGGCGGGGCCTTTCAAGGCGGTGTTATTCCAGCCTAGGCTTTCAAACTTGCTTCTCTGATCTTCCCCGGGGAGGAGAAGGCCATAGCGGGGGGCAGGGTGGGGTATGATGGACAGAAGCCCGCTCTCTGGAGTCAGAGAAACTAAGAGAACCTAAAAGATGCAGAAGAAGTTATTCTCACCATCCAGGTTTGAATAAATATTTTCTTCGTTGCTGGGAGAATCCTCACCCAGCATCCTTTCTGAACCCTGTGGTCCCCAAGGGCTGAGAATCCATGGGGTTCCTTCCAGCGCTCTGCATGCATGTTCCTTAGCTCCAGCCTCTCTGCCCTCTGTGCTGATATAAAATCCATTTCCAATCACTTGACAATGATTCTTCCTGCCCCCTCTATGCAAACAATTGTGCCAAAAAATGTTCCAATGTGGGGCTAAACGTGCCCTAATATGCGGTAATTGATTTCACATATGGAATCAGGGACAGGGTAGCACCGTGTGACAATGGATTTGACACAGGCTCTGTCTGCCTTGATGAACACAGCTGCCAGGAGCGGGTTCTCTGTGCCATGGGAATTGCCGAGTGAATCTGGCCAAGGGGCCTGCTTCCCGGAAGCCGTGCCCTAGGTGGACAAGACAGAGCTCAGAGGGTCACCTCCATGCCTGTCAGGGACCATTTCATCTCCTGCCCAATGGCCAGTCAAGTCAGTTTAAGAGTGACATGCAGCTGAGGGCTCTGTCCTGCCGCAGGGATGGATCTGTGCCTGGAAGCCACCTGTGACCTCAGCCAAACCCCGGGGACACCCTGAGGCAGGTGCGGGTCAACACAGGCTGCCTGGGGCCAGCTGGGGGGATGGGGGCGAGGACAGAGGGCCCAAGCTGTGTCTGCGGCACCTCGACAGCACCCACGATAAAGAGCTCACGGCGGCGAGAAACATCTCTACGCCTGTTGCTGGCTGGTTTACCAGAAATTCCAGAGCGGATAGCAGACTGAATTTTCCCAGCTACCTCATAAGGCTGGGATTCTTACCAACACAGAGTGGGAACAGGAATTCCTAATTCTAAAAGCACACCCCAGCCCAAGACACTGCCCCATCCCATGCCCAGCCCACATCCCTTTGGTTGACCTGAGATGGGACTTCAGGTACTGGGCTTTTTTTTTTTTTTGTATGTGTTAAAACTTAAACAGTGGACACCAAACTGAATTTCAGACAATTTACTTGTGTCATAAGTATTTCTTTTAATTTTTTTTCCCCCAAACATTGAGAAATCAAGAGACAGTCTCGGCTGGGCTGTCCCAAAGAGACAGAAGCCTAGATTCAGCTTTCGGGCTAGAGTTGGCCAACGTTGCTTTAAAACAAACCCTCATTCACTTCGACTTGCAAAAGTCCCTTATTGCCCCCGTCCCACCTCCCTCATGTGCCCTGTCTCCCTTTTGGCTCTAAATCCCTTGTGGCTCAGTGGTTAACGAATCCGACAAAGAACCATGAGGTTGCGTGTTCGATCCCTGGCCTTGCTCAAGTGGGTTAAGGATCCGGCGTGGCCGTGAGCTGTGGTGCAGTTTGCAGACGTGGCTCGGATCCCGCGTTGCTGTGGCTGTGGCGAAGGCCGGCGGCTACAGCTCCTGTTAGACCCCTAGCCTGGGAACCCCCATATGCCGTGGGTACGGCTCTACATAAAAAAGGCAAAAAGACAAAAAAAAATCCCTGTTACTGCCTCTCTGGCAGGACGACCCCTCCCCAGGAGTCACCCTTTCTCATTTCCTAGTCGGAGCGTTCCTGCTGGTTCTTTTCTTCTTTTCTTTTCTTTTCCTTTCTTTTCTTTTTTTTCTTTTCTTTTCAACAAATAAAAATGCCTCCAGGATTGCGCGTTGTGGCTTTGTGGGTTAAGAAGGCAACACAGTGTCTGTGAGGATGTGGGTCCTATCTCTGGCCCTGCTCAGTGGGTTAAAGATCAGGAGTTGCCAGAGGCTGTCAGTGTTGGTCACAGGGGGGCTCAGATCCCACATTGCTGTGGCTGTGGTGTAGGCTGGCAGCTGCAGCTCCAATCTGACCCCTGGCCCGGGAACTCCCACCTGCCACAGATGCGGCTGTAAAAAGAAAAAAAGAATTGCATATATTTTATTTATTTATTTATTTATTTATTTATTTATTTATTTAATATTCTTTGTCTTTTGTCTATTTAGGGCTGCACTGTGGCAGATGGAGGTTCCCAGGCTAGGGGTCTAATCGGAGCTGTAGCCGCTGGCCTACGTCACAGCCACAGCAACGCAGGATCCGAGCCGCATCTGCAAACTACACCACAGCTCACGGCAACGCCGGATCCTTAACCCACTGAGCGAGGCCAGAGATGGAACCCGCGTCCTCATGGATCCTAGTCGGGTTCATTAACCACTGAGCCATGAAAGGAACTCCGAATTGCGTATATTTTAAAGTGGACCATGCGTGCTGTGATATACGCTCACCTCGTGAAATCCTTTGCATCATCACCTCAGTTAGCACATCCTTCACCTCACACAGTTCCCTTTTCTGTGGTGAAAGTGCTCGGGATCTATTCTTTATTCTTGGAGCAAATGCCAAGTATACACATCTTACGATTAACTATCATCCCCATACTGTACTTCAGGTCCTCACAACTGAAATTCTGTCCCCTTTGTCCCCCTAGCTCCCCTTACCCCACCCTTCAGCCTCTAAGTGACAAGATTTTTAAAAATTCCCCCCGAGTGATTCTAACCTACACCCGGGTTGAGGGCCACCAGATTCGACAAACCTTTGTGGAAGAATTGATCGAAGAGAAACAAGTTCATCCTGGAGAGGGGCCTAAAACGTAAGTAAATAAGTTTAAGAGAAATAGGTGAAAAAAAAGAAAACGAAAACCATGAGACTCCCTTAAACCTGGGGGTCCAGCCTCGCCTGCTCGAACCTGCCGCTCGTGGTGCAGACCTGAGGCAGGAAATGCAAGCTGCTACCCGCCCCTGGGAGGAGGAAATAATGAATAATAATGGTTACTGTTTCCCGAACAGTTCTTTATTCTTCATATGTTCTTTGTGCCACAGAACACAAGCCGGTCACGATGCTAAGCCATTTAAATATATTCTCTCATTTAAAGCTCACAAAACCCCAAGAGGCAAATGCTTTGCCCTCCGGTTGCTCCTGCCTGATCACAGCCCTAGGATGATGTCAGAGAGCCACCACTGGAAGGAGCCAAGGCGCCGGGGGACATGCTGGCCGGCCGGCTGGGCCCTGAGGCTGCCCCTTTGCCCCAGGCTCAAGTCATCTCTGTCTCCTCGGATGCTAACCCCTCAGAAGCAGAGTGGAGTCTGTCCTCCAGCTCCTAGGTTCTAGAAGGAAGAAGCAACCCTGATTGTGACCTTCTTCCTGGTCAAGGGTGTCCAGGGACCACGGTTCCTTTGGCAGGAGAACTGGCTGGAGGGAGGTCCAGGCCCTGGTAACGGGCTGCAGGGCGGTGCAGCAGTTCAGCGCGGGGAGCTCGGACAGTCCAGCCGACGGGGGCTCGAGGCTTGGCTGTGTGAGTGGAGCAGGTGAGTCAGGTTGCCTTTGAGCCTCAGTTTCCTCCCCTGTGGACCAAAGGTGATCAAGGGTATGGAAGGGAATCTAAGAAATAACGTGTGCAAATGCAGAAGCGCTTAGCCTGGTGCCTGGTTGCTTGATTAATGGAAGCTGTTATTACCCTTAATGGCTAAGGGAACCTGGCCACTGACCCTATAATTTACCCCTATTTCTAAGAGGGGAAAAAGCTCCATCATCATTTTCCCATTGGTAATGGTCAATTCCATGCCTGAGAGAGGCCAGCTGGACCTGGGCTTGCCGAGCCCAGAAGCAGGAAAGGCGATAACCTAGGTCGAGCAGCCTCTAGGGCTTGTGGAGGGTGGCCAAGCCCATACACGCATGCCGAGGGGTTGGGGTCCCCACACCCAGGGTCCCGTGGATGCAAAGATCCTGCTGGTCCCCCTACTCACTAGCACCCAGACATCCACGCATGCGCAGACACAGGCAGGTATGCACACATGCACACGTGTGCTTGCGTACAAGGACTTGCACACAGGTGCATGCACAGCCGCATGCCATGCGGCCACAGCAGTCACTTTCTGCAGAGACAGCCTTCTTCACCAGGCACCGGGGCTTCCCTGGGTTTGGGGAGCTGGTCCTCCAGGCCTCTGCGGCCCCTCCGAGGGCTGTGGAAATCTGCTTTCCCCTCGGCCTTCTTTCTGCCAGTCACCTTCTGTCAAGGAGCTATTATGCTCCTTTCTGTCAGGAACACTGAGTGATTGTGGCAAGAAAATTGCCTTCAGCGATAGGGATTTAAAAACCGCTTTTCCTGAAAATAGTGCTCAAATTAATTAACTTGGAGGAAAGCGCTGCTATTTTTTTTTTTTCCCCCGGTCTGGACTTAATTTATTTTTCCCCAAGAGTTTTTGTTGTGTGATAAGTGGGGAGGGCAGTGTCACCTCGTGGGACAGCTCCTGACTGGGGAGGCCTGGCTGAGGTCTTCCCGAGGAGACGCGGGGTGGGGCAGGACAAGTCTGGAGGTGCTGCTGGGTGAAGAGCGAAGCCAAAAAACCCTCGTGGGGATGGAAGACAGTGGTAGTGGCAGGACCCACGCACAAGGGTGGGCGCGTTAGTCTGGTGCTGGCTCGGGACCCCACGCATTGCTCCAAGCGGCCCATCCTCCATTTACACGAGGGAATGACGGGGCCGGTTGTTGTTCAGGATCTGTGGGTGCCTCGCGGGTCCTGCTCTCTGATTCCTGTCCAGAAACCAGCAGAAGGATGGTTCGGGTAACAGCGCAGAGGCCAGAGGGCAGGGGACTCATCAGAACCAAGGCCAGTGCCTCTGTCACTAGCTGGGTGATCCTGGGTCAATAACCGAAACTTTCTGAGGCTTGAGTCTCTCATTCCAAAATGGGGATAAAAATAAATACATCAGGAGTTCCCGTCGTGGCTCAGTGGTTAATGAATTCGACTAGGAACCATGAGGTTGCGGGTTCGATCCCTGGCCTTGCTCAGTGGGTTAAGGATCCGGCGTTGGTGTGAGGTGTGGTGTAGGTCACAGACGTGGCTCGGATCCCGCGTTGCTGTGGCTGTGGTGAAGGCCAGCAACTACAGCTCCTGTTAGACCCCTAGCCTGGGACCCTCCACATTTCGCAGGTGCGGCCCTAGATAAGGTAAAAAGACAAAAAAGTAAAAAATAAAAATAAATAAATAAATAAATACATCATAGCATCATTGTGAAAGAAATACAACTCTTAGGCACTCAGAAGAACATAAAGTGTATTTATTATTATTATTATCTTTCTTTTTTTTTTTTTTTTTGCTTTTTTAGGGCCACACCCTCAGCATATGGAGGTTTCCGGGCTAGGGGTCGAATCGGAGCTACAGCTGCCAGCCTACACCGCAGCCACAGCAGCGCAGGAGCCAAGCTGCGTCTGTGACCTACACCACAGCTCCTGGCAATGCTGGATCCTTAACCCACTGTGCGAGGCCAGGGATCAAACCTGCAACCTCATGGATATTAATCAGGTTCTTAACCGGCTGAGCCACAACAGAAACTCCGTACCTGCATTTTAATGAGCCCACCGAGCAAGCCGTGAGCTCCTTGATGTCTGAGAACCTTAGTCAAGTGAATATTCGCCCAGCAGCACCTTGAAATCTGCCCTGAAAGCCTTTAGTACATCAGTTAAACCTTGGATGGAGGAGTTTCTAAACCAGCACTCGACAAAGCCCTTTTTCTGACCGGTTTGGAATCGAGTATCGGAGGTTTAAACATATTAACTTGGAGGGTAACTCATATATATGCTTCTAGTCATTTCATTAAGACCACCTGCCTGCAGGTTAGAGATGGTGATTCCAGAATGTTCTTCTTGTGTCCAAAACTCATCGTCCTCTCTGACTTGGGCCCAGAGGTACCCACTCACCGTCATTGTTGAATTTCCCCCGGCTGTGACACTGTGGGCTGGCTCTACCAGTCACTGCCCTTTTCTGGATTCAACTTTCATTGTGAGAGGGATCTGATGGGGTGGGAAAATGGGGGGAGATGGATGACAACAAAAGACAAAAGGAAGGAAGGGGAGAGGATGGCAGGGAAGGCAGAGGCGGGACGGAGAGGGCAGAGGAGAGGGCTGGTTCCCTGGTTAGAATAACCCCCTGTCGTCTTGAAAGAGTTTGGCATCAGCAGATCCTTTACTGGAGCGGGGACTGAAAGCCTGACCTGGAGGAGAGGAAGGGAGAAATAAAGAAAGGTGACAGAAAAACAGGAGAAAAGAACAAAGAGAAATAACGGGCTGACGTGCGTAGAAAAGAAGGTGAAGTACAAAGACCCCAGAGAAGAGAGGGCTTTTTTTTTTTTAAAACTTTGCAAACACTTCATTTTACTGCACTTAATTAATCATAACACAGGAACATAAATGTTTAAAGGGTGAAATAACGCGTACAGAAATAGAGTCATCCGCAACAAAAATGAGAACACATCAATTTAACATAAGGCTGTCATCTCCGGGCCCTCCCAGCACATGGGATTATAGCACCTGTGCCAGTTCCCCCAAAGCCATGATCAAGGCCGCGGTAATGAGCTCTCCCCTGGCTCTGGCGAACATCAACCAGTGAAAATGCAAGAAGACAGGGGAGGAAATTCACCAAAGAGTGAAGGGAAAGGGGGTTGGGGGTGGGGTGAAGGAGCAAGAATGACAGCCACTCTGTCGTCCTCCTGTGAGTCCAGCCAATTTCACCTCCTTCAGAACCAGCCCAATACAAGGTTGTGATGGTTCACTGGTTCAAAATGCTACAATATAAAAGAAAAAAAAAATTTAAATAGAGCTCACCAGGTTCTGTTTCTGAAACCTCGGGTCTGTGAAGCAGGGCCAGGATGTCTGCAGAGGCAAGGCTGATAAAGTACCCCCTCTTCCCCCAGGTCCCTGTCCCAAAGCTTGTGCTGCTAGTGACTCTGATGCCTCTGCGTCTGTCCGCTCAGGCCTGTCGTGTGGGACCAGGACAGTCCCCAACAGAGCAATGGAGCAAGATCCTCCCATGGGAACCTCAAGTTGACCGGCCCCTTCTGTGGTCTGTCTTGGGTCTGGTAACGGGGGATGTTGGGGTCTGAGGAGGGGGTGCATCTTATAATCACCCCTCTCTTGTGCTTTTGCCGGTTCTCCCCTGCTCGCTCTTCCTGGACTTGTGTGATGGGCAGCTCTTCGCCCCTGAAGTTGGGTCATACACTTGAGCCCCCGAGGTGATGCCCGCTCCACCTGCTATTGGGACCTGCCTCTCAGTGGACTGGGTGAGTCCTACTTGGCCAAGCAAAGCGCACAGGGACTGTCACTGGGGTCTGTGTCTTTCAGGGACTCCATGGGAAAGCAATTCAGATCCACGCTCTGCCCGAGATCTACCTGCCTGGGGCTCCTTCATCCTCCCTCGTTCCGAACCCCACTGCTTCTCCACTACCGGGGTCACTTACTTTTATCCCTGGAACAGACCAGGCCAACCCCTACCTTTTTCAAAGCTCTCGAATCCTGAGAGGTGGTAGAACATCGCGGTCAAGGAGACAGGATTTAATGTCGCATATCTCAGTTAAAACACTGACCCTGTACCCCAGTCCCCACGAATCTTGGGTTAGTCACTCAGCATTTGCGGCTCCCTGGAAAATGGGGCTACTCTCCTACTGAACTGGTGTGAAGGTTCAATACAATTATGTGACTTTTTTTATCCCAGGGTCCAGCACAACGGAGATGCTGTTGAAGAAAAGCCAGAGGATAGTGTCTACCCCTCTTACGCTCCTCAGACTCCGCAGTGGTTCTTTGGAAGACGTGTCATTGCTACGGAGACAGACTTCAACCAGTGCCAAGTTCAGGAGACCTTTGGCTTTGTCAAGCCCTGCGCCCATGCTTCCAGGCCGTCTCTGGGGCTCACCTGCGCTGGGCTCAGCCACGGCCCCTCCTGGCCAGCTGGGCAAGGGCACCTGCAGCAGGGAAACCCTCCTCTTCCCTTGCGGTCCCCAGTTCCCTCCACCTTCTCCTTCAATCTCCCGGGGCTATAGGAGAGCATCCAAAACATGATTCCATCCACGCCCTGACCTCAGACCCAGTGTGTTACCTAATGTGTTCAGGCTTCCATTTATGCCATTCCTGAGAATTTCTAGTATTCTAACCACATTCATTATCCTTGATAATCCCCAATCTAACAGGACCTTGCTGTACATTAGCCCAGAGAAGCTCCAAAGACCCCACCACTACACCCTCCATGCAGCCTAACGCAGCCCTTCGTAGGTGGGAGAACATAGGCTTGTCCTGACGTGCGCCTGACTGTTCTTTCGCTTTCCAGGTTGTAGACAGATATCCACAGGCCTTCTAACTGGGCTACGGTGTCCACACAAGGCGAAGATTAATACCTGAGGAGGTGGAGTCAGCAATCATTAACCACGCCGTGCAAATGCACTGCCCTCCGATGGGCCTTGGCTCCTAAGGTGCTCCTGTCTGTCCATAATTGCCATGGTGAGTGATAGATTTCAACTTGTAAATCCAATTCTAAGGATTCTAAAGTCACTTCCAAGTTCATCAGCAGAGCACAGTGATCAATTAATGGTGTCTATTTTGGTTCCTGAGAGGGAGAGGGGCGGCATTTCATCAACAGCCCTTAGGGCCGGGAAGTCAGGCATGAACATCTGAAATCTGAGATCGCTCTGACTTTCTGGAAAATGTGGAGGCTCCTGTAATTATCAGGGCCCGGTGTGTGGGTGGTAAAATGGCCCCGATTCTTCCTGCACTATTTTTTGGACATAGTCTGTTTTATTTTATTTATGTTCATTAATTTTTATTAAGGTAGAGTTGACTTAGAGTGTTGTGTTAATTTCTGCTGTACAGCAAAGTGATTCAGTTATATATATATATGTGTATATATATATGTATATATATATATATTCTTTTCCATTACAGATACATAAATCCTATATTCCATATTCTTTCCCATTACATATTTTTTCTGTCACATACACGTGTATTCTATATTCTTTTCCATATATATATACATACACATATATATATATATGTATATTCTTTTTCATATTCTTTTCCATTGTGGTTTATTACAGGATATGGAATGTGGTTCCCTTGGCTCTACGTTAGGATCTTACTGTTACCTGATTCATCTTCTCCCTTCATCCAACATCCCGTCAAGTGGAATCCTTTCTTCCACCCCCGGAATCTGTCCTGGCCTTGTGGCTTGCCCACAGAACGGAGTGAGAATGCCGGTTCTGAGCCCAAGTCTTGCCACCTGCCGTGTGCTCTCCTGGAACTCTGCATCGCTCATGGAAACAAGCCTGAGCTAGTGTGCTGGTGACAGTGACCGTGTGGACCGGAGCTGGGCTGTCAGGTCTGAGGCCCTCCCGGACCAGCCACGCCCCGGCTGAGCTAGCAATGAGATGATGAATGGTTCCTGCTTTACATCACTGGGCTTTGTGTGGCTGGTTTTCTTACACAGCGTTATTATAGATAATGGATGGAAAAGGTAGCAACAGAGCACATCCTCATGAGTCCAGCCGTAACACTGACCATGAACTTAATGATTTTTTTCTATAGTTACTCTGTCCCTGTCTAGCTGATTCAGTCCAAGACTGGTGCTTTAAACTAGCGCTTCTCTATCTGTGGTCAGAGATCAGCTTTTCTTTTCTTTTTTTTAAACACGTTCTTTGCATTTTTTAACTTCCTATTTGAAGTAATTATAGATTAAGAAGAAGTTGCGGAGTTCCCGTTGTGGCTCAGCGGTTAATGAACCCGACTAGTATCCATGAAGACGCAGGTTCGATCCGTGGCCTTGCTCAGCGGGTTAAAGGTCCTGTGTTGCGGAACTCTGGTTGTAGCACAGTGGAAACGAATCTGACTAGTATCCCCGAGGATGCAGGTTCGATCTCTGGCTTTGCTCAGTGGGTCGAGGATCCGGTGTTGCCATGAGCTGTGGTGTAGGTCGCAGAAGCCACTTGGATCCCATGTTGCTATGGCTGTGGTGTAGGCCGGCAGCTGTAGCTCTGATTGGACCCCTAGCCTGTGAACTTCCATAGGCCACGGGTGTGGCCCTAAAAAGGCAAAAAAAAAAAAAAAAAAAGAAGAAGAATTTGCAAGAAACTAAATAGTACAGATAGGACCAGGTTTGGGGACTCTGGTTCTTTTTCTAGTCCTTTGTGAATTAAATGCTTTTATAAAATACAACAGAAATGAAATACAACAGAAATACAATGGAAATACCAGGGAAATAAAAAAAATGAAAACATATAAAATATTGACCCAAATTCTTTAATAGATTCAACAAAGTAGATGAAAAATTACAGAAACTTTTATGAAAGCTTTTAAACGCTTATTTTCAGCTTGTATATGCCTCTCATTGCAGACGAGTGATAAGTTTGTCATGACCTGGCACCGGTCCACAGACCACACCTAAGTAGCTTCATTTTAAACCCTTCTGGAGATCTTCTGAGATGAGAAATGGAAACTAAGCTTGACTGAAGTGGGGATAATTTTGGTCTCGAATGATCCTATCACAGAGAAGGTCTCCTGTAGAGGATATTTTTAAAATATCTTTTACCCTAAGTGCTATAAAAGAGTGTTTTTGTGGTTATCTCACTCTGGATGATGGGAAGAAAAATCATGAAGCGTGCTTCAGCCTCTCTACAGGAATTTTCCTGTACTGATTATCACCACCACTGAAACAAACAAGCAAGACAAAATAAGCCAAATCAAAGTACAAACCCAAACAAGACCATGTTGATCCTGAAATGCAGACATTTCATATACTTGGTTCTAAATAATATGAGTCAAAAAGAATTTATGACTGGCCCCCTACAGAATATTGGGGGGGTTGTTTTGTTACTGTTGTTGGATATACTGAACTTCTTTAAGTCAGGGATATGTGTTGAGCCAATGAGAATTAGGCTGTAGTGTCCCCACCACCTTTCCTGGATCTCGGGATTGTGGTACATCCTGACAGACAGGTTCCCAGTTTCTGAGATAACTCAGATGGAGATCCAGGGAAAAACTAGGTTTGTTCAAACGGCAGAAACAGAAGAGGAATTATGAAAGGTCTGTCACAGACTAGGGATGCTGAGATTGGTGTCATATCTGAGTTCATTCACACAGAACACTGATACCCACATCTGTCCACTGGCTCTCTCTAGGATGAGAAGCAGGTGTGTGTGTGTGTGGGGGGGGTGGGAACCTGGTCCAGAAGAGCCGTGAACTCCACCAGCACCGTAAGTCACATCCCCCATGATGGAGAGTCGGGCGTAGTGGCAGTGGAGGAGCAGGTAATTTGTGACATTTTTCTTTTCTTCTTTGTCCACTTGCCTAATAAATACTCTTCTATCCCTTCAGTGTCAAGAAAGAGTGTTTAATTTGGTTGGAATAAGGACTTGCAGAAAGAAGGACTCTCCCTATGGCTGTGGCTGAACTAATTAAGACGATTTTCCTCTGGTCTGAGCTAATGGTTGCCAATGCAATTTCCAAAAGCTGAATCTTCTGATGAACAGAGAGCCTTCCATTCTGAGTGAATGGGAGGGCACAGCAGAGATGTGTTAGGCCATATATACTCTTGGGTTATCCCTTGGGAATTATATTCAAATAAAATCTTACTCGCCTCTCAAATACTCTGTCTTCAATTCCATAGTTCCCAAGTGTCTCAGGAGTCCGAGATATTCACATAAAGGATGGCAATGATCGTTTTCTCTGATTTGTGTAAGATTAGCTACTAATTACATAGGTCCTTCAACAATCCCCAAGGACAACTTGGAAACTATGTCTCCGGGTTCTTCACCTTCCTGTTATTTTGGCCTCTCTGCATGACAGCACTGGCCTTGACCTTTTAATAAAACTGTTGATATACTACTTGTCACACAGTGCTCCCTGGGAAAACTTCTAAAATATAAATTTTCACTGGATGAAATTAACCACAAATCAGACACTGAAAAAGAAAAATCAGTAAACACGAAGACACAGTAATGGAAAATATCCAAAATTAAGACTGCAGGGGAAAAATACTGACAATAAAATGGAGAGCCCTTGGTGACCGAGGGATAAGACCATGTGACTGATGTAGTAAAAAGAGGGGGGAAAAGAGAATGAGGATTAAAAACATTTGAAAAATATGTTTTTTCAAATTTGATAAAAGCTGTAAACTTAAATGAAATAAGGTCGATGAATACCACATAGGGTAAACACAAAGAAAACCCCACTAAGATACAACAAAATCAAATTTCTTAAAACCAGTGATACAGACAAAATATGAAAAACTGATGGAGGTAAAAAGTCACATTACATACAGATAAAGATAAGAATAAGAGAAGAAAACTATGCAAGCCTAAATAAATGGAACAGCATCTTTAAAGAACTGGAAAAGAAAACTTGCCAACTTATTATTCTATGAAAATAGCTTTAAAAATGAAGACAAAATAAAATCTATTTCAAATAAAAGCTGAAAGGATTTATTACCAGTAGGTCAGTCCTGCAAGGAAATATTGAAAGAAGTTATCTGAGCAGAAGAAAAAAAAAATAAAGGGAACCGATAGAAATGTGGATCTACATCAAGAAATAAAGTATTTTAGGAGTTCTAGTCATGGTGCAGAGGAAATGAATACAACTAGGAACCATGAGGTTGCAGGTTTGATCCCTGGCGTCGCACAGTGGGTTAAGGATCTGGCGTTGCCTTCAGCTGTGCTGTAGGTCACAGGCATGGCTCAGATCCTACGTTGTTGTAGGTGTGGCGGAGGCTGGCAGCTGTAGCTTCGATTTGACTCCTAGCCTGGGAACCTCCCTATGCCGTGAGTGCAGCCCTAAAAAAAAGAAAAAAAAGAAAAGAAAGTATTTTAAAATGTCAATATTTCCTTTTTCTCATCTTTTAATTTCTTCAAAACATAAATTAATGTTTTAAGCAAAAAATATTGATGTGTTAGGGATTTTATAATATATGTAGATGTAAAATATACGATACAACAGCACAAAGCATGGATGGGAGAATGCAAGTGTTCTGTTGTATGGACCTTGCATTATACAAGAATATTATTTCAAAGCAATCTATGGTAAATTAAGGGCATATCATAAACCTTAGAACAACCAATAAAATACAAAAATAAAATAATTAAAACAAGACATGCAACTAGTAAGCCACTGGTGAATATAAAATGAATAACAGAAATATCTTAAGTAATCCCCCAAATAGAAAAAGATGAAATAAGATCAAAGCACATATGAAGCAAAAAGAAAACCAGCAGCAACATGGTAGACTTAAATCTGACCATATCAATAACTACATTAAACATAAGTGGTCTAAACGCATCAAATAAAAGCCAGAAATTGTCAGACTGAATACGTAAGAAAGACTCAACTATGTGTTGTCTACAAGAGACCTTTTAACAGGTATATGTGTAAAAACTCGTATAAGTGTAAAAACTATATGTGTGTGTGTGTGTGTGTGTGTGTATAAAGCAAACATTAACAGTAAGAAAGCTAGAGAGGTTATGTTGCTTTCAAACAAGGTAGACTTCAGAACGAGTGATAACACCAGGAAAAAAGAAGGGCATTTCAAAATAAAGAGTCAAAGGAGTTCCCTTGTGGGGCAGTGGGCTGAGACTCTCGTCGCTGCAGGGGCTCAGGTCACTGCTGCAGTGCAGGCTCAGTCCCTGGCTCAGGAAGTTTTACATGCTGTGGGTACAGGCAAAAAAAGAAAAAAAGTCAAAGAATTACAAATTCTCAAATCCAGTGCAGTTAAAACGATCTGCCTTATGGGATTGCCACTCTCAAGCGTCCCAGCTGATTAGAGTGGAGCCCCATTTAGGTTTGCTTGAACTAAATTTGATCGGGTCACTGTGCCATACAAGAGTAATGGAAGAAACATTGGAAATCAACTATAGCTGAATTAAAAAAATAATGAATTAGAAAGTAGACCACACACTCCTTTCCTTTTCCAACGCCACCTTCTAACACACACATCTGTGTTTGATCCTCTTTACCTAAGCCCGACTGACTGCCTCTACCTACCTCGAGTTCTAGGCTTCTCTTTTCTATTTCAGTTACTGCCTCAGTCCAAGCAGTAGTTTAATATCCTGACTTCCATGTTGTCTCGCATTCCTTGTATGTACGCACCCAGGAAAGAACCTGCAAATTGTGCACCCTTATCCTTTGATCCCTCTTCCTTTAATAATAGAACTCCTGTATCTTACCAGGTGAAGGTTGGTTTTCCAGGCTTGCTTGGCTGTGTGGCCATATGACTAAGGTTCGCCACTTCCCAATTGTGCCATAGAAGGAAAGTTGTATGTGTCCAATACTTCTGTCTACCTGTCTACTGCCTGAGAAGCTTGCTTGCTTGCTTGGTTGCTTCCTTCCTTCCTTTGCTTTTTAGGGCCACAAGTGCAGCATACGGAAGTTCCCAGGCTTTAGGCTTGGGGTCGAATCAGAGTTGTAGCCGCTGGCCTACACTACAACTGCGGCAACTCTGGGTCTGAGCCGAGTCTGCCACAGCTCATGGCAATGTCGGATCCTTAACCCACTGAGCGAATCCAGGGATCGAACCTGCATCCTCATGGCTCCTAGTCAGCTTCGTTACCACTAAGCCACGATGGAAAGTCCCCCGAGAAGCACTTTAAATAAAGAGTTGGAGATTTTTATTCCTTAGCACTGCATTGAGTGCATCTTTGTAATAGCGGCACAGAATAAATCCCAGCTAATATAGTACCTCTTTAATTTTCTCTGCCCAATAGAACTGGTAACGTTGCATGTTGTATAGCATGTCAAATTCCTTATGCAGCTCCTGTGTTATTCCCTATTTAAAGAAAGTGTGATCATGTTTAACAGGGGACTGGGATTTTGAAAACGGAATCCAACCCTTACCTTCCTACTTTAATGCTTTCTAGGTTTGTCTCTATAGAATCAACTTATTTCATAAAACAGGGTAGTTTACTGCTCGTGGGGCGGTGGGGGGGTGGTCTAGGGATAAATAGCAAATGTGGTTTTGCAGTAAGAGAAAACAATGCGCATAGATAGATTCAAGTGTCAAACTGGGTGACATGGGAGGTCCCCTCAGGTGACCTTCTAAACCTCCTGGGAGTCTAATGCATGAAAGGAGAACGAGGAGGTCTGCTCGCCACACCACACAGCATCCTCTAACTACATCATCGTTTGCCTGGTCCTAAACCAGTTTTTTTCTGAGCTGCGGGCTTTCTGGCCTCTCAGCTACAGCTGCTCCTATTTCTAGCACTTTCCTGTTGTTCTCAGGATTTTTCCTTCAGTGATCCTCATGGAGACGTTACGACCCTCCTGCCTCCGGATGTTAGGATTAAAATTACTAGGAGTGGGAAGAATTGGACTTCAGAGCCCTCAGCAAAGCTGGTTCCAGGTTCCTGCGGCAGAGCTGTTTGAATCCTTCCAAACAGCCGGTGTGCATCCTGTTAGTCTCCCAGCCTAACTTCTGAAAAAAAACTTTTCTCAAGACAAAACAGTTTCTCAGGTGTTCCCGCCATCACTCAGCAGAAACGAGTCTGACTTGTATCCACGAGGACATAGGTTCGATTCCTGGCCTTGCTCAGTGGGTTAAGGATCCTGCGTTGCCGTGAGCTGTGGTGTAGGTCGCAGACGTGGCTTGGATCTGGTGTTCCTGTGGCTGTGGTGCAGGCCAACAGCTACAGCTCCGTTTCGACCCTTAGCCTGGGAACCTCCATGTGCTGCACCTGCAGCCCTAAAAAGACCAAACAAACAAACAAACAAACAAAAACAAAAACAGTTTCTCAGATTAAAATCAGGAGACTCAGGACGAGGAAGGACAGTTTAGCACCAACATGCTGCCTTAATTAATTAAGTTAAGCCGCCCCGGAATGGAGAATCATAACCAGGATTGTGTAGAGACCCATCCCTCTGCTTTCTGTGAAGCTGCTTTATCAGGAAGAAGCCCCAGGGTGGTGTTACTTAATCAATAGCAGAAATGCAGAGAGAGAAAGTGAATTCACGAAAACCTGATGCTGCACCTGGTGTCCCGTGAGCAGTTGCATGACGAGTGAAAGTCCTCTAATTTCAAAAGCGGCCAGATTGATTCTGGTTTATTAACAGTGGGAGGAGTGAGAAAGGAAGCGGGGAAACAGATGCATCGTTGGTATCCAGACCCTTGACAGAGCGCAAGGAGCTCTTTCAAAGCTGCTCACAGCCCAGTGAGTGCACCGAGCCAGAGAGCTTGGTCCCTGCGCTGCAGCCAGAACCAAGATCTAAGGCCTCAGGGAAGGCAAAAGACCTCACACAGAAACTAAGCACCTTAAATTTGTCCACAAAGCACTCAAAGCTCCAAAGGGAAAGGAAAATCTGAGTTCTCTACTCAAAGGCTTTGTTCGCATCACACATAGCTCTCCATCCAAATATTTGGCACCATATCAACTCATAGAGGTGACTCAAAGCTACTTACCAGCCTTATCTGCCAAAGAAGAAAAAACCGGAGGTGTGCCTGAAAAGGACATTAAATAACATTAAGTCAATTTGATAGATGCATCTAACTCAACTCAGAATGGGTAGAGGGCAGGCGTGTGTATCTAGTTCAGACAGTCTCCCTAATCTCTTTATTCCTGGACCTGTTAACTTACATGCTGAAAGTCTGAAAGAGCAAGTGACTCACCAGAAAGTGCTTATTTTGGGTGTGGATATCTTAATTTTATAAAACAGATGTGTTCTTTGAAGGATGTATGCGAATTGATACAACAGTGAAATATATGGAAATGGGAAGGTTGGGTTAGAAAAATAAGAGTCTTCTAAGCAGATAACCGACTCTCAATATGTTGGATTTTTAATATTAACTTTTATATGGTGCTGAGCTCTCTTTAAACCTTCCCAGCTATTTTCTGTTAGTATGTGTGGTTCAATCAAAGACAAGCCGTTCAGAGTGGCTTAGTTAAAATTCCACAGCAGGAGTTCCCATTGTGGCTCAGAGGAAATGAATCTACCTAGTATCCATGAAGATGTGGGTTCTCTTCCTGGCCTCACTCAGTGGGTTAAGTGGGTGGCCTCACTCAGTGTTGGCGTGAGATGTGGTGTAGGTCACAGATGCAGCTTGGATCATGCATTGCTGTGGCTGTGGCATAGGACAGCAGCTGCAGCTCCGATTCAAGTCCTAGCCTGGGAACTTCCATATACTGCAGGTGTAGCCCTAAAAAAAAGAAAAATTCCATAGCAACATTCTACCAGCCCACACTTTATCTGAGTCCCAATTCCTTCTCAGTGCCCCGAAGTAACTTTCATTAACTGCACAGATATGTATTGACAATCCATTATGGAGTGGACATTGAACTATTATTAGTGATATAATACATGCTCAGACAAGCGTGATCCATCATCGCAAATGACCCAAGACATCTCATGGGGTTGGAACATGTGCTCTGAGAAAACCAGGAGGCAACAATCACTCAGACTTAAAGAGTAGGGGTCAATGCTAAACATCACTAATTATTGGAGAAATGCAAACCAAAACTACCATGAGGTACCAGCTCACACCAGTTAGAATGACCAGCACTAAAATGTCTTCAAATAAATAACAAATGCTAGAGAATGTGTGGAGAAAAGGTAACCCTCCTACACTGTTGGTGGGAATGTAAGTTCGTGCAACCACTATGGAAAACAGTATGGAGATTCCTCAGAAAACTGAATATAAAACTACAGTATGATCCAGCAATCCCACTCCTGGGCATATAAGGATTCAACAATGCATCCCTATGTTCATAGCAGCACTATTCACAAAAGCCAAGACTTGGAAACAACCTGAATGGGGCTGGGACATGTGCTCTGCTCAGCCATAAAGAAGAATGAGATAAGACCATTTATAGCAACACGCTTGCAACTAGAGATTATCAGACTAAGTGAAATAAGTCAGAAAGAGAAGGACAAATACCATATGATATTAACTCCATGTGGAATTTAAAATATGGCACAGGAGTTCCTGCTGTGGCTCAGCAGAAATGAATCTGACTAGTATCCATGAAGACACAGGTTCGATCCCTGGCCTCGCTCAGTGGGTTAAGGATCCAGCGTTGCTGTGGCTGTGGCATAACTATCTACAAAACAGAAACAGACCCGTGGTTGCCAAGGGGGAGGGGAGGAGGGAGGGGGATGGGATGTGAGTTTTGAGTTAGTAGATGCAAACTATTGCATTTAGAATCAATAGACAACAAGATCCTATCATATAGCTGATCCCACTTACTGTATCTCCAGTCTCCTGGGATAAACCATGATGGAAAGAAATATAAAAAAGAATGTATATATGTGTATAACTAAGTCACTTTGCTCTGCTTCAGAAATTAGCACAATACTGTAAATCAACTATACTTTAATTAAAAAGGAGGTGCCATGGAGTTCCCGTTGTGATGCAGTGGAAATGAATCTGACTAGTAACCATGAGGTTGCAGGTTCGATCCCTGGCCCCACTCAGTGGGTTAAAGATCTGGCGTTGCCGTGAGCTGTGGTGTAGGACGCAGACGCAGCTCAGATCCAGCACCGCTGTGGCTGTGGTGTAGGCCGGCAACTGTAGCTCCAATTCGACCCCCTAGCCTGGGAAACTCCACATGCTGTGGATGCAGTCCTAAAAAGCAAAATAAATAAATAAATAAAAATTAAAAAATAAAGTTAAAAAAAAAAAAAAAAAGGAGGGGCCAGTAGAGCATAGATGCGTAGGGATTGCCCTGGGAAACAGACGACCATTGTTCCAGAAGGACCAAGAGCTGGGATGACCCCGAGGTTGCCAGAGCATGGTATGTTTGAGGAAATCAAAAAGTCCAGCAGGAGTTTAGAGAGCAAGGCAGCAGGACGTGAGGCCGGGGGGCAGAGAAGGATGGCTGCTGTAGGACTCATCGGGAATAAACGCGGACTCACGTGGGCCGAAAGACTTCTTCACAGGGAAGGGACAGATGTGAGTTTAGAAAAGATCATTTTGATGGAAGAGTGCAGAATCCACAGCGGGTGGGACCACATCCAGCAGGTTAAGAGATCTGTTAGGAAGATGCTGTAGTCATCATGAAAATGGGCCATTGAAGGGACTAAGTACACACGACCTGCCTCTCTCGTTGCCCACTCCCCCCGCCCCCACACCGGTACCCCGGCAGCCTAGTGCCCGCTACAGTAAATGAGCCCAGACTTCAGACACTTCCACGTTTCCGTTCTCCAGACCCTGTTAAGGAGACCGCAATTTTGCCCGGTCATAAAAAGGTAAGGGGAGCAATAACAACTGTGAAACTACAACAGGTACGTTCTAAATCTTCTGTGAAGTAGACACAATTTCTCCTTGTAGAGAGGAAAGTTTGAGATAAATAGCAGAGAATCAGTAAATAATTCAGCCTATGACCTTGACGCTTATTGATTCCTGCAGCTGTTTTATCTTTCTCTAGCCTACCCAGGAAAAAAAAAAAAAAAAAACTCCAAAAACAATTATCACTTAATTATAAAATTGCTTGGCTTGGGAAAGCCTTCTGGTTGGTTGCTGAGCACTCCGAGGGGGTAAGTTAATCTCTATAAACCACCCGGCCTGACTGGAGCTGCCACTTAAAATTCCTAACCACAGCTTCATTGTTCTCTGGTACGGATGAAAAAGAAAAAAAAAGAGAGAAAGACCCACGTTTGTCTTCTCATTTTCAGACACCTAGCAGGTTTAGCCCACCTGATGACTTAATGGCTGGCTATTTCTCACCTAGGGGTTTCAACACAGCTGGATGGACGTCAGCTATGGGGGCACCAGATGTGGCGCATGGTGAGCTTTGCTAGCGGTCGGGTGGTGGGGACCAGAGCTGCTGCCGATGCTCTGATGGTCGTAATATTTCAGATCAGGTGAAAAAGGGACAAGGGCAAGGACAGGGTTTTTTATTTTTTGTTTGTTTGTTTGTTTTTACACAGGAATAATTTCTTCTCCAACCTCAATCGGATGAAGGGTAGGGCCCTAAAGCCAGCCCTGATTCACCTCGGTTGTTTCCCGGTGGCTGGAATTTCCTACCTCGAGTGTCCCCTGCCGCTTGGAGCAGGAGGTACGGCCACGTCAGTGGGCGAGGTTGCGGGAGTCAGCCAGCTGGAATATCGGAGGCAGAGCAGAAAAACCCAGCCCAGCTCGCCCTGTTCCTTTGTGTTTATTATCCCATCCCAGTGATGATTAAAATTGCTTGGCTAGCAAACAGACATCCTATTAAAACTGGGCAAAGAGAGTTCCTGCTGTGGCGCAGTGGGTTAAGAATCCAACTGCAGTGGCTCAGGTCACTGCAGAGGTGCTGATTTGATCCCCGGTCTGGCACAGGAAGTTAAAGGAGCCGGTGTTGCCAAAGCTGCTGTGTAGGTCACAGCTGCAGCTCAGGTTCAATCCCCAGCCCAGGTGCAGCCATGGAAAAAAAAAAAAAAAACTTAGTGGGCAAAGGACTTAATTAGACATTTCTCCAAAGAAGATAGATAAGTGACCAAAAATCACATGAAACGACACGCAACATCGCTACTCATTAAAAACGTGTAAATCCGGGCTACAGTGAGACATACCTCACACCCATTGGAATAACTATCAAAAAACACCTCATTGAATGAAAAAACAAAACACTCCAAAGACATAAAATAGAAGTGTTGGCAGAGATGTGGAGAAATTGGGACTCTTGTGCCATGTAAGTGGGAAATGTAAAATGGTACAGCTACTATGAAAACGGTGATTTTTTTTAATTTTCAAAAAACTGAAAATAGAATCATCGTATTATCATTCAGCAATTCTACTTCTGGAAAAGAACTGAAAACAGGGTCTCAAAGAGATATTTGTATACCCATGTTCAAAGCAGCATTATTCACAGTAGCCGAAAGAAGGAAGCAATCCAGGTGTCCACTGATGCATGAATGGATAAATATATATAATGGAATGTGATAACATTCTGGCACATATTATAACATGGACAAACCTTGGGGACATTATGCTAAGTGAAGAAAAACTGTCACAAAAAGATAAAGACTGTATGATTCCACTTATCGGAGATCCCTAGCGTCGTCAAATTCATCGGGAGAGGAAGGAGAATGGTGGTTGCCAGGGGCTGGAGAGGGGTTGGGGGAGTTCTTGTTTCATGGGCACAGTTTCTGTCTTGGAGATCGGTTGCACGATAGGTAAATATACTACTACTAAACTCTACACTTAAAAGCGGTGAAGGTGTTATTTTATGTTGTGTGTACTTGACCGCAGTTAAAACCTTTTATAGGATGCTCGGCTGGCTTTTGGAAATGAGTCACAGCAGAAGGAACAGAACTGCGGAGCCCCAGCTTGGCTCCTCTTCCAAGCATTGACTTAAGGGAAGAACCCAGACAAAACCCCCAGCTGTTCTCACAGTCTCCCCGTCTCTAAAAGGTGAAGGGCAGTAGTGCCTAGTTCTTATTTCATTGAGGGACGGGGATGGCGAGAGGGTGTTCAGAGCAAGGAAAGTGTCCCGTACACCACAGAGACCAGCACTCTGCCTCCAGCTGAACCATGATGGGAAACAGCAGTTCACACATCGCCTCTGCCCCAGCACCTGTTTCTGCGGGAACCGTCCCTTTCTTCAGCATTTGCTGCACTGGCAGGCGCACAGCCGCCCAGCACCCTGGGGAAGGCACGCTGCACCCCCACCTTGTAGTGGTGGGGCTGAGGTCTGGGGAGCTTGAGTCCACGTGCTATGCTCTCTACCGTCCCCCTTCCCTCGTGATGGCTTACCTACACAAGCAAGGCAGTGGCATGCTCATATTTCAGAGCTGGGCAGACATCCACAGTCCCCACCCCAGGAGGACTTGGGACCTGGCCCGAGTGCCCATCCCTGCCTAGTCCCCACAGCTGTTGGCTGCAAGCTCACTAGATGGCAACCAAGTGTCAGCCGTGATAAAAGGCAGCATCCGAGAGACACAGACGGTGCTCTGTGGACATGTGCTGAGCGCTCACTATGCATCTGGCACCATCAGAAGCATTTTCATGCCTTATTCGTTTGGTCTACATGATGACTGTGAAATACATCTTGGAGGTCCCTTCGTGGCTCAGCGGTGAGTGAACCCAACTGGCATCCGTAAGGATGCAGGTTTGATCCCTGGCCTCACTCAGTGGTTTAAGGAGGCGGCGTTGCTGTGAGCTGGGGTGTAGGTTGCAGACCCAGCACAGATCCTGTGTTGCTGTGGCTGTGGTGTAGGCCAGCAGCTGTAGCTCCAATTCGACCCTTAGTTGGGAAGTTCCTTATGCAGCAGGTGCGGCCCTAAAAAGCTAAAAAAAAAAAAAAAAGGAAGAAAAAAGAAAAAGAAAAAATACATCTTGTATCCCTACCTTACAAATTTGAGCAGTGAGACTCAGAGAGGTCAAGGTCACACAGCCAGCTCTCCCGGGCCCAGGGCAGTGCCCATGACAGCACATCAGCTGTCATGAGTGTGACACACTGAGAATGTGGGGCAGAGGGGACAGATAGAGGCGACACATGTTGGCGAGGAGAGGGGAGGGAGGAAGATCAAAAGCAGGGGTTGACCAGTTAGATGAGAGCACGGAGCCTGTTTCCAAAAAATAAGAGGCAGCTAGGAACAATCTGAAGGATCATATTAATCCCTGGTGAAGAAATCCCCTCTTTGAGGAAGGAGACAAGGAGCGAGAAAGAGAGAGGAGTGGGGAAAGAGTGTGTGAAGTGTCTTCATGCTTCTAACTCCACCCGTGACCCATGAACTCCCCACTAGTGTCAAACACGGCCCACAGGCTCAGCATCCATCTGGTAGACCCAGGGAGGCAGAAGCAAGTTCTTTGGAATAAGGCTGTGATTCAGGAAGAGTGGCATTCAAACAATCCGTCAGGATTTATTGAGTCCTCATACCTGGGTCACCTGCCAAGGAACGTGCAAACGGTCTCGACCCTCAGGTGATCTACAACAGGGTCAAGGGGCGGGGGCGTGGGTGGGACTTGAGTACCTAACACCGTAAGGCCATGTATAGGAACTTGCAGAAGCGATAAACAGGGCTTCAGGAAAGCAGGTCCAGGTACTGAAAGCAGAGGTCAAGTTGGCGGGAACTCACAGCTGTGCTTTGGGAGCTGGCGAACGTGCACGGAATAGCGTGGGAGGTGGGACTGGGCAGCAAGGAGAAGCACTGGGCCAGGTCCAGAGCTTTTGAGGGGACCAGACGGGAAAGATAAGGCGAGGCCCGTCTGCGGTGGCTTTTAGTGCTGGTCTAAGAAGTTTGCGCTATAACTTCTAGGCACCAAAGACTTACACACAGGAGGGTAACAGACCATAAAGGGCATTTTGTGAGCTCAGAAGGGCAGGGTGCAGGCAGGATGGGCCCAGGGGGAGGAGGCCGGGAGGCAAATGGGGACTTGTTTGCGGGGAGCCGGGGAACACGGGGTCTCCCCACCCGCCTCATGTCCATTTCCCCTTCTCCTGGTAACTGCACCGAATCTCCCACTGGGAACCATTTCTCGTGGGTTTCAAGCTCTGCACTTTGGGCAGGGAAGATTCCACCGCCACGCCCTTTCCAGGGACAGAGGCCTGATCCTGGCCTCTCCAGGCAGAGGGTCCCCCTCCCCAGGCCTCACAGCGGTTACAAAATAAGCCACATCTCAGGCCCGTCCGGTGAGAATGCGCTCACTGGAAATGAGGCTTGCTCTTGGCATCAGGTTTGCCAACTGGAAGCTAAAGCCCAGCGAGGCTGGTGGTGGCTCTTTTGCCAACACTGTGGAGAGAGGAATGAAACCGAACCAGAGTTAAAAAAAAAAAGAGACACAGAATGGGAGAGAGGTTTCTGAGGCGGCTGAGCCCCTGGATCCCACCATGCCTGGCATGTGCTCCGGAGGAAAACAAAACCAGAGTAAAGAGGCTAGAGATTGCCAGAAAGGGGGGGGAGAAGGTGACTTTGGATGTCTTTGTCCTTTTTGCAAGCTGTC